>JASTWF010000278.1:324583-513505 GCA_030390025.1 Squalus acanthias
CGAGCCCGGCCCCAGGGGCGGGGAGGGTACTGACCCCACAGGATGGCCGTGTACCGAGCCCGGCCCCAGGGGCGGGGAGGGCACTGAGTTAAGTTGTCATCTCCCATGATTATGTGATGTAATTTACTCATTTGATAGATTTGCTAACGTACTTTCCCTCCAGTTTTCCTTCCAGTGTTAGGTGGTCTGTATAATAACTTATTTAGCATTATTGTAACGTGACTGGGAACCCTGCTCTCCCAAGGCATGTTTGTCCTAAATGGAAATACGCTCATCAGATCAGCAGGACTCGCTTGCCAATTATTCAAAAATTTTCAGATACATTTAAAAAAGACAAAACAGATTCAATTACAGAGACAGGCTGACAAAAATATTGAAAAACAAGGCCCAGTAGATTTAGAGAGAGGAGCACATCGGAGGCAATGTGTACATAAGCGGGTGGATGTGTCACTGGACGATGAAATGTAATAAAATGAGTTGAGGAATGGGGCTGGATGATATGGGGAAACAGAGGTTGAACCAAAAGCAAGCTTCCCTGTAGATTAAGTGTGAAATCTTGCAGGACTCCAAGTCCCTGGTGGGGTCTGGCACATCCTGGACAGCTCATTTTAAAACTGGGGGTGCAGAAGCTGTGATCAGCTCATGCAATGTGTTCAGAGCACAGGCTGGGCTCAGTGTTAGTGTTCGGACAGTCCTGTTAAATCAGGAATCTTGAGAGAGAGAGAGAGAGAGAGAGCGTCAGGGGCAGAGAGAGAGAGGAACAGATAGAGGGGAGAAAGAGAGGTAGATTGAGAAAAAGAGAGAAGTAGCGACAGAAAGGGAGAGAGAGAGATGGGCAAAGTGAGAGGAAACAGAACAAAATAACTGATACAAACAGAGAGATTTAAGCAAATAGCGTGGGGGAGAGAGAATGACGCAGAGATGAGATAGCGAGAGAGATATTAAGGCAGAGAGAAGAAAGAGGAGCAATACAGGCAGAGGGAGGGCGACTGAGTGTGATGCAGAAAGAGGGATTGAGAGGCAGAGAAGAGAAAGACAGAGAGTGAGAGACAGCGAGGCAGAGAGAGAGAGACAGAGCCAAGGTGAATGAGAGAAAAAACAAGGCAGGGAGAGATTGGGCCATTGAGAGAGAAGGAAACAGAGGCCGAGAGATGGGAGTGAGGCAGAGAGATAAAATGAGGCAGATAGAAAAAACGAGTCTTGAACCCCGAACGGTCAGAGTGCTGACACTCTGGGACACCTGTCTTATCTCAGTACCTTTCTGAATGTGTTATTAGGCCCTTACACAGATTCCCTGCAACTGTTTTCCTCTTCCCATTTCCGGCAATTCCCAAATCTTCTCCGAGCCTCATTCCACCCCCAAACACATTGTCCTACACTCGGATCCTAAAGAGAAACAAGACACGGATGTGAAGCTGTGATCAATGCAGTAAGTTTTATTTCTGAGTACAGCCCATTATTCTGACAGCAGTAATACAGGGTCAGGGGTTACAGGACCTAAACAATCAAACAGAACCTGCTTCCCGTGAAGGAAGGTTTCATTCAGTGAGAACGTGGAGAGCTCGGGCTGGTGGGAATCCATCACTGGATCTTTCACTGTTTCGGTCTGCAACATGTGAACCCACCGGGGAAGGATAGTGGGACAGACAGATACGGAGGGTGCGTTGGAGCCGTCGCCGGGACTGGTGAACTATTCCAAATAGAGATTCAGTTGCTGAGGGGTTGCAGGCGTTGTTTGCTGCTGTTAAATGCCAGAATCAAATTACTCAGAATGCACCAAATTAAACCGAAAATTCAGCACTTTCTGGGGAGGTGAATGGCCCAGACACATTGGTACTGAACAGTATTTAGAAAGGAACGGTACAAGGTAAAGGGGGAGCACAGATACTGACAGACCCAAACATAGACACACGCACACACAGACACACACATAAGCAGAGAGATATACACACACACGTAGAGACATACCCTTAAACAGACACAAGCACGTACACATACAGGTATAATACATATATGCACACAGACACACAGAAATACATTTCTCTAAATGTCGAGACGACAGCAACTGTGGATGAAGAGAGAGACCTGCGGGTCCAAGTACAGGAATCACTAAAAGTTAATGGACAGGTATAAAAAAATGAAAAAGCTAATGGAATGTTGTCCTTTATCTCGAGAGGGCTGGAATACAAAGGGGATGAAGTGATGCTTCAGCTGGACAGAGCTCTGGTTAGACCCCACCTGGAGAACTGCATTCAGTTCTGGGCCCCGCATCTCAGGAAGGATATATTGGCCTTGGAGTGGGTGCAGCGCACATTCACCAGAATGACACCGGAGCTAAAAGGCTCAATTATGAGGAATGGTTGCGGAGACTAGATCAGTATTCCCTTATATGTAAAGGATTAACTGGCGATATAATTGAGGTGTTTCAGATCATAGAATCACAAGGAGGCCATTCAGCCCATCAAATCTGTGCCAGCTCTTTCGAAGAGCAATCCAGTTAGTTCCACTCCACTGCTCTTTCCACATATCCCTACAATTGTTTCTCCTTCAAGTATTTATCCAATTCCCGCTTGAAGACTACTATTGAATCTGTTTCCACCACCATATCAGGCAGATCATCCCAAATCCTAACCACTTGTTGCATAAAAAAGTTGTTCCTCACGTCGCCTCTGGCTCTTTTGCCAATCACCTTAAATCTCTGCCCTCTGGTCATCAACACTTCAGCGACTGGAAACAGTTTCTCTCTATTACGCTCTGAGATATACCGTCCGAGATATCTGCGCTCCTCTAATTCTGGCCACTTGATCATCCCCGATTTTAATTGCTCAACTACTGGTGGCCGTGCGTTCAGCTGCCAAGGCCCGAGGCTCTGGAATTCCCTCCCTTAACCTCTCCGCACTCTACCTCTCTCTACTCCTTCAACACACTGCTTAAAACCCACCTCTTTGACCAAGCTTTTGGTCATCTGCCCTAATATCTCCTTATGTGGCTCGGTGTGAAATTTGTTTTAGAACGCTCCTGTGAAGCAACTTGGGATGTTTTACTGCGTTAAAGGCGCTATATAAATACAAGTAGTTGTTGTTGCCATGTGTCCGTCCAGTCCACCAGCCTGTCTATGTCTTCCTGAAGTCCATTACTATCTTCCTCACTGTTTTCTACACTTCCAAATTGAGTCACCTGCAAATTTCAAAGCTGTGCCCAAGTCCAAATCATTAATGTACATCAAAAACAGCAGTTGTCCCAGTACTGATCCCTGGGGAACACCACTGTCTACCTCCCTCCAGTCCGAAAAACAGCCATTCATCACAACACTCTGCTTTCTATCCGTTAGACAACTTTGTATCCATGCTGCTACTGGCCCTTTTATCCTATGGGCTTCAGTTTTGCTAACAAGCCTATTACATGGTTCTTCATCAAAGGACTTTTTAAAGTCCATATACACAGCATCAACTGAACAGTCCTCATCCACCCTCTGTTACCCTTCAAAATGACAGAAACTCTTTCCTCTAGTGGGGGAGTCCAGAACAAGAGGGCATAACCGTTACATTGTAAAGAGTCCGTTCAACGGTGATGTCAGGAAGCACTTCTTCACACAAGACATAGTGGAAATCTTGTACTGTCACCCCAAAAAGTCAAGGGTCATTTGAACAGTTCAAAACTGAGATTGATAGATTTTTGTGAGGTAAGGGTGTTTGTGTCTATACATACACACACAAATACATGCAAACACACAGAAACACAGAGATTCAGGGGCACAGACATCTAGAAACACACAGGCACATACATACATACATGGAGACACACATACACAAACATTCAGACAGACACACAAATTACAGAGACACACACAGACTGAGCAGGAAGGAGAGGGTTATAGTTGTAGGTGGATTGAAATCAGTGAGAGAGAGAGACAGGTTTTAAACAGGCTTCTGAAGGCACTTGTTCGGTACGTAACAGCCAGTCTGCCGATTTAGGGTCCAGTGTGGTACAAATCTGACCTCTCACCAAGGACTGTATCTGAACTCCCCACATTCATTTTACACAAGACCTTCAGATTGGTCGGGGTGAAAGGTCGGAGTTTTCACCCTCTGACACCCAGCCCATTGCTGAAGATTGTTTCGAGAACTGTACTGTGTCTTTTTCTTAATTATTTAACCTTATTATGTTGTGATCGACACTGTCCAGATTTTCACCTAAGCTCACTTCTCTTATCCGCTCTGGTTCATCACCCATTATAGATCCATCAGCGATTCCTCTCTTGTTGGGCTAATTACGTACTGGGTAAGAAAGGAGTCCTGAACACACTGTAAATACTACATTCCCTTTTCCCCTTTCGCTATCGCTTCTTGCCAGATTATTTGGTGCAGTTGAAATCTCCGATGATAATTGATATGTATTTTACGCATTTTATAGATTTGCTAACATATTTTCCCTCCAATTGCCTTCCACTGTTAGGTGGTCTGTAGAATAACATTTTCAGTGTTATTTTAACCTGGCTGGGAACCCTGCTCCCCCGAGGCATCTGTTCCTATGGAAATACACTCAGCAGATCAGCAGGAATCGCTGGCCAATTATTCAAAACATTTCAGATAAATGTACAAAATGACCAAACAGACAATTAAAGAAACAGGCCGTCAAAAATGATGAAAAACAAGGCCCAGTATATTTACAGAGAGGAGCACATCGGAGGCAATGTGTACATAAGCGAGGGGATGTGTCACTGGACGATGAAATGTAATAAAACGAGTTCAGGAATGGGGATGGATGAGATGTGGAGGCAGAGGTGCAGCAGAGGTTAGAACCAAAAGCAAGCTTCCAGCTAGATTAACAGCGAAATCTTGCAGGACTGTAAGCCCCTGGTGGGACCTGGCACATCCTGGACAGCTCATCTTAAAACTGGGGGTGCAGAAGCTGTGATCAGCTCATGCAATGTGTTCAGAGCACGGGCTGAGCAGAGAGGAAACAGAGACAGAGGGGACAAGAGAGAGTGGAAGAGAAAGAGAGAGAAAGAGTGAGAGGAAACAGACAGCAAAATAACTGACAGAGATAGAGATTTAAAGGCAAAAGAGGGAGTGGGAAAGTGAGAATGAGGCAGAGATAGAGAGAGGAGGGAAAAAGGAGATAGTGGCAGGGATGGAGAGAGAGAGAGAGAGAGAGAAATGAGGCAGAGAGAAGAAAGAGGAGCGAGAGAGGGGAACTGAGAGTGAAGCAGGAAAAGGGAGTGAGAAGCAGTGAAGAGAAATGCAAAAAGATTGAGAGACAGCGAGGCAGAGAGAAATGAGAGGTAGAGAGAAAATAGAGCAGCTGAGAATGAGAGGGGGGCTGGGAGAGAGCGAGCAATTGAGAGAGAACGAAACAGAGGTGCAGAGATGAGAGTGAGGCAGAGCGAGAGATAAAATGAGGCATATAAAGAGATAGAGGAAGAATGGGCAAGATAGAGAGTAAATCTCCCTCTACACTGTCCCATCAAACGGTCTGTGGGTCTGAAGCAATGGATGTCTATTTCCAATCTGCCTGAATAAACCCGTTAAAGTGAAATATCCTGAACCCCGAACGGTCAGAGTGCTGACACTCTGGGACACCCGTCTTATCTCAGTACCTTTGTGAATGTGGTATTAGACACTTGCAGAGATTCCCTGCAGCGGTTTCCTCTTCCTATTTCCTGCGATTCCCAAATCTTCTCCCAGCCTCATTCCACCCCGAACACCTTGCCCTCGGACACACTGATCCTAAAGAGAAACAAGACACGGATGTGAAGCTGTGATCAATGTAGTAAGTTTTATTTCTGAGTACAGCCCATTATTCTGACAGCAGTAATACAGGGTCAGGGATTACGGGACCTAAACAATCAAACAGAGCCTGCTTCCCATGAAGGAAGGTTTCCTTCAGTGAGAACATGGAGAGCTCGGGCTGGTGGGAATCCATCACTGGATCTTTCACACAAGCAGAGTGGAAGAATTTGGTAGGAATTCACTGGTAGTTATTCGGTAAGGAAGGCAAGAAATCATCAGATTGGAATTGAGTTTTCGTCTTGTAACATAAAAGAAAAGTGGATTGCAAGCAGCGTGGAAGAATTTGGTGATAGTAGGAATTCATTGCAAATTATTGACGTGGTTAGGAAATTAGCTGAGCGGCAGGAGACAGAGAGAGTAGGGATAATGGGTAGGTACCAAATTGGCAGGATGTGACTAGTGATGTCCCACAGGGGCCTCAACTATTCGACAGCTTCCCCATCAAACCCCTTCATAATTATACAGATCTCTATTCGATCATCCCGCAGCCTTCTCTCTTCTAGAGAAAGAGCCCCAGCATGTTCAGTCATTCTGGATACTTAGAACCTCTCAGTTCTGGTATCGTCCTTGTAATCTTTTTTGCACCTTCGCCAGTGTCTCGATGTCCTTTTTGTAATATGGAGACTAGAACTGTACACAGTACTCCACGTGTGGTCTAACCAAGGTTCGATACACGTTTCATATATCTTCTCTGCTTTTCAATTCTCTTGCACTAGAAATGAACCCCAGTGCTTTGTTTGCATTTTCATGGCCTTGTTAACCTGCTTTTAATGATTTGTGCATCTGTCCCCATAGATCCCTTTGCTCCTCTACCCCATTTAGACACTTACTTTCCAAGGAATATGTGGCCTCCTTATTCCTCCTAACAAAATGCACCACTTCACTTACCTATATTGAAATTGATTTGCCATTTACACACCAACCTGCCAGTTTATTAACATCTTCTTGTATTTTGTCACAGTCCTCCTCAGATTAACTACACGCCCGAATTTGCTGTCATCTGTAAATTTGGAAATTACACTAACTATTCCCGAGTCTATATAATGGAGCCTCTGCTCTCTCTTCCCTTGCTTCTTTTAGTCTCGGGGTTTTATCCCCTCTAACTTTTGCTTGTTTATCAATTATTTTCCCCTTTCTATTTTAAATGTCTTGATATCTTTTCTGATCTCTTCTTCCAATGTCATGTCCAACTTGTTAGTCTACCTGGTGAAAACTGAGGCAAAGTAATTCTCCAATATTGCTGCCATTACCTGTGAGTTTATCTTGGCCATCCTTCAGTGGCCCTGTCCCTATCCTGTTTTATATTTTGTTCTTCATGTATCTGTAGAATACTTTACTTTTTCTTTTTATATTCCTTGATAATTTAATTTCGAAGTAGCTCTTTGCCTTTTTAGTATTATTTTAACGTGACTGCGAACCCTGCTCCCCGAGGCATCCGAGTCCTGTATGGAAATACACTCAGCAGATCAGCAGGAATCGCCTGACAATTATTCAAACATTTCAGAAAAATGTATTAAATGACCAAACAGATTCAGTTAAAGAAACAGGCTGTCAAAAATAAGGAAAAACAAGGCCCAGTAGATTTACAGAGAGGAACACATCGGAGGCATGTATACAAAGGCAGGCAGATATGTAACTGGACGATGAAATGAGGTTCGAACCAAAAGCAAGCTTCCCTCTAGATTAACAGCAAAATCTTGGAGGACTCCAAGCCCCTGGTGGGACCTGGCACATCCTGGACAGCTCATTTTAAAACTGGGGGTTGCTGAAGCTGTGATCAGCTCATGTAATGTTCAGAGCACAGGCTGGACACAGTGTGAAAAGAGTTCGTGTTCGACCAGTCTTGTTACACAATGAATCTAGACACAGAGGGGGGGAGAGAGAAAGAGACAGAGGGGGGGAGAGAGAAAGAGACAGGGGAGGGGGGGGGGGGGGGGGGGAGAGAGAAAGAGACAGGGGGGGGGGGGGAGAGAGAGAGAGAATGAGACAGAGGGGGGGGGGGGGAGAGAGAAAGAGACAGAGGGGGGGGGGGGAGAGGAGAGAGAGGACAGAGGGGGGGGGGGAGAGAGAGAAAGAGACAGAGGGGGGGGGGGGAGAGAGAGAAAGAGACAGAGGGGGGGGGGAGAGAGAGAAAGAGACAGAGGGGGGGGGAGAGAGAGAGAGAAAGTGACAGAGGGGGGGGAGGAGAGAGAGAAAGAGACAGAGGGGGAGAGAGAGGAAAGAGACAGAGGGGGGGGAGAAGAGAGAGAAAGAGACAGAGGGGGGGGGGGAGAGAGAGAAAGAGACAGAGGGGGGGGAGAGAGAGAAAGAGACAGAGGAGGGGGGAGAGAGAAAGAGACAGAGGGGGGGGGAGAGAGAAAGAGACAGAGAGGAGAGAGAGAAGAGAAGAGACGGAGGAGAGAAAGAGACAGAGGGGGGAGAGAGAAAGAGACAGAGGGGGAGAGAGAGAAAGAGACAGGGGGGAGGGAGGGTGGGGAGAAAGAGACAGAGGGGGGGGAGGGGGGAGAAAGAGACAGAGGGGGGGGGGGGAGAGAAAGAGACAGAGGGGGGGGAGGGGGGGAGAGAGAAGAGACAGAGGGGGGAGGAGAGAGAGAAAGAGACAGAGGGGGGGGAGGGGGGGAGAGAGAAAGAGACAGAGGGGGGGGAGGGGGGGAGAGAGAAAGAGACAGAGGGGGGGGGGAGGGGGGGAGAGAGAAAGAGACAGAGGGGGAGGGGAGAGAAAGAGACAGAGGGAGAGAGAGAAAGAGACAGAGAGGGGGGAGAGAGAAAGAGACAGAGAGAGGGGGAGAGAGAAAGAGAAAGAGGAGGGGGAGAGAGAGAAAGAGACAGAGACGGAGAGAGAGAAAGAGACAGAGACGGAGAGAGAGAGAGAGAGAAAGAGACAGAGACGGAGAGAGAGAAAGAGACAGAGGAGGGAGAGAGAAAGAGACAGAGGGAGAGAGAGAAAGAGACAGAGGGGGAGAGAGAAAGAGACAGAGGGGGAGTGAGAAAGAGACAGAGGGGGAGTGAGAAAGAGACAGAGGGGAGAGAGAGAAAGAGACAGAGGGGGAGAGAGAGAAGAGACAGAGGGGAGAGAGAGAAAGAGACAGAGGGGAGAGAGAGAAAGAGACAGAGGGGAGAGAGAGAAAGAGACAGAGAGGGAGAGAGAGAAAGAGACAGAGGGGAGAGAGAGAAAGAGACAGAGGGGGAGAGAGAGAAAGAGACAGAGGGGGAGAGAGAGAAAGAGACAGAGGGGGAGAGAGAGAAAGAGACAGAGGGGGAGAGAGAGAAAGAGACAGAGGGGGGAGAGAGAGAAGAGACAGAGGGGGAGAGAGAAAGAGACAGAGGGGGGAGAGAGAAAGAGACAGAGGGGGAGAGAGAGAAAGAGACAGAGGGGGAGAGAGAGAAAGAGACAGAGGGGGAGAGAGAGAAAGAGACAGAGGGGGAGAGAGAAAGAGACAGAGGGGGAGAGAGAAAGAGACAGAGGGGGAGAGAGAAAAAGAGAGAAAGAGAGTCAAAAATGGAGAGAGAGATGGGCAGGGTGAGAGACAGCAAAATAAGTGAGACAAACAGAGAGACACTTAAAGCAAAAAGAGGGAGTGGGAGACAGAGAATGATGCAGAGACAGAGAGAAGGAAAAGATAAGATAGTGGGCGAGATGGTGAGAGAGAATGAGGCAGAGGGAAGAGAGAGGGGCGATACAAGCATAGAGAGAGGGGCTGAGAGTGAAGTAGAAACAGGGACCGAGAGGGAGAGAAGAGAAAAGCAGAGCAAGAGGCAACGAAGCAGAGAGAAATGAGAGCGGTAGAGAGGAGAGAGAGAGAGAGAGAGAGAGAGAGAGAGAGAGCAAAGGTGAATGTCAGAGAAAACAAGGCAGGGAGAGATAGGGCCATTGAGAGAGAAAGAAACAGAGGCAGAGAGATGAGAGTGAGGCAGAGAGAGATGAAACAGAGAGATAAAATGAGGCAGATAGTGAAAGAGAGAAAAAACGAGATAGAGGAAGCACGGGTTAGATAGAGAGTAAATCTCCTTCTACACTGTCCCATCAAACGGTCTATTTCCAATCTGCCTGAAGAAACCCGTTCAACTGAGATATCCTGAACCCCGAACGGTCAGAGTGCTGACTCTCTGGGTCACCTGTCTTATCTCAGTACCTTTCTGAATGTGTTATTAGACACTTGCAGAGATTCCCTGCAGCGGTTTCCTCTTCCCATTTCCTGCGATTCCCAAATCTTCTCCCAGCCTCATTCCACCCCCAAACACCTTGTCCTCGGACACACTGATCCTAGAGAAACAAGACACGGATGTGAAGCTGTGATCAATGCAGTAAGTTTTATTTCTGAGTACAGCCCATTATTCTGACAGCAGTAATACAGGGTCAGGGGTTACAGGGCCTAAACAATCAGATCCTGCTTCCTGTGAAGGAAGGTTTCATTCAGTGAGAACTTGGAGAGCTCGGGCTGGTGGGAATCCATCACTGGATCTGTCACACAAGCAGAGTGGAAGAATTTGGTGATAGTAGGAATTCACTGGTAGTTATTCGGTAAGGAAGGCAAGAAATCAGATTGGAATTGAGCTTTTGTCTTGTAACATAAAAGAAAAGTGGATTGCAAGCAGCGTGGAAGAATTTGGTGATAGCAGGAATTCATTGCAAATTATTGACGTGGTTAGGAAATTAGCTGAGTGGCAGGAGACAGGGAGTAGGGATAATGGGTAGGTACTCAAATTGGCAGGATGTGACTAGTGGTGTCCTGCAGGGACCTGTGTTGGGGCCTCAACTATTCACAGTATTTATTAATGACTTAAATGATGGCATAGAAAGTCATATATCTAAATTTGCGATGACACAAAGATAGGCGGCATTGTAGGCAGTATAGATGAAAGCATAAAATTACAAAGTGATATCGATAGATTAAGTGAATGGGCAAAACTGTAGCAAATGGATTTCAGTGTCGGCAAATGTGAGGTCATCCACTTTGGACCTAAAAAGGATAGAACAGGGTACTTTCTAAATGGTGAAAAGCTAGGAACAGTGGAGGTCCAAAGAGACTTGGGGGTCCAGGTACACAGATCATTAAAATGTCATGAACAGGTACAAAATAATCAAAAAGGCTAATAGAATGCTGCCTTTTATATCTAGAGGACCAGAGTACAGAGGGGTAGAAGTTATGCTGCAGCTATACAAAGCCCTGGTGAGACCACACCTGGAGCACTGTGAGCAGTTCTGGGCACCACACCTTAGGAAGGATATATTGGCCTTGGAGGGAGTGCAGCGTAGGTTTACCAGAATGATACCCGGACTCCAAGGGTTGTGTCGAGGAGAGATTACACAAACTAGGGTTGTATTCCCTAGAATTTAGAAGGTTAAGGGGGGATCTGATTGAAGTTTTCAAGATATTAAGGGGAGCAGATAGGGTAGAGAGAGAGAAACTATTTCCACTGGTTGGGAATTCTAGGACTAGGGGGCATAGTCTAAAAATTGAGCCAGAACTTCCAGGAGTGAAATTAGGAAACACTTCTACACACAATGGGTGGTAGAAGTTTGGAACTCTCTTCTGCAAACAGCAATTGATGCTGGATCAATTGTTAATTTCAAATCCGAGATAGATAGCTTTTTGTTAACTAATGGTATTAAAGGATATGGGCCAATGTGCAGATCAGCCATGATCTCATTGAATGGTGGAACAGGCTCCTGTTCCTATGGAGCAGTCGCCGTGACTGGTGAACTGTTCCAAATAGAGATTCACTTGCTGAGACTCTGCAGGAGTTGTTTGCTGCTGTTAAATGCCAGAACCAAATTAATCAGAATGCACCAATTGAAACAGAAAATTCAGCACTTTCTGGGGAGGCGAATGGCCCAGACACATTGATACTGAACAGGATTTAGAAAGGAACAGAAGAAGGGAGAGCACAGATACACTCAGACACTTGTGTACACACACGCACGGAGAGATATACCCTCAAACACGTACACAGACATATCACAATACATACAGACACGTACACAGACACAGACACACAGACACACATACACTTCTCTAAACGTCGATATGCTAGGAACTGGATGACCAGAGAGCTTTACGGGTCCAAGTACAGGAATTACTAAAAGGTAATGGACAGGTACATGAAAAAATACTAATGGAATGTTGGCCTTTATCTTGAGAGGGCTGGAATACAAAGGGGATGAAGTGATGCTTCAGCTGTCCAGAGCTCTGGTTAGACGGTGGCATAGTGGGTAGCACTGTTGCCTCACAGCGCCAGGGACCCGGGTTCGAATCCGGCCTCGGGTGACTGTCTGTGTGGAGTTTGCACATTCTCCCCGTGTCTGCGTGGGTTTCCTCCGGGTGCTCCGGTTTCCTCCCACAGTCCAAAGATGTGCGGGTTAGGTTGATTTGGCTATGATAAATTGACCCTTAGTGTTAGGGGGATTAAACATGTGGGGTTACGGGGATGGGGTGGGATAAGTGTCGGTGCAGGCTCGATGGGCCGAAATGGCCTCTATCTGTACTGTGGGGATTCTGTGATTCTGTGACCCCACCTGGAGAACTGCATTCAGTTCTGGGCACCGCATCTCAGGAAGGATGGATTGGCCTTGGAGTGGGTGCAGCGCACATTCACCAGAATGACACCGGAGCTAAAAGGCTCAATTATGAGAGGACGGGTTGCAGAGACTAGATCAGTATTCCCTGACATATAAAGGATTAACTGGTGATATAATTGAGGTGTTTAAGATCATAGAATCCAAGAATAGTACAGCACACGAGGAGGCCATTCGGCCCATCAATTCTGTGCCAGCTCTTTCGAAGAGCAATCCAGTTAGTCCCACTCCCTCGGTCTTTCCCAAAATCCCTGTAATTGTTCTCCCTTCAATTGCCTTTTGAAAGCTACTATTGAATCTGTATCCAGCACCCTATCAGGCAGTGTATTCCAAATACTAACCACTTGTTGCATAAACAAGTTTTTCCTCATCTTGTCTCTGGTTCTTTTGCCAATCACCTTAAATCTGTGCTCTCTCGTTATCGACCCCTCAGTGATTGGCAACAGTTTCTCTGTAGTTACTCTATCTGAACCCTTCATGATTTTAAACACCTCTATCAAACCTCCTCTTCGTCTTCTCTGCTCGAAGGAGAACAACCTCAGCTTCTCCAGTCTATCCATGTAACTGTCATCCTTCAACCCTGGAACCATTCTAGTAAATCTCTTCTGTACCCTCTCCAAAGCCTTCACGCCCTTCCTAAAAGGTGTGGTGCCCAGAATTGGACACAATACTCCAGCTGAGGCCAAACTAGTGTTTTATATCGGTTCAGCATAACTTCCTGACTGTTGTACTCTACGCCTCTATTTATAAAGCCCAGGATCCCATATGCTTTATTAACCTGTCCTGCCCCCGAAGATTTGTGCACAAGCACCCCCAGGTCTCTCTGTTCTTGCACCCCCTTTAAATTTGTACCATTTAGATTGGATTGTCTCTCCTCATTGTTCCTACCAAACTGTATAACCTCACACTTTTCTGCGTTGAATTTCATTTGCCATGTGTCCGCCCATTCCATCAGCCTGTCTATGTCTTCTTGAAGTCTATTACTATCTTCCTCACTGTTTTCTACACTTCCAAGTTTCAAGTCAGCTGGAAATGTCCACATTGTGCCCTGCACCCCCAAGTCCAAGTCATTAATGCATATCAAAGACAGCAGTTGTCCCAGTACTGAACCCTGTGGGACACCACTGTATACCTCCCTCCAGTCTGAAAAACAGACATTCACCACAACTCTGTTTACTATCCCTGCTGCTACTGCCCCTTTTATCCCACAGGCTTCAATTTTGCTAACAAGCCTATTATGTGGTACTTCATCAAAGGACTTTTTAAAGTCCATATACACAGCATCAACTGAACTGCCCTCATCCACCCTCTGTTACCTCGTCAAAAAACTCAATCCAGTCAGTCAAAATTTTAGAATGAAATCATTCCCTCTAGCGGGGGAGTCCAGAACAAGAGGGCATAACCTTTACATTAATAGTCCATTCAGGGGGTGATGTCAGGAAGCGCATCTTCACACAAAGCCTAGTGGAAATCTTGAACTGTCACCCCAAAAAGCTGTTGAGGCTGGGGGTCATTTGAATAGTTCAAAACTAAGATTGATAGATTTTTGTTAGCTAAGGGTGTTTGTGTCTATATGTACACACAGACACAAATATAGACATTCAGACACAAATACACACACACATAGAAAAACACACACAGAAAATACAGACACTCTTACACAAACACTCAGGCGGACACAGAAACACAAATTACAGACAGACACACAGACTGAGCAGGAGGGAGAGGGTTAAGGTTGTAGGTGGATTGAGATCAGTGACGGAGAGAGATTTTAAACAGGCTTCTGAAGGCACTTGTTCAGCACGTAACAGCCAGTCTGCCGATTTAGGGCCGAGTGTGGTACAAATCTGACCTCTCACCAAGGACTGTGTTTGAACTCCCCACATTCATTGTACACAAGTCCTTCAGATCGGTAGGGGTGAAAGGTCGGAGTTTTGACCCTCTGACATCCAGCCCATTGCTGAAGATTGTTTCGAGTGCTGTACCGTGTCTATTCAGAATTCACTATAGAATTACATGTTATTTACAGCACAGAAACAGGCCATTCGGCCCAACAGGTCCATGCTAGTGTTTATGCTCCACACCAGCCTCCTCCCACCTTACTTCACCTCACCCGACCATCATATCCTTCTATTCCTTTCTCCCTCATGTGCTTATCAAGCTTCCCCTTAAAGGCACTCTGCTATTCACCTCAACTACTCCATGTGACAGCAAGCTCTACATTCTAACCACTCTCTGGGTGAAGAGGTTTCTCCTGAGTTCATTATTGGATTTATTAGTGACTATCTTATATTTATGACCCCTAGTTTTGGACTCCCCACAAGTGGGAACATCTTCTCTACAGCTACCCCATCAAGATCTCTATTACATCACCACTCAGCCTTCTCTTTTCCAGAGAAAGGAGCCCCAGCAGGTCAGTCATTCTGGATACTTGGAACCTCTCAGTTCTGGTATCATTCTTGTCAATCTTTTTTGCACCTTCTCCAGTGCCTCGATGTCCTTTCGTAATATGGAGACCAGAACTGTACACAGTGCTCCAAGTGTGGTCTAACCAAGGTTCGATACACGTTTAACATAACTGCTCTGCTTTTCAATTCTCTTACTCTAGAAATGAACCCCAGTGCTTTGTTTGCATTTTCATGGCCTTGTTAACCTGCTTTTAATGATTTGTGCACCTGTCCCCTAGATCCCTTTGCTCCTCTACCCCATTTAGACACTTACTTTCCAAGGAGGATGTGGCCTCCTTATTCCTCCTACCAAAATGCACCACCTCCCACCTATCAACATTGAAATTCATTTGCCATTTACACACCCATCATACAAGTTTATTAACATCTTGTATTTTGTCACAGTCCTCCTCAGTATTAATTGATGTCATCAGCAAATTTTGAAATACATATATAAAAAAATATATAAAATAGTGCCTCAGCTATCTCTTCCCTTGCTTCATTCAGTATGTGCGAATGCAATACATCCAGACCCACGCATTTATTCTCTAACTGTATCTAGGTTATCAATTATTTTCCCCCTTTCTATTTAAAATGACTTGACATTAGAAGAGATCAAGAAAGATATCAAGTCCACCTTGTTAGTCTACCTGATAAAAACTGAGGCAAAGTCATTCTCCAATATTTCTGCCATTTCGCTGTCATTCCCTGTGAGTTTATCTTGTGCATCCTTCAGTGGCCCTGTCCCTATCCTGTTTTACCTTTTGTTTTGTGTCTGTAGAATACTTGACTATTTCTTTTTGTATTCCTTAATAATTAATTTCAGTTACTCTTTGACTTCCTAATTGTTTTTCTTTTTTTAAAAACTTCTTTCCCAACCTCTTCCTATTCCCTTTTGTCATCCTCTCCTTTATTGTCACTGCACTCAGTGTCTGCCTTTTTCTTTAGTTTCAATTTTTCCCTCATTTATTCATCCCTGGCGTTTCATTATTGGCTAGTTTGTTCTTGTTTTTTAGTGGAATATATTGATCACCTTTTTTAAATATTTCCCGCTGCTATTCTATCTGTGTCAATATTCTCTTCCAGTTTATCTTCCCTATTTCCATTTACATCACCTCAAAATAAGGTTTTTCCAATCTATTATTTTTGTTTTTCTCAAACATTATCTTAAACCTTATGTTGTAATCGACACTGTCCAGATTTTCACCTAAGCTCACTTCTCTTATCTGCTCTGGTTCATCACCCATTATAGATCCATCAGTGATTCCTCTCTTGTTGGGCTTCTTACGTACTGAGTAAGAAAGGAGTCCTGAGGACACTAAAAACTCCATTCCCTTTTCCCTACCTCCTCTTACCAGATTATTTGGTGTCCTTAAAATCTTTCATGATTATTATATGTATTTTACTCATTTCATAGATTTCCTTGCATATTTTCCCTCCAATTCCCTTCCACTGTTAGGCGGTCTGTAGAATAACATTTTCAGTGTTATTTTAGCCTGGCTGGGATCCCTGCTCCCCCGAGGCTTCTGTGTCCTATGGAAATACACTCAGCAGAAATCGCTGGCCAATTATTCAAAAGTTTCAGATAAACGTACAAAATTACCAAACAGACAATTAAAGAAACAGGCTGCCAAAAAGAAGGAAAAACAAGGCCCAGTAGATTTACAGAGAGGAGCACATCGGAGGCATGTGTACATAAACAGGCGGATAGGTCACTGGACGATGAAATGTAATACAATGTGTTCAGGAATGGGGCTGGATGAGACATGGAAGCAGAGGTTAGAACCCAAAGCAAGCTTCCCTCTAGATTAACAGCGAAATCTTGCAGGACTCCAAGCCCCTGGTGGGACCTGGCACATCCTGGACAGCTCATTTTAAAACTGGGGGTGCAGAAGGCGTGATCCGTTCATGCAATGTGTTCAGAGCACGGGCTGGGCTCAGTATTAAAGTGTTTGTGTTCGTACAGTCCTGTTACATCAGGAATCTAGCCTGAGAAGGTAGACGTGGACTGAGAAAGAGAAACTGGGAGAGAGAGAAATCTCGAAACTGGGAGTGTGAATGGGGCACGGAGAGAGATAGAGGTGGAGAGAGAGAGAGGAAACAGAGACAGACAGGGAGAAAGAGAGGGAGAGGGAGAAAGAGAGAAATGGAGAGATGGCCAGAGTGAGAAAAAAAGAGTCAATGAGAGAGAGACAGACAGACTTAAAGCAAAAAGAGGGAGTGGGAGAGAGAGAATGTGGCAGAGAGAAGCGAGAGGGGCGATACAGGTGGAGAGACGAGGACTGAGTGAGGCAGAAAGAGGGACCAAGAGGCAGAGAAGATAAAGGGTGAGAGACAGCGAGGCAGAGAGAAATGAGAGAGCTAGAGAGGAGAGAGAGAGAGAGAGAGAGAGAGAGAGAGAGAGAGAGAGAGAGAGAGAGAGAGAGAGAGAGAGAGAGAGAGAGAGAGAGAGAGAGCGCAAAGGTGAAAGAAAGAGAGAAAACAAGGTGGGGAGAGATAGAGCCAATGAGACAGAAAGAAACAGAGGCAGAGCGATGAGACCGAGGCAGAGAGACAAACAAAATGCGGCAGATAGTGAAAGAGGGAAAAATAACGAGATAGAAGAAGCACGCATTAGATAAAGAGTAAATCTCCCTCGACACTGTCCCATCAAAAGGTAACAAGAATAAGGAGCAGGACTAGGCCATACGGCCCCTCCAGCATTCAATAACATCATGGCTGATCTTCCACCTCAACTCCACTTCCCCACCCGATCTCCACATCTCTGAAGCAATGGATGCCTATTTCCAATCTGCCTGAAGAAACCTGTTCAAGTGAGATATCTTGAACCCCGAACGGTCAGAGCGGACACTCTGGGACACCTGTCTTATCTCAGTACCTTTCTGAATGTGTTATTAGACACTTAGAGATTCCCCCTTCCCATTTCCTGTGATTCCCAAATCTTCTCCCAGCCTCATTCCACCCTCGAACACCTTTCCCTCGAACACACTGATCCTGAAGAGAAACAAGACACGAATGTGAAGCTGTGATCCATGAAGTATGTTTTATTTCTGAGTACAGCCCATTATTCTGACAGCAGTAACACAGGGTCAAGGGTTACGAGACCTAAACAATCAAACAGAGTCCAAGGACAGGAATCACTAAAAGGTAATGGACAGGTACAAAAAATAATTCAAAAGCTAATGGAGCGTTAGCTTTTATCTCGAGGGGGCTGGAATACAAAGGGGATGAAGTGATGCTTCAGCTGGACAGAGCTCTGGTTAGACCCCACCTGGAGAACTGCACTCAGTTCTGGGCACCGCATCTCAGGAAGGATATATTGGTCTTGGAGTGGGTGCAGCACATTCACCAGAATGACACCGGAGCTAAAAGGGCTCAATTATGAGAGCAGGTTGCGGAGACTAGATAAGCATTCCCTGACATATAAAGGATTAACTGGGGATATAATTGAGGTGTTTAAGAGCATAGAATCACGAGGAGGCCATTCGGCCCATCAATTCTGCGCCTGGGGACTGGATGAATTGCATCCACACGAGCCTCCACCCACCTTACTTCACCTCACCCTCTCATATCCTTCTATTCCTTTCTCCCTTATATTCTTGTCTAGCTTCCCCTTAAAGGCACTCTGCTATTCACCTCAACTACTCCATGTACCAGCAAGCTCCACATTCTAACCACTCGCTGCGTAAAGAGGTTTCTCCTGAATTCCTCGTTGGATTTATTAGTGACGATCTTATATTTATGACCCCTAGTTTTGGACTTGCCATTAGTGGCAACATCTGCTCGACATCTACCCTATCAAACCAGTTCATAAATTTAAAGATCTCTATTAGATCATCCTGCAGCCTTCTCTTTTCTTGCCATCTCATGGGGCCTCGCTGCTCCCATCGTGTTAATCACAGATCGGCCATTTCTGATCACTTCCTTGTTTCGTTCTTCATTCACATCCCCCTTCCCCCTCCCAACCGGACTTCCTCTGTGTCCACCCTTGGAAAAAACTCGCTCCTAATTCACTTACATCTGCACTTTCAAAATCCCAACTGTCTGGCCTTTGACCCTCCATTCACCATGACACTTCTGCAGCTACCGATCTGCTCAACCACAGCCTCACCTTTGATGCCCTAGTTCCCATTAAAACCATTACTCTCTCTCTCTCACCGTGGCCGTTGTCCCGGTACGGCCCTCATCGTCGCTTCCTTAAGTCCAAGGGACGCAGACTTGAACGGATATGGCGAACATCTGGTTTAGCCATTCACCGCCAGATCTGGTTGGACCATAAAGCACCATCGGGTCCTGCTCCCGTCTGCCAAAACTGCTCACTATTCCAGAATCATTCTGGATTCAACGATAACCCCGGCTTCTTCTCTCTACTGCAACCGCCTTCTTAAACCCCTCTCTCCCTGTCTCCTCCACCCTCACCTCCATCAACAAGTTTGAGGAGCTCATTTACTGCATGGTCACCGAAGATTGAGACCATCCGATCAGTTGCCTCTGCCACTTCCCTCCCTTCCCAAAGCCCACCGGGACAAACTTCCTCTAAGGTTACCTCCTGCCCTAGCCCTGAACTTAGACCTTTCTCCAGTTTCTCTCCGAGCTCATCTTGCCCATGAGACCCACTTCCTGCTCCCTCGACCTTATTCCAACTAAACAGCTGACACCCAACTTCCTTGTCTGGCTCCCATGTTAGCTGATATTGTTAACAGTTCTCTCTCGTACTGTCTCCCCCTCCTTCAAATCTGCCTTCAGCACCCCCTCAAGGAAAAAACCCCTCTGTCCTTGCAAACTACCGCCCCATCTCCAACCTCCCTTTCCTCTCCAAAGTCCTTTAACGTATTGTCGCCTCCCAAATCTGTGACATCTTTCCCATGTTGGAATATCTCCAATCAGGTTTCCATCCCTGCCACAGTACCAAAACGGCTCTGATCAAAGTCACAAATGACATCCTATGTGACTGTGACGAAGGTCAACTATCCTCCTCGACCGGTCGACAGCCTTTGATACTTTTTATTTATTCGTTCACGGGATGTGGGCGTCACTGGCAAGGCAGGCATTTATTGCCCATCCCTAATTGCCCTAGAGAAGGAGGTGGGGAGCCACCTTATACAACCGAGTGTCTGGCTAGGCCGTTTCAGAGGGCAGTTAAGAGTCAACCACATTGCTGTGGGTCTGGAGTCACATAAAGACCAGACCAGGTAAGGACGGCAGATTTCCTTCCCTAAAGGACATTAGTGAACCAGATGGGTTTTTACAACAATCCGGTAGTTTCATGGTCACCATTACTGATACTAGCTTTTTATTCCAGATTTATTTAATTAACTGAATTTAAATTCCCCAGCTGCCGTGGTGGGATTTGAACTCATGTCTCCGGATCATTAGTCCAAGCCTCTGGATTACTAGTCCAGTAACATAACCACTACACCACCGTACCCGGTTGACCACACCATCCTCCTCCAATGCCTCTCCACCGTCGTCCAGCTGGGTGGGACTGAGTCGCTGACCTACTGCTCCCGGTTAAGCAATGCCTCGATTTCAAAATTCTCATCCTTGTTTTCGAATCCCTCCATGGCCTCGCCCCTCCCTATCTCTGTAATCTCCACCAGCCCCACAACACACCCCCCCGCCGCCCTGACCTAGAGATATCTGCACTCCTCTGCTTCTGGCCTCTTGAGCATCCCTGATTTTAATTGCTCAACCTTTGGTGGCCGTGCCTTCTGTTGCCTCGGCCCCAAGCTCTGGAATTCCCTCCCTAACCTCTCCGCACTCTACCACTCTTTACTCCTTCAAGACACTCCTTAAAACCTACCTCTTTGACCAAGCTTTTGGTCATCTGCCCTAATATCTCACGTGGCTAGGTGTCAAATTTGTTTTAGAACACTCCTGTGAAGCACCTTGGGACGTTTTACTGTGTTAAAGGCGCTATATAAATACAAGTAGTTGTTGTTGCCATGTGTCCGTCCATTCCACCAGCCTGTCTCTGTCCTCTTGATGCCTATTACCATCTTCCTCACTGTTTTCTACACTTTCGAGTCACCTGCAAATTTCAAAATTGTGCCCTGTACCGCCAAGTCATTAATGTACATCAAAAACAGCAGTTGTCCCAGTACTGATCCCTGGGGAACACGACTGTCTACCTCCCTCCAGTCCGAAAAACAGCCATTCACCACAACTCTGTTTTCTATCCGTTAGACAACTTTGTATCCCTGCTGCTACTGCCCCTTTTATCCCATGGGCTTCAGTTTTGCTAACAAGCCTATTACGTGTTACTTCATCAAACACCTTTTTAAAGTCCATATACACAGCACCAACTGAACAGCCCTCATCCACCCTCTGTTACTCCATCAAAATGACAGAAACTATTTCCTCCGGGGGGGGGGGGCGCAGAACAAGAGGGCATAACCATTACATTGTAAATCGTCCGTTCAACCGTGATGTCAGGAAGCACTTCTTCACACAAGGCGTAGTGGAAATCTTGAACTGTCACCCCAAAAAGACTAGGGTCATTTTAACAGTTCAAAACTGAGACTGATAGACACAAACACCCTTGCCTAACAAAAATCTATACATACACACAAAGACACAAATACATGCAAACACACACAAAGATTCAGGCACACAGACACATCTAGAAACACAGACACACACACATTCAGACAGACACAGAAACACACAAATTACAGAGACACACGCAGACTGAGCAGGAAGGAGAGGGTTAAGGTTGTAGGTGGATTGAAATCAATGATGGAGAGAGGGGTTTTAAACAGGCTTCTGAAGGCACTTGTTCGGCACATAACAGCCAGTCTGCTGATTTAGGGCCTAGTGTGGTACAAATCTGACCTCTCACCAAGGACTGTGTTTAAACTCCCCACATTCATTTTACACAAGACCTTCAGATCGGTAGGGGTGAAAGGTCGGAGTTTTGACCCTCTGATACCCAGCCCATTGCTGAAGATTGTTTCGAGAGCTGCACCGTGTCTTTTTCTTAATTATCTTAACCTTATTATGTTGTGATCGACACTGTCCAGATTTTCACCTAAGCTCACTTCTCTTATCCGCTCTGGTTCATCACCCATTGTAGATCCATCAGTGAATCCTCTCTTGTTGGGCTAATTGCGTACTGGGTAAGAAAGGAGTCCTGAACACACTGTAAATACTCCATTCCCTGTTCCCCTTTCGCTATCTCTTCTTGCCAGATTATTTGGTGTAGTTGAAATTTCCAATGATTTTACTCATTTTATAGATTGTTACATATTTTCCCTGCAATTCCCTTCCACTGTTAGGTGGTCTATAGAATAACATTTTTAGTGTTATTTTAACCTGGCTGGGAACCCTGCTCCCCCGAGGCAGCCGTGTCCAATATGGAAATACACTCAGATCAGCAGTAATCGCTTGACAATTATTCAAAACATTTCAGATAAATGTACAAAATGACCAAACAGACAATTAAAGAAACAGGCTGTCAAAAATGATGAAAAACAAGGCCCAGTATATTTACAGAGAGGAGCACATCGGAGGCAATGTGTACATAAGCGGGTGGATGTGTCACTGGACGATGAAATGTGATAAAATGTGTTCAGGAATGGGGATGGGTGAGATTTGGAGGCAGAGGTTAGAACCAAAAGCAAGCTTCCCTGTAGATTAACAGTGAAATCTTGCAGGACTGTAAGCCCCTGGTGGGACCTGGCACGTCCTGGACAGCTCATCTTAAAACTGGGGGCTGTAGAAGCTGTGATCAGCTCATGCAATGTGTTCAGAGCACGGGCTGGGCGCAGAGAGGAAACAGAGACAGAGGGGACAAAGAGAGAGGGAGAGAAAAGAGAGAAAGGGAGAGTGAGAAAGAGAGCGACAGAGTGAGAGGAAACAGACAGCAAAATAAGTGAGAAAGAGAGATAGAGACTTAAAGCCAAAAGAGGGAGTGGGAGAGTGAGAATGAGGCAGACACAGAGAGAGGAGGGAAAAAGGAAATAGTGGCGAGAGAGAGAGAATGAGGCAGAGAGAAGAGGGGCGATACAGGTGGAGAGAGGGGGACTGAGTGAAGCAGGAAAAGGGAGCGAGAAGCAGTGAAGAGAAATGCAAAAAGATTGAGACAGCAAGGCAGAGAGAAATGAGAGGTTGAGAGAGAGAATAGAGCAGTTGAGAATGAGAGAGAGAGAGAGAGAGAGAGAGAGAGAGAGAGAGAGAGAGAAACAAAGGTGCAGAGATGAGAGTGAGGCAGAGTGAGAGAGATAAAATGAGGCAGATAAAGAGAAAAAAAACAAGATAGAGGAAGCATGGGCTAGATAGAGCGTAAATCTCCCTCTAGACTGTCCCATCAAACAGTCTGAAGCAATGGATGTCTATTTCCAATCTGCCTGAAGAAACCCGTTCAAGTGAGATATCTTGAACCCCGAACGGTCAGAGTGCTGACACTCTGGGACACCTGTCTTATCTCAGTACCTTTCTGAATGCGTTATTAGACACTTGCAGAGATTCCCTGCAGCGGTTTCCTCTTCCCATTTCCTGCGATTTCCAAATCTTCTCCCAGCCTCATTCCACCCCGAACACCTTGCCCTCGGACACTCTGATCCTGAAGAGAAACAAGACACGGATGTGAAGCTGTGATCAATGCAGTAAGTTTTATTTCTGAGTACAGCCCATTACAGCAGTGACACAGGGTCAAGGGTTACAGGGCCTAAACAATCAAACAGAGCCTGCTTCCAGTGAAGGAAGGTTTCATTCAGTGAGAACGTGGCAAGCTCGGGTTGGTGGGAATCCATCACTGGATCTTTCACACAAGCAGAGTGGAAGAATTTGGTGATAGTAGGAATTCACTGGTAGTTATTCGGTAAGGAAGGCAAGAAATCATCAGATTGGAATTAAGCTTTTGTCTTGTAACATAAAAGAAAAGTGGATTGCAAGCAGCGTGGAAGAATTTGGTGATAGTAGGAATTTATTGCAAATTATTGACCTAGTTAGGAAATGAGCTGAGTGGCAGGAGACAGAGAGTAGGGATCATGGGTAGGTACCAGATTGGCAGGATGGGACTAGTGGTGTCCCGCAGGGATCTGTGTTGGGGCCTCAACTATTCACAGTATTTATCAACGACTTAGATGATGGCATAGAAAGTCATATATCTAAATTTGCGATGACACAAAGATAGGCGGCATTGTAGGCTGTGTAGATGAAAGCATAAAATTACAAAGTGATATCGACAGATTAAGTGAATGGGTAAAACTGTGGCAAATGGATTTCAATGTAGGCAAATGTGAGGTCATCCACTTTGGACCTGAAAAGGATACAACAGGGTTATTTATAAATGGTGAAAAGCTAAAAACAGTGGAGGTCCAAAGAGACTTGGGGGGTCCAGGTACATAGATCATTAAAATCTCGAACAGGTACAGAAAATAATCAAAAAGGCTAATGGAATGCTGGCTTTTATGTCTAGAGGACTAGAGTACAGAGGGGGTAGAGGTTATGCTGCAGCTATACAAAGCCCTGGTGAGACCACACCTGGAGCACTGTGAGCAGTTCTGGGTACCACACCTTAGGAAGGATATATTGGCCTTGGAGGGAGTGCAGCGTAGGTTTACCAGAATGATACCCGGACTCCATGGGCTGTTACGAGGAGAGATTACACAAACTAGGGTTGTATTCCCCAGAATTTAGACGGTTAAGAGGTGATCTGATTGAAGTTTTCAAGATATTAAGGGGAACAGATAGGGGGGGGGGGGGGGGGGGAGGAGGAGGAGAGAGAGAGAGAGAGAGAGAGAGAGAGAGAGACTATTTCCACTGGTGGGGAATTCTAGGGCTAGGGGGCAGTGTCTAAAAATTTGAGCCAGACCTTTCAGGAGTGAAATTAGGAAACACTTCGACACACAATGGGTGGTAGAAGTTTGGAACTCTCTTCCGCAAATGGCAATTGATGCTAGATCAATTGTTAATTTTAAAACGGAGATTGATAGCTTTTTGTTAACTAAAGGTATTAAAGGATATGGGCCAATGTGCAGATCAGCCATGATCTCATTGAATGGTGGAACAGGCTCGAGGGACTCAATGGTCTACTCCTGTTCCTATGGAGCAGTCGCCGTGACTGGTGAACTATTCCAAATAGAGATTCAGTTGCTGTGGATTTGCAGGAGTTGTTTGCTGCTGTTAAATACCAGAATAAATTAATGAGAATGCACCAATTGAAACAGAAAATTCAGCACTTTCTGGGGAGGTGAATGGCCCAGACACATTGGTACGAAACCGTATTTAGAAAGGAACAGAACAAGGGGAAGGTGGATCAGACAACCTCACAGACACAAACGTAGACCCACATGTACATAGACACACAACCACTGACATGCAGACACGCACACATGTAGAGACATGCCCACAGAAGCACATACACAAGCATGTACACATACATAGATCACAATAGATCTAGACAAACACATACACAGCCTCATACACCTCTGTAACTGGGGAGAAGCTCGGAGCTGTGGATGAGCAGAGAGATTTAGGGGTCCAAGTACTTAAATCAGTAAAAGCTCGTGGACTAAAATAATTCGAGGCTAATGGAATGTTGGCGCTTCAGCTGTGGAGAGCTCTGGAAAGACCCCATCTGGAGAATTGCATTCAGTTCAGGGCATCGCATCTCAGGAAGGATATACTGGGCTTGGAGAGAGTTCAATACAGATTCACCAGAATGTTACCAGGGATCCAAGGGTTACATTATGAGGAGAGATTACATCTCCCTAGAATACAGAAGGTTAAGGGGGATTTCATTTGATTGAGGTTTTAAGAATGTTGAAAGGAATTGTTAAGGTAGAGAGAGAGAAACTATTTCCACTGGTGGAGGAGTCTAAGTCAAGGGAACATAATCTTGAAATCAGAGCCAGGCCATTCAGGAGAGAAGTTAGAATCATAGAAAGTTACAGCACGGAAGGAGGCCATTTCAGCCCATCATGTCCACGCCGGTCAACAAAGCTATCCAGCCTAATCCCACTTCCCAGCTCTTGGTCCGTAGCCCTGCAGGTTACAGCATCCCAAGTGCACATCCAAGTACTTTTGAAATGTGGTTAGGGTTCCTGCCTCTACCACCCTTTCAGGCGGAGTTCCAGACCCCCCACCACTCTCTGGATGAAGAAATTTCCCCTCAAATCCCCTCTAAACCTTCCCCCAATTACTTTAAATCTGTGCCCCTTGGTTTTTGACCCCTCTGCTAAGGGAATAGGTCCTTTCTATCCATTTTATCTATGCCCCTCATAATTTTATACACCTCAATAAGGTCTCCCCTCAGCCTCCTCTGTTCCAAGGAAAACAGACCCAGCCAATCCAGTCTTTCCTCATAGCTAAGATTCTCTACTCCCGGCAACATCCTTGTAAATCTCCTCTGTACCCTCTCTAGTGCAATCACATCTTTCCTGTAATGCGGTGACCAGAACTGCACGCAGTACTCTAGCTGAGGCCTAACTAGTGTTTTATACAGTTGAAGCATAACCCCGCTGTTCTTGTATTCTATGCCACGGCTAATAAAGGCAAGCATTCCGTATGCCTTCTTAACCACCTTATCTACCTGGTCTGCTACCTTCAGGGATCTGTGGACATGCACTCCAAGGTCTCTTTGTTCCTCTACACTACTGTGTCCTATCATTTAATATGTATTCCCTTTCCTTGTTAGCCCTCCCCAAATGCATTACCTCACACTTCTCTGGACTGAATTCCATTTGCCACTGTTCTGCCCACCTGACCAATTTATTGATATCTTCCTGCAGTCTACAGCTTCCTTCTTCAGTATCAACCACACAGCCGATTTTAGCATCATCTGCAAACTTCTTAATCATACCCCCTATATTCAAGTCTAGATCATTCATATATACACCACAAAAAGCAAGGGACCTAGTACTGAGCCCTGCGGAACCCCACTGGAAACAGCCTTCCAGTCACAAAAACACCCATCAACCATTACCCTCTGCTTCCTGCCTCCGAGCCAATTTTAAATCCAACTTGACACTTTGCCCTGGATCCCATGGGCTTTTAACTTCGTGACCAATCTGCCATGTGCAACCTTATGAAAAGCCTTGCTAAAGTCCATATACACTACATCAAATGCACTATCCTCATCTACCCTCCTTGTTACCTCCTCAAAAAATTCAATCAAGTTTGTCAGACATGACCTTCCCTTAGGAAACACTTCTTCACACAAAGGGTGGTAGAAGTGTGGCATTCTCTCAAACAAAAAGCAAATACTAGCACAATTAATCATTTTAAATCGGAGATCGGTAGATTTTTGCCAGGCAAGGGTATGAAAGGATACGGAGCCAAGGCAGGTGGATGCAGTTAAGATACAGATCAGCCATGAATGGGGGGGGGGAACAGGCTCGAGGAGCTGAATGCCTACTCCTGTTCCTACTTCCACTTTATCTCCAGTGTCAGCATCGAGCACTCCTAGGGCAGGTAGAATACTGAGCTCCCTCTACATTACCACTGTTACTGTGTCCCCCATCCCACTCCATACCATTTCTGTTCCTGAATTTATAAACTCGTAAAACTTAGAAATGACAAATCCTGGGGACTGGATGAATTGCATCCACACGAGCCTCCACCCACCTTACTTCACCTCACCCTCTCATATCCTTCTATTCCTTTCTCCCTTATATTCTTGTCTAGCTTCCCCTTAAAGGCACTCTGCTATTCACCTCAACTTTTCCATGTGTTGGCGAGCTCTACATTCTAACCACTCTCTGGGTAAAGAGGTTGCTCCTGAATTCCTTATTGGATTTATTAGTGACTATCTTATATTTATCACCCCTAGTTTTGGACTCACCACACATGGTAACATCTTCGACATCTACCCCATCAAACCCCTTCATAATTATACAGATCTCTAATAGATCATCCCGCAGCCTTCTCTCTTCCAGAGAAAAGAGCCCCGGCATGTTCAGTCATTCTGGATACTAAGAACTGCTCAGTTCTGGTATCATCCTTGTAATCTTTTTTGCACCTTCTCCAGTGCCTCGATGTCCTTTTCATAATATGGAGACCAGAACTGTACACAGTACTCCATGTGTGGTCTAACCAAGGTTCGATACACATTTAATAGAACTTCACTGCTTTGTAATTCTCTTACTCTAGAAATGAACCCCAGTGCTTAGTTTGCATTTTCATGGCCTTGTTAACCTGCTTTTAATGATTTGTGCATCTGTCCCCCGAGATCCCTTTGCTCCTTTACCCCATTTAGACCCTTACTATCCAAGGAGTTCGCGACCTCCTTATTCCTATCAAAATCCACCTCACACTTACCTATATTGAAATTGATTTGCCATTTACACACCAACCTGCCAGTTTATCATCGTGTATTTTGTCACAGTGCTCCTCTGTATTAACTATACGCCCGAATTTGCTGTCATCTGTAAATTTGGAAATTACACTAACTATTCAGAGTGCAGTTTGTCACGGAGTGCAGATTTGGAATAGAGTGCTAAGCTGCGAGTTTGGTGAGTGAGGGAGTTCGGGGAGGGAGGTGTGCGCCTTCCTTTTTCCATCTTTGTCAGGTTCCTGGTGCGGCGGTGGACCTGTGTGAGGCGAGGCGGCGGCGGCAAAGGGTTTAAAAGGCTCCGGAGACCAGGTAAGGCGGGACCAGTCTCCGAACTCGGAGGGAGGGAGAGAGGTAAAAATAATCGAGGTGTGACGTCACCAGAAAGCAGGTAAGTAATTGGTTAGTGAGTATTTCTCTCTTTTTAAACTTAAACTCTGTGGGTTGTAGTTAATAAGGCCTTTCTGGTGCAGAGTGACTGTTGGTAAACCATTTAACTGGTGTAATTTAGAGGGATTGATTTAATTTAAATCCAATTAATTAGAGGGGATACTAGCATCTATAATCGGGCAGAGAGTGTCCATAACTAACAATAAAAAATTGTAATTAATTACATAGAATGGAGCAGGTGATGTGTTACTGTTGCGAGATGTGGGAGCCGGTGGACCCCATTGAGGCTCACTGTGATTACATCTGTGACAAGTGTCTGCTGCTACAGGAACTCCAGCTCCGTATTGATGAGCTGGAGTCTGAGCTTCAGACACTGCGACACATCAGGGTGGGGGAGAAGTACCTGGACTTTGTGTTTCAGGAGGTGGTCACACCTATGAAGTTAATTAATTCAGATGTAGCCCATGGTCAGGGACAGGACGGTGTGACTACGAGTGAGGCAGGTACGGGGATCCAGGAGGTAGTGTTGGAGGAGCCGCAGCCCTTGCTCTTGTCCAACAGGTTTGAGGTTCTTACTCCTTGTGGGGACAGGAGCAGGGACTGCAGGGAGGATGAGCAACCTGGCCACAGCACCGTGGAACGGGGGGCCATTCAAGAGGGGGGAGTAAATAGAAATGTTGTAGTGGTAGGGGATAGTATTATTAGGGGGATAGATAGAGTTCTCTGCAGCCGAGAGCGAGAGTCCCGTAGGCTGTGTTGCCTGCCCGGTGCCAGGGTTAAGGACATCTCCTCTGGGCTGGAAAGAAACTTGCAGTGGGAGGGGGTGGATCCAGTTGTCGTGGTCCATGTTGGTACAAACGACGTAGATAGGACAAGGAAGCAGGTTCTGTTAAAGGAGTATGAGCAGCTAGGGGTCAAATTAAAAAACAGAACCTCAAGGGTATTAATCTCTGGATTATTACCTGAGCCACGAGCGAATTTGGCTAGGACAAATAAAATTAGAGAGTTAAATGAGTGGCTCAAAGACTGGTGTGGAAGAAATGGGTTTTGCTTCCTGGGACACTGGCACCAGTACTGGGGCAGGAGGGAGCTGTTCCGTTGGGACGGGCTTCACTTGGCCAGTGCTGGGACTAGAGTCCTGGCGGATCATATAACTAGGGCTGTAGAGAGGGCTTTAAACTAACTAGTGGGGGGGAGGTTCCGAGAGAGCAAATCATAAAAATGACAACAGAGAAGGTCATAGACTTAGGTAGCAGTGGGGAAATTAAAAACCAGAGTGTGTCAGGAAGGGGCAGAAGGTATGGAGTAAAAGGTAAAGTAATAAAAAGGGCAAAAGCAGGAACTAAGTGTCACAAAACATATTTGAAAGTTCTCTATCTGAATGCACGTAGCATTCGTAACAAAATAGATGAGTTAATGGCACAAATAACTACATATGGGTATGATCTTGTGGCCATTACAGAAACATGGCTGCAGGGTGACAATGCCTGGGAATTAAACATACCAGGTTATTTAACGATCAGGAAGGACAGGCAGGAAGGAAGGGGAGGTGGGGTGGCTATGTTAATAAAGGAAGGAATCACTGTAATACAGAGAAATGATATTGGGTCAAAAGATCAGGATAATGAAACAGTTTGGGTGGAGATAAGGAAGAATAAGGGGAAAAAAACACTAGTGGGCGTAGTCTATAGGCCTCCGAACAGTTGCAACTCTGTTGGACGGAGTATCAATCGGGAAATAGTTGAGGCTTGTAATAAGGGAACATCTTTAATTATGGGGGATTTTAACTATCATATTAATTGGACAAATCAACTTGGGCAGGGCTGCCTTGAAGATGAGTTCATTGAGTGTATTAGGGATGGGTTTCTTGAGCAGTATGTAACTGAACCGACCGGGGGGCAAGCAACCTTAGATCTGGTCCTGTGTAACGAGACAGGATTAATTAAAAATGTCCTAGTAAAGGATCCCCTTGGAATGAGTGACCATAACATGGTTGAATTCCATATTCAATTAGAGGGTGAGAAGGTTGGATCTCAAACAAGCGTGCTAAGCTTGAATAAAGGAGACTATGAAGGTATGCGAGCAGAATTGAGTAGAGTGGATTGGGAAAATAGATTAAAGGGTAAGACCATACATGATCAGTGGTGTACATTGAAGGAGTTATTTTACAACTTCCAAAAAATATATATTCCACTGAGAAGAAAAGGGTGTAAAAGAAAAGACAGTCATCCATGGCTAAGTAAAGAAATTAAGGATAATATTCGACTAAAAACAAGGGGGGAAAAATTGACTTGCACCCCCTTTGGGGCGCTAACTTCGCCGGGGCGCTACTTTTAGCGCCCCATAAAAATTAGCACCCCCGCGCCGGAAATTGAGTGGTTGCGCCCCAAGAGGGAAGCGGGGCGCTACTGGAAGCACCCCGCATCCCTCTTGGGGCGCTGCGAGTCAATATCGTGGCGCTACGTGCTGCAGCGCCAGGCGCTGCGGCACGTCGCACCGCGGTATTGCAGGCCTTCCTCCCCTTCTTAAAGGGGAGGGGCCTTGCGCAGCGCGATCCGGGGCCCAGCTGGGCCCCCAGGGATCGGGAGTGCCGGCAAAAGAGCCCGGCACTCAAGAGAAGTGCCGGGCTCTTGGAGCGCAGCCGGCACTTCGCCGGGGGGGGCTTCACGGGGGCCGGGGACAGCAACGGGGGCAGATGCTGGCAGGCGGCCAACAACAAAAATGGCCGCCCGCCACTTCCCCTTTAACTTGCGCCGCCCCGGCCGCAGGTACGCCCCCCTGACCCCGTCGGACACAGCGTCCGGCGGTAAGTCAAGGGGCGCTACTGAAGATCGCGGCCGGAGCGCGAGCGGGGTGCTGCGCATGGCGATGACGTCATCGCCGGCGGCGCAGCGCCACAGGGCGCTACCGGCTGGCGCCGCTGCTAACCTCCCGCTGAATTTCGCGGGAGGCGTGGGCAGCGCCGCACACGGGCGCTAGCTGCTTTGCACCCCATTAGCGCCCTCTTAAGGCGCTAACGGGAGGCGCAACCAGCTGAATTTTTAGCCCAAGGGCTTTTAAGGTAGCCAAATCTAGTGGGAGGATAGAGGATTGGGAAAACTTTAAAAGACTGCAAAAAATAACAAAAAGATTGATTAAGAAAGGGAAGATAGATTATGAAAGTAAATTAGCAAAAAATATAAAAACAGATAGTAAGAGTTTTTATAGTTATATAAAAAGAAAAAGGGTGGCTAAAGTAAATGTTGGTCCCTTAGAGGATGAGACCGGGAAATTAATGGTGGGAAATATGGAGATGGCAAATACACTGAATGAATATTTTGTATCAGTCTTTACAGTAGAGGACACTAAGAATATCCCAACACTGGACAAACAGGGGGCTATAGGGGGGGGAGGAGCTAAACACGATCAAAATCACTAAGGAAGTGGTACTCGGTAAAATAATGGGACTCAAGGCGGATAAATCACCTGGACCTGATGGCTTACATCCTAGGGTCTTGAGGGAAGTGGCGGTAGGGATTGTGGATGCATTGGTAATAATTTTCCAAAACTCCCTGGACTCAGCAAAGATCCCGGCAGACTGGAAAACTGCTAATGTAACACCCTTATTTAAAAAGGGCAGTAGACAGAAGGCTGGTAACTATAGACCGGTTAGCCTAACATCTGTGGTAGGTAAAATTTTGGAGTCCATTATTAAGGAGACAGTAACGGGACATTTGGATAATCATAATTTAATAGGACAAAGTCAGCATGGTTTTATGAAGGGGAAGTCATGTTTGACAAATTTGCTGGAGTTCTTTGAGGAAGTAACACACAGGGTGGATAAAGGGGAACCAGTGGATGTGGTGTATTTAGACTTCCAAAAGGCATTTGACAAGGTGCCACACAAAAGATTATTGCTTAAGATAAAAAATCACGGGATTGGGGGTAATATTCTGGCATGGATAGAGGATTGGCTATCTAACAGAAGGCAGAGAGTTGGGATAAATGGTTCATTCTCAGACTGGCAATCAGTAACTAGTGGTGTTCCGCAGGGGTCAGTGCTGGGTCCCCAACTCTTTACAATCTATATTAACGATTTGGAGGAGGGGACCGAGTGTAACATATCAAAGTTTGCAGATGATACTAAGATGGGAGGGAAAGTAGTGAGTGAGGAGGACATAAAAAATCTGCAAGGGGACATAGACAGGCTAAGTAAGTGGGCAGAGATTTGGCAGATGGAATACAATACTGGAAAGTGTGAGGTTATGCACTTTGGCAGGAAAAATAGTAGAGCAAGTTATTATCTAAATGGCAAGAAACTGGAAAGTACTGAAGTACAAAGGGATCGGGGGTCCTGGTGCACGAAACTCAAAAGGTTAGTATGCAGGTGCAGCAAGTGATTAAGAAGGCCAATGGAATGTTGGCTTTCATTGCTAAGGGGATAGAATATAAAAATAGGGAGGTATTGCTTCAGTTGTACAAGGTATTGGTGAGACCGCACCTGGAATACTGCATACAGTTTTGGTGTCCATACTTAAGAAAAGACATACTTGCTCTCGAGTCAGTACAAAGAAGGTTCACTCGGTTAATCCCGGGGATGAGGGGATGGACATATGAGGAGAGGTTGGGTAGATTGGGACTTTACTCATTGGAGTTCAGAAGAATGAGGCGCGATCTTATTGAAACATATAAGATTGTGAAGGGGTTGGATCGGGTGGATGCGGGGAGGATGTTCCCGATGATGGGTGAAACTAGAACTAGGGGGCATAGTCTTAGAATAAGGGGCTGCTCTTTCAAAACTGAGATGAGAAGGAACTATTTCACTCAGAGGGTGGTAGGTCCATGGAATATGCTGCCCCAAAAAGCTGTAGAAGCTAAATCATTACATAAATTTAAAACAGAAATAGACAGTTTCCTAGAAGTAAAGGGAATTAAGGGTTACGGGGAGCGGGCAGGAATTTGGACATGAGTCTAGGTTCGGATCGGTCATGGCCCTGTGGGTAGCGTCGCGGGCCCAGGGGCCGTGTAGCCTGATTCTGCTCCTATTTCGTGTGTCCAATTCTGTTAGGTTCAGGAGATGGTTCTGTGATAATAGATTGGCGGTTAGGATCAGATCAGCCATGATCTTATTGAATGGCGGAGCAGGCTCGAGGGGCCAATTGGCCTACTCCTGCTCCTATTTCTTATGTTCTTATGCCGGAGTCTATATAATGTGTCTCTGCTCTCTGTTCCCTTGCTTCTTTTAGTCTCGGGGTTTTATCCTCTCCAACTTTTGCTAGTTTATCAATTATTTTCCCCCTTTCTATTTTAAATGTCTTGATATATTTTTTGATCTCTTCTTCCAATGTCATGTCCACCTTGTAGGTCTAACTGGTGGAAACTGAGGCAAAGTAATTCTCCAATATTGCTGCCATTTCACTGTCATTACCTGAGTTTATCTTGCCCATCCTTCAGAGGCCCTGTCCCTATCCTGTTTTACCTTTTGTTCTTCATGTGTCTGTAGAATACTTTACTTTTTCTTTTTATATTCCTTGATAATTTAATTTCATAGTAGCTCTTTGCCTTCTTAGCATTATTTTAACGTGACTGTGAACCCTGCTCCCCGAGGCATCCGAGTCCTATATGGAAATACACTCAGCAGATCAGCAGGAATCGCTTGACAATTATTCAAACATTTCAGACAAATTTATAAAACGACCAAACAGATTCAATTAATGAAACAGGTTGTCAAAAATAAGGAAAACCAAGGCCCAGTAGATTTACAGAGAGGAACACATCAGCGGCATGTGTACAAAGGCAAGCGGATATGTAACTGGACGATAAAATGAGGTTAGGACCCAAGCCCCGAGTGCAGCCTGGCACATCCTGGACAGCTCATTTTAAAACTGGGGGTGCAGAAGCTGTGATCAGCTCATGCAATGTGTTCAGAGCACAGGCTGGGCTCAGTGTTAAAGTGTGTGTGTTCGGACAGTCCTGTTACACAATGAATCTTGACACGGAGAGAAAGAGAAATGGAGAAACTGGGAGAGAGAGAGAGACGAAATAGAGACAGAGGGCAGAAAGACAGAGGGAGAGTGAGAAAAAAAGAGAAAGAGTCAAAAAGGGAGAGAGGGATGGGCAGGGTGAGAGGAAACAGACAGCAAAATAAGTGAGAAACAGAGAGACACTTAAAGCAAAAAGCGGGAATGGGAGACAGAGAATGATGCAGAGACAGAGGGAAGGAAAAGAGAAGATAGCAGCCGAGAGGGAGAGAGAGAGAATGAGGCAGAGTGAAGCAGAAACAGGGACCGAGAGTGAAGCAGAAACAGGGACCGAGAGTGAAGCAGAAACAGGGACCGAGAGTGAAGCAGAAACAGGGACCGAGAGTGAAGCAGAAACAGGGACCGAGAGTGAAGCAGAAACAGGGACCGAGAGGGAGAGAAGAGAAAAGCAGAGAGTAAGAGACAACGAGGCAGAGAGAAATGAGAGCTGTAGAGAGGAGAGAGACAGAGCAAAGGTGAATGACAGAGAGAAAATGAGACAGGGAGAGACAGGGCCATTGAGAGAGAAAGAAACAGAGACAGAGAGATGAGAGTGAGGCAGAGAGAGATGAAGCAGAGAGAGATAAAATGAGGCAGATAGCGAAAGAGAGAAAACACGATGGCGGAAGCACGGGTTAGATAGAGAGTAAGTCTCCCTCCACACTGTCCCATCAAACGGTCTATTTCCAATCTGCCTGAAGAAACCCGTTCAAGTGAGATATCTTGAACCCCGAACGGTCAGAGTGCTGACACTCTGGGACACCTGTCTTATCTCAGTACCTTTCTGAATGCGTTATTAGGCACTTGCAGAGATTCCCTGCAGCGGTTTCCTCTTCACAATTCCTGCGATTCCCAAATCTTCTCCTAGCCTCATTCCACTCCCGAACCCCTTGTCCTCGGACACACTGATCCTAAAGAGAAACAAGACACGGATGTGAAGCTGTGATCAATGCAGTAAGTTTTATTTCTGAGTACAGCCCATTATTCTGACAGCAGTAATACAGGGTCAGGGGTTACAGGACCTAAACAATCAAACAGAGCCTGCTTCGTGTGAAGGAAGATTTCAGAGAGAGCTTGGAGAGCTCGGGCTGGTGGGAATGGGTCACTGGCTCTTTCACTGTTTCGGTCTGCAACATCCAAACCCACCGGGGAAGGATAGTGGGACAGACAGATACGGAGGGTGAGTTGGAGCAGTCACCGGGACTGGTGAACGATTCCAAATAGAGATTCAGTTGCTGAGGGTTTACAGGAGTTGTTTGCTGCTGTTGAATACCAGAATCAAATTAATCAGAATGCACCAATTTAAACAGAAAATTCAGCACTTTCAGGGGAGGTGAATGGCCCAGACACATTGGTACTGAACAGTATTTAGAAAGGAACAGAAGGGGAAGGGAGAACGCAGATACACTCACACGGGCACTTGCGTACACAGATGCACACACACATACATACCCTCAGAAACACATACACAAGCACGGACACAGGCATATATCTCAATACGTACAGACACGTACATAGACGCATACACAGCCACACAGATCGACACACAGACAACACAGAAACACCTACACTTCTCTAAACGTCAATACGCTAGGAACTGTGGATGACCAGACAGATTTACGAGTCCAATAATAGAATCACTAAAAGGTAATGCACAGGAACAAAAAAAATGAAAAAGCTAATGGAATGTTGGCCTTTATCTCGAGAGGGCTGAAATACAAAGGGGATGAAGTGATGCTTCAGCTGGACAGAGCTCTGGTTAGACCCCACCTGGAGAACTGCATTCAGTTCTGGGCACCGCATCTCAGGAAGGATATATTGGCCTTGGAGTGGGTGCAGCGCACATTCACCAGAATGACACCGGAGCTAAAAGGGCTCAATTATGAGGACAGGTTGCAGAGACTAGATAAGTATTCCCTTATATGTAAAGGATTAACTTGTGATATAATTGAGGTGTTTAAGATCATAGAATCAAAGAATAGCGCAGCACGAGGAGGCCATTCGGCCCATCAATTCTGTGCCAGCTCTTTCGAAGAGCAATCCAGTTAGTCCCACTCCCCGCTCTTTCCCCATATCCCTGTAAATTCTTTCTCCCTTCAAGTATTTATCCGATTGCCTTTTGAAAGCTACTATTGAACCTGTATCCAGCACCCTATCAGGCAGTGTATTCCAAATCCTAACCACTTGCTGCATAAACAAGTTTTTCCTCATCTCACCTCTGGTTCTTTTGGCAATCACCTTAAATCTGTGCCCTCTCGTTATCGACCCCTCAGTGATTGGCAACAGTTTCTCTGTATTTACTCTATCTAAACCCATCATGATTTTAAACACCTCTATCAAACCTCCTCTTCGTCTTCTCTGCTTTAAGGAGAACAACCTCAGCTTCTCCAGTCTATCCATGTAACTGTAATCCTTCAACCCTGGAACCATTCTCGTAAATCTCTTCTGTACCCTCACCAAAGCCTGCACGCCCTTCCTAAAGTGTGGTGCCCAGAATTGGACACAATACTCCAGCTGAGGCCAAACTAGTGTTTTATATCGATGCAGCATAACTTCCTGACTGTTGTACTCTACGCCTCTATTTATAAAGCCCAGGATCCCATATGCTTTATGATCTGCTTTGTTAACCTGTCCTGCCCCCGAAGATTTGTGCACAAGCACCCCCAGGTCTCTCTGTTCTTGCACCCCCTTTAAATTTGTACATTTAGATTGGATTGTCTCTCCTCATTGTTCCTACCAAACTGTATAACCTCACACTTTTCTGCGTTGAATTTCATCTGCCATGTGTCCGCCCAATCCACCAGCCTGTCTATGTCTTCCTGAAGTCTATCACTATCTTCCTCACTGTTTTCTACACTTCCAAGTTTCGATTCAGCTGGAAATGTCCACATTGTGCCCTGCACCCCCAAGTCCAAGTCATTAATGTATATCAAAGACAGCAGTTGTCCCAGTACTGAACCCTGCGGGACACCACTGTATACCTCACTCCAGTCTGAAAAACAGACATTCACCACAACTCTGTTTACTATCCCTGCTGCTACTGCCCCTTTTATCCCACGGGCTTCAATTTTGCTAACAAGCCTATTACGTGGTACTTCATCAAAGGACTTTTTAAAGTCCATATACACAGCATCAACTGAACTGCCCTCATCCACCCTCTGTTACCTCGTCAAAAAACTCAATCCAGTCAGTCAAAATTTTAGAATGAAACTATTCCCTCTAGTGGGGGAGTCCAGAACAAGAGAGCACAACCTTTACATTAATAGTCCATTCAGGGGGTGAGGTCAGGAAGCGCATCTTCACACAAAGCCAACTGGAAATCTTGAACTGTCACCCAAAAAGCTGTTGAGGCTGGGGGTCATTTGAATAGTTCAAAACTAAGATTAATAGATTTTTGTTAGGTAAGAGTGTTGTGTCTTTACATACACAGACACAAATAGACATTTAGACACAAATACACACAAAAAACAGACACTCTTACAGAAACATTCAGACGGACACAGAAACACAAATTACAGACAGACACAGACTGAGCAGGAGGGAGAGGGTTAAGGTTGTAGGTGGATTGAAATCAGTGACAGGGAGATTTTAAACAGGCTTCTGAAGGCACTTGTTCAGCGCGTAACAGCCAGTCTGACGATTTAGGGCCCAGTGTGGTACAAATCTGACCTCTCAGCAAGGACTGTGTTTGAACTCCCCACATTCATTTTACACAAGACCTTCAGATCAGATGGGGTGAAAGGTCAGAGTTTTGACCCTCAGACACCCAGGCCTTGCTGAAGATTGTTTCTAGTGCTGTACCGTGTCTTTTCAGAATTCACCACAGAATTACATAGTATTTACAGCACAGAAACAGACCATTCGGCCCAACAGGTCCATGCCGGTGTTTATGCTCCACACCAGCCTCCTCCCACCTTACTTCACCTCACCCTATCATATCCTTCTATTCCTTTCTCCCTCATGTACTTATCTAGCTTCCCCTTAAAGACACTCTGCTATTCACCTCAACTACTCCATGTGCCAGCAAGCTCTACATTCTAACCACTCTCTGGGTGAAGAGGTTTCTCCTGAGTTCATTATTGGATTTATTAGTGACTATCTTATATTTATGACCCCTAATTTTGGACTCCCCACAAGTGGGAACATCTTCTCTACAGCTACCCCATCAAGATCTCTATTACATCACCACTCAGCCTTCTCTTTTCCAGAGAAAGGAGCCCCAGCAGGTCAGTCATTCTGGATACTTGGAACCTCTCAGTTCTGGTATCATTCTTGTCAATCTTTTTTGCACCTTCTCCAGTGCCTCGATGTCCTTTCGTAATATGGAGACCAGAACTGTACACAGTGCTCCAAGTGTGGTCTAACCAAGGTTCGATACACGTTTAACATAACTGCTCTGCTTTTCAATTCTCTTACTCTAGAAATGAACCCCAGTGCTTTGTTTGTATTTTCATGGCCTTGTTAACCTGCTTTTAATGGTTTGTGCACCTGTCCCTCTGGGTCCCTTTGCTCCTCTACCCCATTTAGACACTTACTTTCCAAGGAGTTCGTGGCCTCCTTATTCCTCCTACTAAAATGCACCACCTCACACCTATCAACATTGAAAGTGATTTGCCATTTACACACCCATCATACAAGTTTATTAACATCTTGTATTTTGTCACAGTCCTCCTCAGTATTAACTATAATCCCGAATTTGGTGTCATCAGTAAATTTTCAAATTATACTGCCGATTCGCGAGTATATTCACCGGCAGCAGTGAGAGCGGCCCTGGGTGGAGCCTGAGCGAGGTGTATAAGGAGCGGGAGAGAGAGCGAGGCCCAGACTCACCGGCAGCAGTGAGAGCGGCCCTGGGTGGAGCCTGAGCGAGGTGTATAAGGAGCGGGAGAGAGAGCGAGGCCCAGACTCACCGGCAGCAGTGAGAGCGGCCCTGGGTGGAGCCTGAGCGAGGTGTATAAGGAGCGGGAGAGAGAGCGAGGCCCAGACTCACCGGCAGCAGTGAGAGCGGCCCTGGGTGGAGCCTGAGCGAGGTGTATAAGGAGCGGGAGAGAGAGCGAGGCCCAGACTCACCGGCAGCAGTGAGAGCGGCCCTGGGTGGAGCCTGAGCGAGGTGTATAAGGAGCGGGAGAGAGAGCGAGGCCCAGACTCACCGGCAGCAGTGAGAGCGGCCCTGGGTGGAGCCTGAGCGAGGTGTATAAGGAGCGGGAGAGAGAGCGAGGCCCAGACTCACCGGCAGCAGTGAGAGCGGCCCTGGGTGGAGCCTGAGCGAGGTGTATAAGGAGCGGGAGAGAGAGCGAGGCCCAGACTCACCGGCAGCAGTGAGAGCGGCCCTGGGTGGAGCCTGAGCGAGGTGTATAAGGAGCGGGAGAGAGAGCGAGGCCCAGACTCACCGGCAGCAGTGAGAGCGGCCCTGGGTGGAGCCTGAGCGAGGTGTATAAGGAGCGGGAGAGAGAGCGAGGCCCAGACTCACCGGCAGCAGTGAGAGCGGCCCTGGGTGGAGCCTGAGCGAGGTGTATAAGGAGCGGGAGAGAGAGCGAGGCCCAGACTCACCGGCAGCAGTGAGAGCGGCCCTGGGTGGAGCCTGAGCGAGGTGTATAAGGAGCGGGAGAGAGAGCGAGGCCCAGACTCACCGGCAGCAGTGAGAGCGGCCCTGGGTGGAGCCTGAGCGAGGTGTATAAGGAGCGGGAGAGAGAGCGAGGCCCAGACTCACCGGCAGCAGTGAGGGGGAACAAAAAACACAAGCTGTGACATCACAGGATAGCTGGTAACTGATTGGTTGGTAAAGGTCACATCGTTTTTCTTTGTGATTCAGATTCGGGGCTGGTCAGAGGGGTACACTAAAAACTTCAGTTCAGTAATCTAATAACTAGAGGCAAGGCAGGGCAGCTCAGTCCCGTGGAGTGCACATCCTGTGCCACGTGTGAAGGCCTGGACGACCACATGTGCAGGAAGTGTCACCAGCTACAGCAACTCGAGCTCCGGGTTTCGGAGCATGAGCGGCAGCTGGAGTCACTGCGGTGCATCCGTGAGGCTGAGAACTTCGTGGACAGCACGTTTCTAGAGGTGGCTACCCCGCAGCTTAAGAATGTGCAGGCAGAGGGGGAATGGGTGACCGCCAGACAGAAGGGAAAGACCAGGCAGATAGTGCAGGAGTCCCGAGTGCATCGCGCTCTACAAACAGTATTCTGTTCTGAGTACTGGTGGGGGCGATGGTTCCTCTGGGGAGTGCAGCCAGAGTCAAGTCCATGGCACCACGGGTGGCTCAGCTGCACAGGGGGGGGGGGGGGAAGGAAAAAGAATGGAAGAGCAATACTGGTAGGGGATTCGATAGTTAGGGGAACAAACAGGTGTTTCTGCGGCCACAGTTGCGACTCCAGGATGGTATGCTGCCTCCCTGGTGCCAGGATCAAGGATGTCACCGAGCGGCTGCAGGGCATTCTGGGGAGAGAGGGTGAACAGCCAGAGGTCGTTGTCCATATCGATACCAATGACATAGGTAGAAAGAGGGATGAGGTCCTGCAGGCAGAGTTTAGGGAGCTAGGAAAGAGATTAAAAAGCAGGGCCTCAAAGGTAGCAATCTCCGGATTACTCCCGGTGCCACGTGCTAGTGAGTACACAAATAGGAGGATAGAGCAGATGAATGCGTGGCTGGAGAGATGGTGCAGGTGGGAGGGCTTTAGATTCCTGAGGCATTGGGACCGCTTCTGGGAGAGGTGGGACCTGTACAAGCCGGACGGGTTGCACCTCAACAGAGTCGGGACCAATATCCTCGCAGGGGGTGGGGGGGGGGTTTGCTAGTGTTGTTGGGGAGGGTTTAAACTAGCTTGGCAGGGGGATGGGAACCTGAGAATAGATTCAAAAGGGAGAGAAGCAAAGCAGAAATTAGAAAGCAGAAAGTGAATTTGGAAGACAAAGGAAGCAAGGACTAAAAATAGACAACAAAGGAGTTTGGCAGTGCTAAATGGTATTTACTTCAATACAAGGAGTCTAGGGAATAGGGCAAATGAGCTGAGAGCACTTGGGAGTATGGTATTATAGCTATTACTGAGACATGGCTGAAAGAAGGGCAGGAATGGTAGCTCAACATTCCTGGTTACAGGGTGTTGCAGATGGGATCGAGAGGGGGGTAAAAAAGGAGGGGGGGGGGTTGCAGTATTGAATAAAGAAACAATTACAGCTGTGAGGAGGGATATGTTAGAAGGGTCATCAAATGAGGCCATATGGGTTGAACTGAAAAACAATAAAGGGGGCGATCACACTGCTGGGAGTGCACAATAGACCCCCAAACAGTCAGAGGGAGATAGAAGAGCAAATATGTAGGCACATTTCTGAGAAGTGCAAAATCTATAGGGCAGCAATAGTAGGGGATTTCAACTACCCTAATATAAAGTGGGATAAAATTAGTGTGAAAGGTACAGAGGGTGTGGAATTCCTAAAATGCATTCAGGAGAACTTTTTTAGCCAATATGTAACAAGCCCAACAAGGGAGGGGGCGGTTCTGGACTTAGTTTTAGGGAATGAAGCTGAGCAGGTGGAAGGGGCATCAGTGGGAGAGCATTTTGGTGCTAGTGATCATAATTCAGTTAGAAGTCGCACAACACCAGGTTATAGTCCAACAGTTTTATTTGAAATCACAAGCTTTCGGAACGGTGACGAAGGAGCAGCCGCTCCGAAAGCTTGAGATTTCAAATAAAACTGTTGGACTATAACCTGGTGTTGTGCGATTTCTCACTTTTGTCCACCCCAGTCCAACCGCATCCGCATCATAATTCAGTTAGATTTGGGTTGTTACAGAAAATGACAAAGATAGACCAGGAATAAAAGTTCTCAATTGGGGAAAAGCCAATTTTGCTAAGCTGAGATGGGATTTAGCCAAAGTGGTCTGGAAACAGCTACTGGCAGGTAAATCAGTGTCAGAGCAGTGGGAGGCATTCAAGGAGGAGATCCCGAGGGTTCAGAGCAACTATATTCCCTTAAAGAAAAATGGTGGGACGAACAAATCTAGAGCTCCCTGGATGTCAAGGGACATACAGGGAAGGATAAAAAAAAGAGGCTTATGACAGATACCGAGGGCTCAATACTGCAGAAACTCTAGAGGAGTATAGAAAGTGTAGGGGTGCAATTAAAAAGGATATCAGGAAAGCAAAGAGAGAGCATGAAAAAATGTTTGCAAGTAAAATCAAGAAAAACCCAAAGACGTTTTATAAATACATTAAGAGCAAGAGGATAACTAAAGAAAGACTAGGGCCTATTAGAGAACATAAAGGTAATCTGTGTGTGGAGGCAGAAGACGTGGGTATGGTTCTTAATGAATACTTTGCGTCTGTTTTCACAAAAGAGGGGCGATGCAGACATTGCAATCAGGGAGGAGGAGTGTGAAATATTAGATGAAATAAACAGTGAAAGAGGAAGTATTAAGGGGCTTAGCAGCTTTGAAAGTGGATAAATCCCCAGGCCCCGATGAAATGTATCCCAGGCTGTTAAGAGAAGCAAAAGAGGAAATAGCAGAGGCTCTGACCATTTTCCAATCCTCTCTGGCTACAGGTGTGGTGCCGGAGGACTGCTAGCGTTGTAAATTTGTTTAAAAAGGGAGAAAGGGATAGACAGGGTAATTACAGGCCAGTCAACCTAACCTCGGTGGTGGGAAAGTTATTGGAAAAAGTTCCGAGGGACAGAATAAATCTTCATTTAGAAAGACACGGCTTAATCAAGGACTATCAGCATGGATTTGTTAAGGGAAGGTCGTGTCTGACTAACTTGATTGAAATTTATGAGGAGGTAACAAGGAGGGTCGATGAGGGAAGTGCCTTTGATGTAGTGTATATGGATTTTAGCAAGGTTTTTGGTAAGGTCCCACATGGCAGACTGGTCACCAAAGTGAAAGCCCAGGGGGATCCAGGGCAAAGTGGCAAGTTGGATCCAAAATTGGCTCAAGAGGAAGGAAGCAAAGGGTAATAGAAACACAGAAAAATAGGAGCAGGAGTTGGCCATTCGGCCCTTCGAGCCTGCTCCGCCATTCAATATCATGGCTGATCCTCTATCTCAATACCATATTCCCGCTCTCCCCATACCCCTTGATGCCTTTTGTACCTAGAAATCTATCTATCTCCTTCTTAAATATATTCAGTGACTTGGCCTCCACACCCTTCTGTGGTAGAGAATTCCACAGGTTCACCACCCTCTGAGTGAAGAAATTTCTCCTCCTCAGTCCTAAATGTCCTACCCCGTATCCTGAGACTGTGACCCCTCGTTCTAGAGCCCCCAGCCAGGGGAAAACATCCTCCCTGCATCCAGTCTGTCTAGCCCTGTCAGAATTGTATACGTTTCAATGAGATCCCCTCTCATTCTTCTAAACTCTAGTGAATACAGGCCTAGTCGACCCAATCTCTCCTCATACGACAGTCCTGCCATTCCAGGAATCAGTCTGGTGAACCTTCGCTGCACTCCCTCTATGGCAAGTATATCCTCTCTTTGGTAAGGAGACCAAAACTGCGCACAGTACTCCAGGTGTGGTCTCACCAAGGCCCTGTATAACTGTAGTAAGACATCCTTGCTCCTGTACTCAAATCCTCTTGCAATGAAGGCCAACATACCATTTGCCTTCCTAACTGCTTGCTGCACCTGCATGTTTGCTTTTGTGACTGGTGTACAAGGACACTCAGGTCCCTCTGTACATCAAAATTTCCCAATCTATCACCATTTAAAAAATACTCTGCCTTTCTGTTTTTCCTACCGAAGTGGTTAACTTCACATTTATCCACGTTATAATGCATCTGCCATGTATTTGCCCACTCACTCAACTTGTCTTAATCACCTTGAAGCCTCTTGGCATCCTCCTCACAACCCCACCTAGTTTTGTGTCGTCAGCAAACTTGGAAATATTATATTTGGTTCCCTCATCCAAATCATTGATATATATTGTGAATAGCTGGGGCCCAATGGTTGATGGGTGTTTTTGTAACTGGAACGCTGTTTCCAGTGGGGTTCCGCAGGGCTCAGTACTGGGTCCCTTGTTTTTTGTGGTATGTGTCAATGATTTAGACTTGAATGTAGGGGGTATGATTAAGAAGTTTGCAGATGATACTAAAATCGGCTGTGTGGTTGATACTGAAGAAGGAAGCTGTAGACTGCAGGAAGATATCAATGAACTGGTCAGGTGGGCAGAACAGTGGCAAATGGAATTCAATCCGGAGAAGTGCGAGGTAATGCATTTGGGGAAGACTAACAAGGCAAGGGAATACACATTAAATGGTAGGACACCGAGTAGTGTAGAGGAACAAAGGGACCTTGGAGTGCAGGTCCACAGATCACTGAAGGTAACAGGCCAAGTAGATAAGGTGGTTAAGAAGGCATACAGGATACTTGCCTTTATTAGCCGAGGCATAGAATACAAGAGCAGGGAGGTTATGCTTGAACTGTATATAAAACACTAGTTAGGCCACAGCTAGAGTACTGCATGCAGTTCTGGTCACCACATTACAGGAAAGATGAGATTGCACTAGAGAGGGTACAGAGGAGATTTACAAGGATGTTGCCAGGACTGGAGAATTTTAGCTACGAGGAAAGATTGGATAGGCTGGGTTTGTTTTCTTTGTAACAGAGGAAGCTGAGGGGAGACCTTATTGAGGTGTATAAAATTATGAGGGGCCGAGATAGAGTGGACAGGAAGGTCCTATTTCCCTTAGCAGAGGGGTCAAAAACCAGGGGGCATAGATTTAAAGTAATTGGTAGGAGCTTTAGAGGGGATTTGAGGGGAAATTTCTTCAGCCAGAGGGTGGTGGGGGTCTGGAACTCACTGCCTGAAAGGGTGGTAGAGGCAGAGACCCTAATCACATTGCAAAAGTGCTTGGATGTGCACTTGTGATGCGTAACCTACAGGGCTACGGACCAAGAGCTGGGAAGTGGGATTAGGCTGGATAGCTCTTTGTCGGCCAGCGCGGACACGATGGGCCGAAATGGCCTCCTTCCGCGCTATAACTTTCTATGATTCTATATATAATAGTGCCTCAGCTATCTCTTCCCTTGCTTCATTCAGTATGTGCGAATGCAATACATCCAGACCCACGCATTTATTCTCTGTAACTAACTAGTTTATCAATTATTTTCCCCTTTCTATTTAAAATGTCTTGACATTAGAAGAGGTCAAAAAAGATATCAAGTCCACCTGGTTAGTCTACCTGACAAAAACTGAGGCAAAGTAATTCTCCAATATTTCTGCCATTTCGCTGTCATTCCCTGAGAGTTTATCTTGTGCATCCTTCAGTGGCCCTGTCCCTATCCTGTTTTACCTTTTGTTTTATGTGTCTGTAGAATACTTTACTATTTCTTTTTGTATTCCTTAATAATTAATTTCAGTTTTTCTTCGCCTTCCTAATTGTTTATTTTTAAACTTCTTTCCCAACCTCTTCCTATTCCCTTTTGTCATCCTCTCCTTTATTGTCACTGTACTCAGTGTCTGCCTTTTCCTTTAGTTTCAATTTTGCCCTCATCTCTTTATTCATCCCTGGTGTTTCATTATTGGCTAGATTGTTCTTTTTTAGTGGAATGTAATTCTCCTGAACTCTACTGATTACCTTTTTAAGTATTTCCCGCTGCTATTCTATCTTTGTCAATATTCTGTTCAAGTTTATCTTCCCTAGTTCCATTTACATCACCTCAAAATCAGATTTTTCCAAACTATTACTTTTGTTTTTCGCAATCATTATCTTAAACCTTTGCCCCTTTGCCTACCTCTTCTTGACAGATTATTTGGTGTAGTTAAAATCTCCCGTGATGATACGTATTTTACTCATTTTATAGATTTGCTGACATATTTTCCCTTCAGTTTCCATGCACTGCTAAGCGGTCTCTAGAATAACTTTTTAGCGTTATTTTAACGTGTGTCCTATATGGAAATACGCTCAGATCAGCAGGAATCGCTTGCCAATTCTTCAAAAATTTACAAAATGACCACACAGATTAAATTGAAGAAACAGGCTGTCAAAAATGAGAAACAAGACCCAGTAGATTTACAGAGAGGAGCACATCGGAGGCATGTCTACAAAGGCAGGCGGATATGTAACTGGACGATGAAATGTAATAAAATGAGTTCAGGATTGGGACTGGATGAGATGTGGAGGCAAGCTTCCCTCTAGACTAACAGTGAAATCTTGCAGGGCTCCAATCCCCTGGTGGGGTCTGTACATCCCGGACAGCTCATTTTAAAACTAGGGGTGAAGCTGTGATCAGCTCATGCAATGTGTTCAAAGTACGGGTTGGGCTCATGTGTTGGGACAGTCCTGTTAAATCAGGAATCTTGACAGAGAGAGAGAAAAAAATAAGAGAAAGGGAGAAACTTGGAAAGAGAGAGGAAACAGAGGTAGAGTGAGAAAAGAAAGTGTGACAAAAAGGGAGACACAGAAATGAGCAGAGAGGAAACCAACTGTAAAATAAGTGATTAACAGAGAGACTTAAAGGAAAAGAGGGAGAGAGAGAGAGAGAGAGAGAGAGAGAGAGAGAGAGAATGAGGCAGAGAGAGAGAGAGAGAGGAGGGAAAGATGAGAAAGTGGCTGAGATGGCGAGTGAGAGAGAGAAGGAGGAAGAGAGATATCAGAGGGTCGATACATGCAGAGAGGGGGACTGAGAGTGAGGCAGAAGAAGGGACCGAGGCAGAGAAGAGAAAGGCAGAAAGCGTGAGACACAGCGAGGAAGACAGAAATGAGAGAGATAGAGAGAGAAGAGAGACAGAGCAAAGGTGAATGAGAGAGAGAAAACAAGGTGTGGAGAGAGAGCCATTGAGAAAGAAACAGAGATGAGAGTGAGGCAGAGTGAGAGAGAGAGAAAAGAGATTAAATGAGGCAGATAGCGAAAGAGAAAAAACAAAATAGAGGATGGACGGGTTAGACAGAGAGTAAATCTCCCTCTACACTGCCCCATCAAACGGTCTGTGGGTCTGATGCAATAGATGTCTATTTCCAATCTGCCTGAAGAAACCGTTTCAAGTTAAACAGCTTGAACCCCTAACGGTCAGGGTGCTGACACTCTGGGACACCCGTCTTATCTCATTACCTTTCTGAATGTGTTATTAGACACTTGGACAGATTCCCTGCGCCAGTTTCCTCTTCCCATTTCCTGTGATTCCCAAATCTTCTCCCAGCCTCATTTCATCCCCGGACACCTTCTTCTCCGGCACACTGGTCCTAAAGAGAAACAAGACACGGATGTGAAGATGTGATTAATGCAGTAAGTTTTATTTCTGAGCACAGCCCATTATTCTGACAGCAGTAGTACAGGGTCAGGGGTTACAGGACCTAAACAATCAAACAGAGCCTGCTTCCTGTGAAGGAAGGTTTCATTCAGTGAGAACTTGGAGAGCTCGGGCTGGTGGGAATCCTCACTGGATCTTTCACTGTTTCGGTCTGCAACATCCGAACCCACCGGGGAAGGATAGTGGGACAGACAGATACGTAGGGGGAGTTGGAGCAGTCGCCGGGACTGGTGAACTATTCCAAATAGAGATTCAGTTGCTGAGGGTTTGCAGGAGTTGTTTGTTGCTGTTAAATACCAGAATCAAATGAAACCGAATGCACAAATTTAAACAGAAAATACACACACCCCACACCTCTTACTGGCGAGATTTAGGGGTCCAAGTACTTAAATCAGTAAAAGCTAGTGGACAGGTACAAAAATAATTAAAGGGGCTAATGGAATGTTGGTGCTTCAGCTGTGGAGAGCTCTGGAAAGACCCCATCTGGAGAATTGCATTCAGTTCTGGGCACCGCACAGGAAGGATATACTGGCCTTGGAGAGAGTGCAATACAGATTCACCAGAATGTTACCAGGGTACCAAAGGTTAAATTATTTATTTTATTCATTCCTGGGATGTGGACATCGCTGGCAAGGCCAGCATTTATTGCCCATCCCTAATTGTCCTCGAGAAGATGGTGGTGAGCCGCCTTCTTGAACCGCTGCAGTCCATGTGGTGAAGGTACTCCCACAGTGCTGTTAGGGAGGGAGGGTCCAGGATTGTGAGGAGAGATTACATAAACTAGGCTTGTATTTCCTGGAATATAGAAGGTTAAGGGGTGATTTCATTTGATTGAGGTTTTTAGGATGTTAAAAGGAATCGTCAAGGTAGAGAGAGAGAAACTATTTCCACTGGTGGAGGATTCTCGGTCAAGGGGACAGAATCTCAAAATCAAAGCCAGGCCATTCAGGAGAGAAGTTGGGGAACACCTCTTCACACAAAGGGTGGTACAAGTATGGAACTCTCCCACAAAAAGCAGCAGATGCTAGCGTAATTAATAATTTAATTCAGAGATCAACAGATTTTTGCCAGGCAAGGGTCGAGAAAGGATACAGAGCCAAGGCGGGTGGATGGAGTTATGATACAGATCAGCCATGATCTCACTGAATGGGGGAACAGGCTCGAGGGGCTGAATAGCCTGCTCCTGTTCCTACCTCCACTTTATAGAGTGTCAGCATCGAGCACTCACAATGCAGGTACAATACTGAGCTCCCTCTTCATTACCTTGACATTACCACTGTTACTCTGTTCCCCTCCCCGCTCCATACCATTTCTGTTCCTGAATTTATAAACATGAATATAGAAAATTATGGGTGATATCATTGAGGTTTTAAGATGATCGAGAGATACCATTTCATCTGGTGGGAGAGTCCAGAACAAGGGGCAAAACCTTAAAATTAAAGCTAGGCTGTTCAGGTGTGATGTCAGGAAGCACTTCTTCACACAAAGGGTAGCAGAAATCTGGAACTCTCCCCCAAAAAGCTGTTCATGCTGGAGCTCAATTGAAAAATTCAAGACAGATTTTCGTTCGGTAGGGTTCTGTATGTCTGTTTATACCCAGACATACAGAAACACACACACCAGCAAAAGAGACACATGCAGAAACACCTACACAGACATACCCACATATACAGACACACACAGACTGAGCAGGAGAGAATGGGTTAAGGTTGTAGGTGGATTGAAATCAGTGACAGAGAGAGAGGGTTTAAACAGGCTTCTGAAGGCACTTGTTCGGCACATAACAGCCAGTCTGCCGATTTAGGGCCTAGTGTGGTCCAAATCTGACCTCTCACCAAGGACTGTGTTTGAACTCCCCACATTCATTTTACACAAGACCTTCAGATCGGTAGGGGTGAAAGGTCAGAGTTTTGACCCGCTGACCCCCAGCCCCTTGCTGAGGATTGTTGCTAGTGCTGTACCGTGTCTTTTCAGAATTCACCAGAGAATTACATAGTATTTACAGCACAGAAACAGGCCAGTCTGCCCAACAGGTCCATGCTGGTATTTATGTTCCACACGAGCCTCCACCCACCTTACTTCACCTCACCCTATCATATCCATCTATTCCTTTCTCCCTCATGTACTTATCCAGCTTCCCCTTAAAGGCACTCTGCTATTCACCTCAACTACTCCATGTGCCAGCAAGCTCTACATTCTAACCACTCTCTGGGTAAAGAGGTTTCTCCTGAGCTCCTTATTGGATTTATTAGTGAGTATCTTATGTTTTTGACCCCCAGTTTTGGATTCCCCACAAGTGGCAACATCTTCGTCATCTACCCTATCAAACCCCTTCATAATTATACAGATCTCTAATAAATAACCCCTCAGTCTTCACTTTTCTAGAGAAAAGAGCCCCAGCATGTTCAGTCATTCTGGATACTTAGAACCTCTCAGTTCTGGTATCATTCTCTTCAATCTTTGGTTCACCTTCTCCAGTGTCTCTCTATTCTTTTCATAATATGGAGACTAGAACTGTACAGAGTACACCAAGTGTGGTCTAACCAAGGTTCTAACAGAATCTACATGTTTAACATAACTTTGCTGCTTTGCAATTCGATCTCTCTAGAAATGAACCCCAGTGCCATGTTTACATTTTCATGGCCTGTTTAAAACACTCCTGAAAACCTAACTCTTTGACCAAGCTTTTGGTCATCTGCCCCAATATATTCTTACGCGGCTCCTGTGAAGCGCCTTGGGACATTTTACTACGTTAAAGGTGCTTTATAAATACAAGTTGTTCTATTTACTCTATCTAAACAATTCTTCATTTTAGAACACCTCTATCAATTCTCCTCTTAACCTTCTCTGCTCTAAGGAGAACAATCCCAGCTTCTCCAGTCTATCCAAGTAACTGTAATCCCTCATCCCTGAAACCATTCTAGCAAGTCTCTTCTCAAAGCCATCACGTCCTTCCTACTGTGGTGCCCAGAATTGGACACAATACTCCAGCTGAGGCCAAACTAGTGTTTTATATTGGTTTAGCATCGATTCCTGGTTTTTATACTCTACGCCTCTATTTATAAAGCCCAGGATCCCATTGGCTTTATTAACTACAATTGCTTTGTTAACCTGTCTTGCCACCAAAGATTTGTGCACAAACATCCCCCCAGGTCTGTGTTCATGCACCACTTTTAAAATTGTACCATTTCGCTTGCATTGTCTCTTCTCATTCTTCCTCCCAAACTGTATAACCTCACACTTTTCTGTGTTGTAATTCATCTGCCATGTGTCCGTCCAATCCACCAGCCTGTTTACATCCTCTTGAAGTCTATTACCAACTTCCTCACTGTTTTATAGACTTCCAAGTTGAGTCAGCTGCAAATTTCAAAATTGTGCCCTTTATCCAAATCCAGGTCATTAATATATATCAAAAACAGCAGTTACCTTGGTACTGATCCCTGAGGAAACATAGAAACATAGACGATAGGAGCAGGAGTAGGCCATTCGGCCCCTCGAGCCTGCTCTGCCATTCAATGAGATCATGGCTAATCATCCAAATTCAGTACCCAGTCCCTGCTTTCTCCCCATATCCCTTTAGCCTTAAGAAATATATCTAACTCCTTCTTGAATATATTTAATGAATTGGCCTCAACTGCCTTCTGTGGTAGAGAATTCCACAGGTTCACCACACTCTGGGTGAAAAAATTCCTCCTCATCTCAGTCCTAAATGGCTTACCCCTTATCCTTAGACTGTGACCCCTGGCTCTGGATGCCCCCGCCATCAGGAACATCCTTCCTGCATCTAGTCTGTCTAGTCCTGTTAGAATTTTATAAGTTTCAATGAGATCCCCTCTCATTCTTCTAAACTCTAGCGAATACAAGCCCAATCGTCCCAATCTCTCTTCATAGGTCATTCCTGCCATCCCAGGTATCAGTCTGGGAACATCACTGAATACCTCCCTCCAGTCCAAAAAACAGCATTCACCACAACTCTGTTTTCTATCCCTTAGACAATTTTGTATCCCTGCTGCTCCCGCTTCTTTTATCCCACGGGCTTCAATTTTGCTAACAAGCCTATTACGTGGTACTCCATCAAACACCTTTTTAAAGTCCATATACACAGCATCAACTGAACAGCCCTCATCCACCCTCTGTTACCTCGTCAAAAGCCTCAAATCAAGTTCATCACACTGACAGAGAAACTCTTTCCTCTAGTGGGAGAGTCCAGAACAAGAGGGCATAATATTGACATTATAAATAGTCCATTCAGGGGTGAGGTCAGGAAGCACGTCTTCACACAAAGCCGAGTGGAAATCTTGAACTGTCAAACCAAAAAGCTGTTGAGGCTGGGGGTCACTTGAACATTTCAAAACTGAGATTGATACATTATTGTTAGGCAAGGCTGGTCACACACACACACGGCACTTAACTGTCAGTCTGCCGATTCGGCCTAGTTTGGCACACATCTGACCTCTCACCAAGGACTGTGTTTGAACTCCCCACATTCATTTTACACAAGACCTTCAGATCGGGAGGGGTGAAAGGTCAGAGTTTTGACCCTCTGACACCCAGCCCATTGCTGAAGATTGTTGAGTGCTGTACCGTGTCTTTTCAGAATTCACCACAGAATTACATAAAGGCAATCCAAAGGTCTTCTTTAGGCATATTAACAGTAAAAGGGTTGTCAGAGGAGCGGTGGGGCCGATTAGGGACCAAAATGGAGAACTACTGGTGGAGACAGAAGGCACGGCTGAGGTACTAAATGAGTACGTTGCATCGGCGTTGACCAAGGAAGAGGATTTGTCAAAGTTATGGTAAACGAGGAGATTGCTGGGACACTGGATGAGATAAAAATAGATAAAGAGGAGGTACCAGACAGGCTGCTAGTAATTACAGTGAATAAGTCACCCGGTCCGGATGGGATGCATCCGAGGTTACTGTGGGGAGTAAGGGTAGAAATTGCGTTGGTGCTGGCCACAATCTTCCAATCCTCCTTAGATACAGGGGTGATGCCAAAGGACTGGAGGATTGCAAATGTTACACCCTGGCTCAAACAAGGAGAGAAGGATAAACCTGGCAATTACAGGCCAGTCAGCTTAACCTCGGTGGTGGGAAAGCTTTTAGAAACAATAATCTGTGAGAACTCCACGTGTGATCTAACCAAGGTTCTATACACGTTTAAAATACCTTCTCTGCTTTGCATATCTATCATTCTAGAAATCAACCCGAATGCTTTGTCTGCATTTTCATGGCCTGGTTAACCTGCTTTTAACGATTTGTGCATCTGTCCCTCTGGATCCCTTTGCTCCTCTACCCCATTTAGACACTTACTTTCCAAGGAGTGTGTGGCCTCCTTATTCCTCCTACCAAAATTGTAGCATCTCTCATCTATCTATATTGAAATTCATTTGCGATTTACACACCAACCTGCCAGTTTATTAACATCTTGTATTTTGTCACAGTCCTCCTCAGTATGAACTATACACCAGAATTTGGTGTCATTTGTAAATTTGGAAATTACACTAACTATTCCCGAGTATATATAATGGAGCCTCTGCTCTCTCTTCCCTGGCTTCTTTTAGTATCGGGGTTTTATCCTCTAACTTTTGCTAGTTTATCAATTATTTCACCCTTTCTATTTTATATGTCTTGATCTCTCTTCTCATCTCTTCTTGCAATGTCATGTCCATCTTTTTCATCTACCTGGTAAAAACTGAGGCAAAGTAACCATACAATATTTCTGAAACAGAAACAAAAAATGCTGGAAATATTCAGCCAGTCAGGCGCTGCAAATACTCAGCAGTTCAGGCTTTTGTCTCCAATATTTCTGCCATTTCGCTGTCATTACCTGTTGGTTTATCTTGTGATCATTTAGTGGCTCTGCCCCTATCCTGAATTTCCTATTATTTATGTGCCTGGACAATACTTTACTATTTCTTTTTAAATTCCTTGATAATTTAATTTTGCAGTTCCTTTTCACCTTCCTAATTGTTTTTCTTATACTTTCCCAACCTCTTCCTAGTCCCTTCTGTCATCCTCTCCTTTATTGTCACTGTACTCAGTGTCCATTTTACCCTCATCTCTTTATTCAGCCCTGGTGTTTTATTATTGGCTAGTTTGTTCTTGTTTTGTAGTGGAATATAATTCTCCTGAACTCTACTGATCACCTTTTAAATATTTCTCTTTGTCTGTCTCTTCTGTTCCATGTTTATCTTCCCTAGTTCCATTGTCATCAACTCAAAATCAGCTTTTTCACAATCTTACTACTACTTTTGTCTTTCTCAATCATTATTACTATGTTATGATCGACACTGTCCAGATCATCACCTCAGCTCACTTCTCTCACTTCTCACCGGCCCTGCCTTTGAAAAAGCCCACGAAGCTCTTTCCCCGCTGGGGAAAAAGGCCACGTAGGTGAGTTTAATGACTCACCTCAGGCCTCTGCCGCTCCAACCAGGACCGCCCCTCCTTCCCCGCTGCCGACCGCTCTGTGGGACCCTCTTTTAACAAGGTAAGTACTTAATTAAGTATTATTTTGAATTGTTTTTAACAGGTATATCTTTTTTAGAGACTTTAAAGACAGGTAAGTTTATTTTTATAACTTTTTAAAAGATTTTAAATTTTTTCAAAAATTTAATTTTTTGTTTAAAATGGTTAATTTATTTAACTATACTTATTTTATTAATGTGATGGTTTTTTTTTAATTTAATTGAGTTTTAGCTGTTCTTTTGGGGGGGTATAGTATTCATAGCTTTCACAGCCGTGCTGTGAAAGCTGTGAATGAAAGATGGTGTGCTGCCATTGGTTCTAACTGAGTCACGTGATCCCACAGCTCGCACGAATAAACTACGCCTGTGGGATACGAAAGCCCTGCACAGCTGCTGTCCAGAACATCAAGTTCGTGCGAGCTCGGACTGAAAAAGCCAGCGCGCAGTGAGAGATCGCGGGAAGGCCTTACCCTCGCACGAAGGCTTCCTCACTAATTTTTGGGCCATCAACCTGGGAACCTCTCCCATATCAATCAATGCAACCCCCCAAGCGAGAATCAAACCCCGAGACCAACGGAGCCGGAATATGGTTTTCAGACCGCTTCTGACCGTCCAATCTCGCTTTCCTATAAAATGTACAGCAATATCAAGTGGTACACGAAATATTTCAAGTCAACAATATCATCCTCACTTCACCAGGTTCGGTTTGAAAGTTCGAATTTGACTTTACTTAATTACTTCCCCTGCCGTCTCAGTCATTATTTCTTTCTTCACCCTTTTCTGTTGGTGTGCAGGTTAGATCAGCCTTGGACGTTCAAGGAAGCCTGAGACGTCCATCAATGGAAAACACAGAGAGACAAGACACAGAGACGGAGACATTAAGAGATGGCGTCTAGCGGTATGATTCTCGCACAGAAAAATCCGCTGATTTAAATGCGAGAGGCGAGGATCCAAATCCCGGATGAGCCCCCGCTCTTTCGTCAAAAATCCCCCATTCCCTCAGTTTGGCGACATTGCAGAAGATTTAAAATAATAACTGTCAAAAATTCTGCGCCGAGCTTTTGTCCAGTACACCGCAAGAAACCCGCGAAATTATTATTAAAAGCGGGAATTCAGTCCCAGATGTGCGGAAACTGTGAGGTAAATATGTAAATCCGCTTGTTTACAGAAGCCTGCTCCACAATTTCCACATTGTCAATCTGGGAGCGCGAGCAGGACATATCTACAAGTCTGCCGCTCACCCACAAAGCAGCACAAACTCACGGATTCAGAAACAACTCATAGATGGAGAATGAAAGATAAACACAACCAGAGAAACCTGCAATACCTGTAGCCCAGGGAAAATGCTTTGGCACAAAAGCAAAATACTGCGGATGCTGGAAATCTGAAATAAAAACAGAAAATGCTGGAAATACTCAGCAGGTCAGGCAGCATCTGTGGAGAGAGAAACTGAGTTAACGTTTCAGGTCGATGACCCTTCGTCGACCTAAAAAGTTACCTCTCTCTTAAAATTCCGTGGCTCAGTTGGTAAAGTGCCTGTTCAGTAAACAAGATTTTCTGGCTTGGACTCCGAGCTTTGCTATATAATTTGTGAAATTAAGCAACAAAATAACTCTGTATCTGGAAAATTACAATGACCAGAGCGTGGACATATCAATTTTAATAAAATGACCTGCAATTTTTTCAATGATTGGTGCAAAACCTTCGATCTGAGGAGAGCTCATCGACCTGAAAACTTAACCCTGTGTTTCCCTCTTCACAGATGATTCCGGACCTGCGCAGTGTTTACAGCATTTTCTGAATAATTTCATTTCCAGACTCTGCAATACTTTGCTTTGTCTTTTATTCTTTCATTAACAGAATCAAGAATGTGACAGGAGAATTCAATGTTAGTCTGCGGTGAGCATTAGTGGTTCAGGGGTGGAATTCTTGCCTACCACCCAAAAGACCCGGGTTCGATTCCCGCCAAATGCAAAGTTTAAATTCTTACTAAAGTATTTCGGTTAACCTTTTAAATTAAAGAAGTTTCATGAAACGCACTTCAAAATATATAATTTTTGAAATATGTATCAAACTTTCCGTCATTCTTCTGTTAAGGAAGGTAAATGTATCCTCTCACATCCGTGGGACAAACCTCAAGCTTCGAGCTTCCTTAAGAATTTCTTCACTCGGAGGGTTGTGAATGTTTGGAATTCTCGGCCCCAGCGGGCTGTGAATGCTGAGTCTTTGAATATATTCAAGGCTGAGATAGATGGATTTTTGGACTCTCGGGGAATCAAGGGATATGGAGCTCGCGCGGGAAAGTGAAGTTGAGGCCGATGATCAGCCCTGATCTTATTGAATGGCGGAGCAGGCTCGAGGGGCCGAGTGGCCTTCTCCTGCTCCTAATTCGTATTGATAACCCGTGAGTTTACACATCTTCTTGTTTGTGCCAAAGTCTTAGTCACTGCGTTGAAATCGAATCTATTTTCTGCACATTATTCTTTGCCTGATAGTTGCTGGTTTTACAGTTAAAACTGGCCCCACTTTCGTCCTGTCAATAAGTAACACTGAAGGGCTCCTTTAAAACTCTCATCCGTTATTGCAACACGGTGGACCTGATGAAACTAAGTGCTCACGTGGAACAACTAATAAGTGGAAAGCTTCCGGATACACCAATTGTACCATCAGCTCCGGTAGAAATGTCACACCGCAAAAGCATCGGCTGTTCTAGATGTGGATCGATCTAACAACCTAACGCATTTACCGGAGCCTGAACATATAAATACCGCGTGCTAACCGATTGCGCCACTAGAGCCGCGCATTATCGGTGAAAGTTATCCGTGCTCATTTACTTGCACATTTCAGGTTTTTAAATAGTGCGGGGGGCTGGGGCACTGGTTAATGTTGTTTAATTGAGGAGCATTGGCTGGGGTTATATGATAGAGTGCAGCAGGAGTTACTCTCATCTGTTCGCGTGCTGGTGAATTTACGAAAGGCTGCACCAGGTTCCTGGCGTCATAAACATTGAACATTTTTAGTCAACTCCTAAAAGTGCAGTCTATAAAATGAGAACGGATGAAAATTCATCACATGCATAACACAATTTTTTTTAACGTTTTCCCTGTGACTCGTTAACCATGTGAGTATTTCGGTCAGTCCGAAACAGAAAGTTATCGGTTGATTAATGGCGATTACCACAAACTTTTTGCACAGTTTAATGAGTTGTGCGTAATGAATAGAATAAACAGTTTTGTAAACGTTAATGGAACCCATGTCGCACGAATAAGAGTATTTATAGATGACAGATCTCTTCTGAGTTGTTCCTTTAATTCTTTACAGAGCAGCGTTTTCCGAAGTGTAGCGGTTATCACTTCCGTCTAAAGTACAACAGGTCCCCTGTTCAATCATCTGTTGTTGGTAGAGAGCAATAAAATACATTAACAGCCGCGCGGTATTCTCCTTTTCTCGATACAGTTCTGCACACACCCAAACTCTACAGAGATACCGACAGTGTGAGAGATCATTACAGGATCCTGCAGCGCTGCCTCTGTTAATAGCAACAGTTCGGAGCCGCATTTCAGACGCGGCAACAAACCCAAGAGTTTGTTTTCTGTTCCCCAGCTTCCGGAGTGAGTGAGGCCGCGAAAGCAGCAATGTTCAGGCCGCCTGACCGGCCCCGCTCTCTCCTGCGCCCTCTGCCGGCGGAAAGCAGCGATTGCAGCCTCAGAGAGCGTAAATTGCCCATCACTGCGAAACAAGATATCACTGAAGCAGAGGAGGGCAGTGATTTGCATCTGTAGCGTGCAGGTGAGGATGGTCGAGGTTGATATCGATCGACTCATTGTTGGAACCGCTGAAATTGAATCTTTCTCCGGCAGATGTTGTAGGTTTACGGTTGAAAAGTGCCCTCGAGCTGCAATCGACAAATTTGGAAATGCCGTGTAGTGGGACAAGTTAAAGGATCAGCACAGTTAATGCCGAGAACAAATTAAACAGTAGCTCAAGCTGATGAACCGTGCATTGGTGAAAATCCTGGGCGGAGATTTATAGGAAGCGACAGTTTCAAGTGTTGTACTGCGATTCTAACACTTCTCCGAGCACATTCCGGGCAAGTCATCGACAGTCAAAAGAGGGCATGGAACGGGAATGGAACTGCGGACACACCATTGGTATTGGGAATGTAAAACTGCTGTCTCCAATACTCTGCTTACCTGAATCAGTCAAAATGTAATGGAGAATACATGACAAATCCATTTGATTTTACGTTTGATAACCAGTTGATTGGGTCTGTATTCTAGACAGAGTGACTCTTAAGTCTCGGGGTATGTATTTCGCTTTGGGGATTGTAGATTGAAATTTGCGAAAGGTCCCGCGTGAGCCCCTTTTTAACGTCGACTTCTAATATTGGACTTGCGCTCAAAACTTGTTCTAATCCGCCTAACAAATAATCGGTCAGGACCCAAATCATTCTCCAACAATCTCCAGCGGCTTTGGAGGAAGGTCGATGCAAACTGCCATGTAAATATCAAGGCTTTAAAGACAATCAACTAAATCATTTTTTAGCAAACAATCACCTGTGATGGTTGTAAGTGTATTTGTCTGTGACCATATTAGGTACAAATGTATTTGTGAGTTGCTATTGTGTTAGATGTAAATGATTTTGCACCTCTGTTCGTTACAAATGTATTTAGATGTAACTGTGTTATTTATTAATGTATTGGGTGGGGGGATCTGTTTCTGTTATAAATGCATTTCTGAGCGCTGCAAATGTCCAGTCCGGCCCCATTCTACCTTCTCATTGCCCCCACGTGGGACACGGCAGACCATCTGTTACATTCGGATTCAACTTTTGCTTTTATTGATACTTAGAAAATGTGAGGTTTAGAAAGTAACAACTCTGCATCCATCAGCCTCTCTGATAACTCCTGAGCGGCACTTACCCTGTCTGGTAGGCCCTGAGCGTCCCTTACCCGCTATAGAAACTCTTGAGCATCCCTTATCCTGTCTGGTACATCCAGAGCCTGCGCTATCCTGTCTGGTACAACAGTATCGTCCCTTACCCTGTCTGGTAAATCCGGAGCGTCCCTTAAACTGTCTGGTACATCCGGAGCGTCCAATACCCTGTCTCGTACATCCGGAGCGTCCCTTACTCTCCTTGATAACTCCTGAGCGTCCATTATCCTTTTTGATAACCAGTTTGCCAAAATTGCATATTTCACCCTTCATCAGCAGCTATGTAGCGCTTCCCGTCGCTCACGCTCCTAAATGTATCAACTGGTTTCAAAGCACCAACACAGATTGGGGCGAATGGAACATGTGCCCCAGTAACAGCGGTGGTAGCAGAGCACACTTAGCGGTGTAAGTAGGCGAATGTGAATGTTTGATTAAGGAAATACCAGCAGGAAAGTGAGAATGAAATTGAAGGAGGAAAGTAAAGGAGGGCCATTGATTCTGGAAGGAATAAAAATTTGTGCCGTGACACGAACTCGAACTGAGATTGCTGCGGCCACAACGGAAAGACACTAACCACTCCACGATCACGGCACCACACATGTAGTTTTGCTCTGACCATAGCAAAGTAACGCACGGCACTGCTTAGAAAAGATGGATTTTTGGTGAAGAGGCCAAAATCAGCACCGCCAGAAATTAGGACAGCGGTGAAATTTGACCCCCGCCCCGCAGCGACTGGAGCCTTAATCCGAATGGGAACCAGTACAGCCGCAGTTACATTTAAAATGATGTTAGCCTTTTCACCCGAGAAGAAACTTACCGCTAGAGAGTCAGAAAGGAAAAAAAAGACCCCGCTAGGAGTCGAACCCAAGATCTCCTGTTCACTACACAGACGCTTTGACCAGCTAATCCCGACGCAATGTCTCGCCTCCACTCACTGATGTCTATCAGTTGCCAGTTACTGTCTTCTGGAGTCTCAGGTCGTTTTTTATTTCTCCAGCTCTCTTGTCTATTCCGCCATGTGTCCCGATGCTGTCTGTATCTCCCGCTTTGTTTATCTCAGTGTCAATCTGTGAGGTGATTCTGAATGATTACCCTGTGTTTGTGTCTTACATGAAATAAATGAGGGGATCAGGCTATTCTGCCTCTGACACTGGGGAACTAATGAGCCACCATTTATAACAAGATATTGTTTATTGTGATGCAGCAAATACAATATTCCATCTTGAATGATTTAGGTTCAATTCTGTGCCAAGAGAAACTGTGACCCCAACGTGTTTCCAAAAGGCCGCCTTTTAATTTGACGTCACAAACGCCACCATTTGCACCTCAAGGTGATTCATAACTAATAAACAGAGGTGAGAAGCAGTGAGACAATATTTGTAGAAAGGGTTGTGAGACTGTGGAATGCACTGGCCCAGAGCAGCAGATTTAAAACCAGGTTTAAAAACCGGCAGCGTGTGGGAGGAAGGGGAGAGAGAGGCAAAAGAATCACAGGTAAGATCACCTTGGAAATCACTGGCCCCGAATCTGCTTTAAATCCCTCCACTGTATTGAAACACATTTAATGTCATATTCACACATTGATGCATTTCAGCAATATATTTTGATGTAAAATAACTGCTTTATATATGTGAAATTATCATTGCCAAGATTAAACATGTATTGTCCGGTCAGCGGTTCTTTGATCTAGTGGGGTCGCTTAGGGAATTTGTACTAATTGTAATGCAAGAATATCGCGGGTTCAAATCCCGGACGCGCCCGAACATTTTAATAGAACCAGTTCCATCGGCCTGGAGACATTCCAAAAGTCTTCAAATAATAACTGCCAGAAAATCAGCCTGTGTTCAGTACATCGCAAGAAAACGGCAATTTTATTATTTAAAGCAGGAATTCAGTCCCAGAGGTGCCGAAACTGTGAGGTCAATATGTAAATCCGTTTGTTTCCAGAAGCCTACTCCACCTTATCCACATTGTCAATCTGGGAGCACGGGCAGGACATGCGGTAAAGGGACTTCATTCAAGACTGTTTACGCCGTTTGGAAACAGAAATACTGAAATAAAAGGGATTTTTGGATGACTCCTTTTGGATAATAATGTTAGATCGAGGTTGATGTGAGGTTGAAGTCTCAGGACTGTTAATCCAGTTGGAAGATACGTGGCCTGAAAATGTTACTGCCCCCAAGTTAGACAATATTCTCTCTCCCTGTTTGGTAAAATTCTCCCACTTTCTCAAACTAATATTTCACCCAGATTTAATGGAAAGAAGTACGAACCGATATCTCCTTCCTCCCTTCCTTCCTTGGTTCATTCCCGCTCTAGAACCTCTTGAGCGTCCCTTACCCTGTCTGGTACATCCGGAGCGTCACTTACTCTCTTTGTTACCTCCTGAGCGTCCATTATCCGTTTTGATTATCAGTTTGCCAAAATTGAATATTTCTCCATTCATCAGCAGCAATGCAGCGCTACCCTTCACTCACTCTCCTCAACTCTTTAGGGAAAAGCGCCAACTACCAGGTAAACAAAACCCAGTTCTTCAGTTAGCCTCCCCAGTTCACTTGATTTCCCGAATAATTTTCTTGTACATTCTTGCTGATTTGCTTCCGAAGGCCGGCCCTGCTTTCGCAGAGCTTGTCTATCGAGCGGTCCCGCAGGTCTAAATATATCGACTGGTTTCAAAACACCATCTCAGATTAGTGCGAATGGGGCATGTGCCCCCAGGAACAGCGGTGGGAGCAGAGCATACTTACTGGCGTAATTAGGTGGAAGTGAATGTTAGATTAAGGTGATACCGCAGGAAAGTGACAATGAAATGGAAGGAGGAAAGTAAAGGAGGGCTATTGATTGTGGAAGGAAGAAAAAGCTGGGAGAAGAGGAGGGTTTGAATTATGGAGCATCAAGCTCAGGCATGTGAGAGCGTGGGGGTTTGAAGGAGTAAATACGTTTTCACCGCCAACAAATAATATTTGTTTCACGGAGAGTAAAAATCAGGTACTGCAAAGAACAGAAGTTATAAAACAAACTATGCCGTGAATCGGATTCGAACCGAGGTTGCTGCGGCCACAACGCAGAGTACTGACCACTATACTATCACGGCGCCACACATCAGCTCCTGCAATTTAGCTCAGACCACAGCAAAGCAACGCACGGCACTGCTTAGAAAAGATGGATTGTTGGTGAAGATGCCAAAATCAGCACCGCCAGAAATTTTGACAGCGGTGGAATTCGACCCACGCCCCGCAGCGAATGGAGCCTCAATCCAGAATGGGAACTAGTGCAGCCGCAGTTACATTGAAAAGGATTTTATCTTTTTCACACGAGAAGAAACTCACCCCTGGAGAGTCATAAAGAAAAAAAATGCATCGCTGAGAGTCGAACCCAGGGTCACCTGTTTATTGGACAAATGCTTTGAACGCCTCAGCCACGGGGTCGAATTCCGACGCAATTTCTCGCCTCCGATTGGGCCAAAAATTCATCCCGCGACGCGAGAGTACGCACTCCGTACTCTCGCGTATTCTCTCTCCAATTGCCGGTTTTCTGCATGCCCTGCGCATGCGCTGAAAACCGGCAATTGGTCTTTTGAAAAGGGGGCGGTTCCTCGGTGCATCGCGTGCACGCTACAGGCTGCGCGCACGCTGTGCACTTCATGCTTTGGACGCGCAGGTAAGTACGGAAGATTTTAGAAATGGAAAAAGGAGGAGTGAGACCCACTTTTAACAAGGTCAGTAGTGAATTAAGTATTTTTTTGAATTTTTTTTAACAGGTATATCTTTTTTAGAGACTTTAAAGACAGGTAAGTTTATTTTTATAACTTTTTAAAAGATTTTAAATTTTTTCAAAAATTTAATTTTTTATTTAAAATGGTTAATTTATTTAACTATACTTATTTTATTAATGTGATGGTTTTTTAAAAAAAATAATTGAGGTTTAGCTGTTATTTTGGGGGGTGTAAGATTCATAGATTTCACAGCACGTTCGTGAAACTTATGAATGGAAGATGGTGTGCTGCCATTGGCTCTAACTGAGTCACGTGATCCCACAGCTCGCACGAATTCACTGCGCCGGTGGGATACGCAAGCACTGCCCAGCTGATGTCTGGAACATCAAGTCCGTGCGAGCTGGATCTGAAAAAGCACAAGCGGAGTGAGAGACCGCGGGAAGCCTTACCCCCGCGGGAACAGAGCGAGATCAATTTCTGGGCCATTGTTTATTGTGATGCAGCAAATACAATATTCTATCTTGAAATATTCAGGTTCAATTCTGTGCAAAAAGAAACTGTGACACCACCATGTTTCCAAAAGGCCGCCTTTTAATTTGACGTCACAAACGCCACCATTGCACCTCAAGGTTTTTCATAACTAATAAACAGAGAAGTCAAGCAGTAAAACGGTATTTGTAGAAAGCGTCCTGAGACTGTGGAATTCACTGGCATGAGCAGCAGATTTAAAACAAGGTTTAAAAACCGGCAGCGTGTGGGAGGAAGGGTAGAGAGAGGCAAGAGAGCCACAGGAAAGATAACCTTGGAAATCATTGGCCCCGAATCTGCTTTAAATCCCCCCACTGTATTTAAACACATTTAATGTCATATTCACAGATTGATGCATTTGAGCAATATATGAGGTCTCTGATGTAAAATAACTGCTTTATATATGTGAAATTATCATTGCCGAGATTAAACATGCATTGCAGGGTTAGCGGCTCTTTGGTCTAGTGGTGTGATTCTCGTTTAAGAAAAGGTTTGCACCAATTAAAATACAAGAATGTCGCCGCTTCAAATCTCGGACGCGACACAGCATTTTATTAGAGCCATTTCCCTCGGCCTGGAGACATTCCACAAGTCTTCAAATAATAACTGCCAAAAAATCAGTCTGTGTTCAGTACATCGCAAGAAAACGGCAATTTTATTCTTTAACCCAGGAATTCAGTCCCAGAAGTGCCGAAACTGTGAGGTCAATATGTAAATCCGTTTATTTCCAGAAGCCTGCTCCACATTATCCAAAATTCAATCTGGGAACACGGACAGGACATGCGGTAAAGGTACTTTATTCAAGACTGTTTCTACCATTTAGAAACAGAAATACTGAAATAAAAGTGATTTTTGGATGACTCATTTTGGATAATAATGTTAGATCGAGGTTGGTGATTGGTTAAACTCTCAGGACTGCTAATCCAGTTGGAAGATACGTGGCCTGAAAATGTTACAGTCCCCAAGTTAGACAATATTCTCTCTCCTTGTTTGGGAAAATTCTCCCACTTTCTCAAACTAATATTTCACCCAGCTCTAATGGAAAGATGATCGAAACGAGAGCTCCTTCCTCCTTCCTCCCTTCCTTTCCTCCTTCCTTCATTTCCTTCCTCCTTGTTGCCTGCCTCATTGGACAATGAGCCTGAATTTGATGTTAACTCTGTGATCGATATCTTATCAGTTCCAGTCCTAACCTCGTCATTTTGCAAAATCATTTAAATCTTTTTGATGGAAACTCAGGTCAATAGTGCGTGGGGCAGCTGCACTGGTTAATGTTGTTTAATAGAGGAGCATTGCTGGGGTTATAGGATGGGGTGCAGCAGGAGTTACTCTCATGTGTTCGCGAGCTGGTGAAATTACCAAAAGCTGCACCAGATTCCTAGTATCATAAGCACTGAACATTTTTACCCAACTCCGAAAATGCAGTCTGTAAAATGAGAACGGATGAAAATTCATCACATGCAGAACACAAAAAACTTTTTAAAGTTTTGCCTGTGACTCGTTAACCATGTGAGTATTTCGGTCAGTGCGAAACAGAAAGTTATCGGTTGATTAATGGCGATTACAGCAAACTTTCCACACAGTTTAATGAGTTTTGCGTAATTAATAGAATAAACAGTTTTTTAAAAGTTAACTCCTCGACGTGGAATGGAACCCGTATCGCAGGGGAAGAGCATTTATAGATGGCAGTTGCAGTTCTGAGTTGTTCCTCTCATTATTTAGAGAGCAGCAGTTTCCGAAGTGTAGCGGATATCATTTCCGTCTAAAGTACAACAGGTCCCCGGTTCAATCATCTCTTGTAGGTAGAGATCAATAAAATACATTAACAGCCGCGCGGTATTCTCCTTTTCTCTATACAGTTCTGTACACACTCAAACTCTACAGAGATACCGACAGTGTGAGAGATCATTACAGGATCCTGCAGCGCTGCCTCGGTTAATAGCAACAGTTCGGAGCCGCATTTCAGACGCGGCAACAAACCCATGAGTTTGTTTGCTGTTCCCCAGCTCCCGGAGTGAGTGAAGCCGCGACAGCAGCAAGTTTCAGGCCGCCTGCCGGCCCCGCTCTCTCCAAGCGCCCTCTGCCGGCGGAAAGCAGCGATTGCAGCCTCAGAGAGCGTAAACTGCCCATCGCTGCGAAACAAGATATCACCGAAGCAGAAGAGCGCAGAGATTTGCATCTGTAGCGTGTAGGTGAGGATGTCGAGATTGATATCGATCGACTCATTGTTGGAACCGCTGAAATTGAATCTTTCTCCGGCAGCTGTTGCAGGTTTACGGTTGAAAAGTGCCCTCGAGGTGCAATAGGCAACTTTGGAGATGCCGTGTAGTGGGACAAGTTAAAGGATCAGCACAGTTAATGCGGAGAGCAAATTAAACAATAGCTCAAGCTGATGAACCTTGCACTGGTGAAAATCCTGGACGGAGATTTAAAGGAAGCAACAGTGGGAAGGGCGATGACACAGCCTTGCTTGACCCCGGTCCGTACGTGAATTGGGTCAGTGGTGGATCCATTGGCCAGGATCACGGCTTGCATGTGGTCGTGAAGCAGGCGGAGGATGGTGACAAACTTTTGAGGGCAGCCGAGTTTGAGGAGGACAATCTATAATCCCTCATGGTTAACAGTGTCAAAGGCCTTTGTGAGGTCAAAGAAGGCCATGTACAGCGGTTGTTGCTGTTCCCTGCATTTCTCTTGTCGTTGACGGACGGTGAAGATCATGTCCGTTGTGTCCCTTAGTGGGCGGAATCCGCATTGCGACTCTGGGAGGAGCTCTTCAGCCACTGGGAGAAGACGATTGAGGAGGATTCTTGCGATGACTTTCCCTGTGGCAGACAGTAGGGAGACTCGTCTTTAATTACCACAATCGGACTTGTCACCTTTCTTGAAGATGGTCAAGATTATGGCATCTCTGAGATCCCTTGGCATGCTCTCCTCCTTCCAAATAAGAGAAATTAGTTCATGTATTCGCACCAAAAGTGCTTCTCCGCCATGTTTTAGTGCCTCGGCGGGGATTCCGTCTGCTCCTGAGGCCTTATTGTTCTTCAGTTGTCGGATGGCCTTTTCAACCTTATGCCAGGCTGGAGTTGTGCTGAGGTGGCGGCGGGTAGCATGCTGCAGGATGGAGTTGAGGACACTCGCGTCAAAGACAGATCCTCGGTTAAGGAGATCTTCGAAGTGCTCCTTCCAGCGGGCACTGACTGCCTCTCTGTCCTTGATGAGTACCTCTTCGTTCTTGGCCCGCAGTGGGGTAGGACATTGTGTGCTTGGGCCGATGGTGGTCTTGACTGCGGTAAAGAATTATTTATGTTTCCGCTCCCTAATCATTTGTTTTTTTCCCGCTAGTCATTCATTGGGTGTCAATCTCTGAGGAAGGAAGAGAGAGGAAAAGGCGCATCTCCGATTCGCGATATCTGTTCTACGTTCATTCAATGGTCCGTGTTTATTTTAGTATTGTATGAACAGCGCAGGGGCACAGACTGGAAAGGCCAGCGTGGCCAGCAATGATGAGGATGGGATTCGAACTCTCGCGTGCAGAGCACAATGGATTAGCACTACCATCAGTTTTAAATGGTCGGTTTTGAGCCAGATTCAGAGCAGAGAAGAAAAAGTTTCGCCCAGTGAGTTAAATGCCCGGGCACCACTCCGCTGCTCTCCCCCATAGTCCTGCAAGTTTTTCCATTCCGGCTATATATTAGAAATTTGAGTCATGCCTTGAGCTAAGTGTCGAATTGGGAGGAGAAGGTGACCTTGGACAGAAGGGCCTCTAGGGTTTTAGTTTTAACTCTCTTCACTCTTTAGGGTAAACAGAGCTAAGATCAACCAATGTTTTAAGCTTTTCAAATAATTGGTTATATTAACATAATAATACAAGTTTTACACAGAGTGATTTGTACAACCTTTAAGTCAGTGGTGCAACTCGAAACTCAGAATGGTCAATTCTTCTGCTTCGGGAGACGGAGAGATGAATTATGTGTTGGTGTCCTCCTTGGTGTGTTTCTGGTCAGTCTTCGCGATCTCCTCTCTGATTGTCTGTCTCCTGCTTTTTACTACAGCTCTTATACCATTGCTGCTGACAGAAACAATCCTTCCAGTGACTTTCCATTCTCTCTCTCCCATGGTTACACAGACTGATGCTGCCGGACAGCACCGAGTCTATGAGAAGGTTCCTCAGAGACTCTCGAGGCCTCCTTATATGCAGCTTCCAGACAATCTGCAGAACACTTTTAGGAATTAGGTCAGCAAACCCAGCATGCCTTCTTGAAGTAAGTAAGTGATCCAGGTCTCTCGCCAATCCTTTAGTTTCCTTAAAACCGGGATTGAAATGTCCAAAATCCTTCCAGTGGGAGCAGATTGAAGAAATTAGATTATTTGAATCAATAATGAGAAAACCCGCTGCGAGCAGGGTTCGAACCTGCGCGGGGAAACCCCATTGGATTTCAAGTCCAACGCCTTAACCACTCGGCCATCGCAGCTATGAGAACATAGCCTCCAACAAGTTAAATTCTCAAAACGCTGACATGTTTATTACTGGTAATAACGGTTTCGTGACATTTAATGTGCGTCAAATTCATTAAATCGAAAAGAGTCGCAGCGATCGTTACAATAAAGGAAAACTTCCGATAATTAACGGTAATATAAGATGTTGATAACTGTATCGAATATTCAGCAGGATAATGAAAATAAACAGCAGGAATATTGTTACAATAGCAAAATACTGCGGATGCTGGAAAACTGAAATAACAACAGAAAGCGCAGGAAAAACTCAGCGGGCCAGGCAACATCCGTGGAGAGAGAAACAGATTTAACGTTTCAGGTCGAAGACCTTTCGTCAGAACTGAGAAAAAAGCAGGAAATGAAACAGATGAAAAAGCAAGTTTGGAGGCTGGGGGAAGGAATAAAAGAACAAAAAATGTGAGAAGTAGAGACATTAAGAGATGCTCAATGCGAGACGAGATGGTAATAGGACAGGACAAGAAACAAAAGATGGCTCTAGAAGAGTGAAATGCGCTGGCAGAATGAAAGACAGCTGCCATGTGGGAGAGAGAAAAAAAAGGGAAAAGGCACAAACCAAAAGTGTGGATAATAAAAAAAAATATATATATATATGGTGAGGGCCGAGGTTATGATCTGAAATTCTTGAACTCGATATTGAGTCCGGAAGGCTGAAAAGTGCCGAATCGGAAGATGAGGTGCTGTTCCTCGAGCTTACGCTGAGCGTCCGTGGAACAATGCAAGAGGCCGAGGACGGTGAAGTCTGAGTGGGCGTGGAGCGGTGAATTAAAATGACAGGCGACTGGAAGCTCGGGGTCACCCTTACGGTCTGAACGGAGGTGTTCCACAAAGCGGTCACCCAATCGGCGTTTGGTCTCCCCAATGTAGAGGTAACCACATCGTGAGCAGCGAGTACAGTATATTAGATTGCAAGAAGTACAAGTAAATCGCTGTTTCACCTGGAAGGGGTGTTTGGGGCCCTGGAGAGTGGAAAGGCGGGAGGGAAAAGGGCAGGTGTTGCATCTCCTGCGCTTGCACGGGAAGGTACCGGGCGAGGGGGAAGGGGTGCTGAGGGTGATAGAGGAGTGGACTCGGGTGTCTCGGAGGGAGCGGTCCCTACGGAATGCTGAAAGGGGAGGTGAGGGGAAGATGCGTTTGGTGATGGGATCACGTTGGAGGTGGCGGAAATGGCGGATGATGATCTGCTGATTGCTAAGGCTGGTGGGGTGAAAGGTGAGGACAAGGGGAACTCTATCGTGGTTCCAGGAGGGAGGGGCAGGGGTGAGGGCAGAAGGGCGGGAGATGGAACGGACAAGGTCGAGGGCCGTGTCAACTATGGTAGAGGGGAATCCTCGGTTGAGGAAAAAGGAAGACATGTCGGAAGCACTGGCATGGAAGGTGGCATCATCGGAGCAGATGCGGCAGAGACGGAGAAACTGGGAGAAGGGAATAGAGTCCTTACAGGAGGCGGGGTGGGAATATTGTGTTCTGCTCCCCCATAACACAGATCAGCCTCAGCCTCTGCTCCCTGCCCGCCGGCTGCTGAAACCTTGTCTCCAGATTATAAACTGATTCTAGTTTGGAGATAAATATTCAAGGTAGAGCCGAAACACAGCGGGTGAGTTCAAATATGTAAAGCAGTTATTTTAGACCAGAAACTGCGTTAAACCTCATATATTGCTCAAATGTAACAATGTATGAATATGACATTAAATGTGTTTAAATACAGTGGGGGTATTTAAAGCAGATTAGGGGCCAGTGGTTTCCAAGGTGATCTTACCTGTGGCTCTCTTGCCTCTCTCTCCCCTTCCTCCCACACGCTGCAGGTTTGTAAACCTTGTTTTAAATCTGCTGCTCTGGGCTAGTGCATTCCACAGTCTCACAACCCTTTCAACAAATACCGTCTCACTGCTTGACTTCTCTGTTTATTAGTTAGGAATCACCTTGAGGTGCAATGCTGGCGTTTGTGACGTCAGATTAAAAGGCAGCCTATTGGAAACACGTTGGGTTCACAGTTTCTTTTTGCACAGAATTGAACCTGAATCATTCAAGATGGAATATTGCATTTGCTGCATCACAATAAACAATATTTTGTCACAAATGTTTGCTCATTATTTCCCCAGTGTCAGAGGAAGAATCTCCTCATTTATTTCATGTAAGAAACATACACAGGTATTCATTCAGAATTAACTCACATATTGACACTGAGATAAACACAGAGAGATGCAGACAGCATCGGGACACATGGCGGAATAGACAAGAGAGATGGATCAATACAAAACGGCCGCAGACTCCAAGAGGCATTGACAGGTAGCTGACCTGAAATTGCTCACAATTCTCCCACAACAATTATTCTGACGTCGGCTGCGGCCGCGTGGCCTAATGGAAACGGTGTCACTGACTTACACAACTGCTTTGCGATGCAAATAAAGAAAATTGTAGATTCGAATCCTGCCGGGTTCAAATTACTCACCGGGCGGAGCACCTTTCTTCTCTTACGCTGAATCTGTCTTCAAACCGACCAGTCCCTGACTTGAAGTAATAGAAGACCTGTAGCTGATTGTACATTTTCAACATTGTCGATCTGGGTGCACGGGCAGGACAAGTGGTGAAGGGGACTGTCTTTCTGTTTAGATGCAAAAAGCAGGAAATAGAATGGCTGAAGTGGCTATGGTAGGAGACGAGGTGGCGGAGAGGTTAAGGCGATGGACTGCTAATCCATTGTGCTCTGCACGCATGGTTTCGAATCCCATCCTCGTCGATACTGTGTTAAACTTTTGATGCTGATAAACCTTCACAGCATTTGAATGCATCTAAAATAATGTTTGGATTTCAACACTGGGGATACTGGTCTGAGCTCGTCAAAATAAGATACAGGCGAAGGAAATAATAAAATAATAATATTGCAGCTTGAGGGGAAATCCTTCTCGTCTCTTGAAATCTTGCAACAATTTTAGCGCGCCTCCCTCGCTGGCGGATCTCTCAGGCTCTGAGAGGGGTAAATGCAGCCCAGCAGCTCCAGCTCTTATTTATTACAGCATTTAACGGAGTTGTAAACCGTATCGCAGCGAGCAGGAAACTCTGAGTGGCTTTCAAGCCCAGCGCATTAACCCTCCCGGCAATCGCAGCTGCAAGCGGCAGATGCTGCGCGGCCGGAGAGCAGACAGTTGCGGTTTTGCTGCAAAATTTCATTTCCAGCGCCGGAACCAACGGACCCTGTCCTAAAATTGGACTTTTATGGGACTCGAATCGACAACCTTTGAATGTTTCTACAGAATAGAATTAGCGAGAAGTCCAATGCGCGAGCCATTGCGCCACTGAGCGCAACATTCTCAGATTCTACTTCTCTCTTCTTCTCTTCTTAGGCAGTCCCTTGGAACTGAGGAACCAGATTTATCAGGGTCCAGTGATCCAGACTCAGTGAAGAGTGAGTCAATGTGAGGAATCAGTGTGTGAGGAACCAGTATCCCCAGGGTCCATTGATCCAGACCCAGCTGAAGAGTGACTCAATGTGAGGATTAAGAATGTCAGGAACCAGCATCCTCAGGGTCCAGTGATCCAGACCCAGCTGAAGAGTGTTTGAATGTGAGGGGTCAGTGTGTGAGGAACCAGCATCCTCATGGTCCAGTGATCCAGACCCTGCTGAAGAGTGAGTGAATGTGAGCACTCAGTGTGCGAGGAACCAGCATCCTCAAGGTCCAGTGATCCAGACCCAGCTGAAGTGTGTGTGAATGTGAGAGCTCAGTGTGTGAGGAACCAGCATCCTCAGTGTCCAGTGATCCAGACCCAGCTGAAGAGTGTGTGAATGTGAGAGCTCAGTGTGTGAGGAACCAGCATCCTCAGTGTCCAGTGATCCAGACCCAGCTGAAGAGTGTGTGAATGTGAGGACTCAGTGTGTGAGGAACCAGCATCCTCAGTGTCTAGTGAATTAGACCCAGCTGAAGAATGAGTCAATGTGAGGCCCAGTGTATGAGGAATCAGTAGCCTCAGGGTCCAGTGATCCAGAGCCAGCTGAAGAGTGAGTCAATGTGAGGACTCAGTGCGTGAGGAACCAGTAGCCTCAGGGTCCAGTGATCCAGACCCAGCTGAAGAGTGAGTCAATGTGAGGACTCAGTGTGTGAGGAACCAGTAGCCTCAGGGTCCAGTGATCCAGATTGTTTCACACACCGTTGCCTGCTTTGGCTATCTCTTAATCCGCCTTTGGTACTATCGATCACAGTCTTGAAACTGTAAATTGCCTACCCACCCCCAACCCCCCAGCTTCCACAGCCGCTTTGTGGAGAGTTCCAGTGCTTTGCTACACCTTACTTGAAAACAATTCTGCCACATTTCATCCTTGGATGACCAGTCTCTAATTGTTTAGGTCCTCTTGTTCTTTATCGTTCACCAGTGGAAACATTCTCTTCATCTACCATATAGAATATATTAACTTTTTAAACACCGTGATCAGTTCACCGCTTAATCTTCTATACAAGGGCATACAAGCTATGTTTCTGTTACCTGTCCTCATAATTTAGCCCTTTAAACACCGGCTGGCGGCTGCTGATCCCGATATTGTTGGTTAATGGTTCTTAGCGGTTGGTCTCTGTCTGATCGATACTTCTCTATATACCTCTCTCCATCCTCTCTCAATCTGTCCCTGTCATTTTTTCTCTCTGACTCTCTCCTAATCTCCCTTTCTCTCTCTGTCCCTGTCTCCCTTTCTACATCTCTGTAACTCTCTTTCGCTCTATCTCTATCCCTCTCTCTATAGCTCTCTCTGTCTCGCCGTCTCTCTCTATCCCCTCTCTTTGTCTCTCTCTCCCTCTGTCTCACACTCTCACTCACTCTCTCTCACTCTCTCTCGCTCTCAGTATCACACAGGACTGTTAGTGCTGAGTTATTCGTCACTTCCTGCTCCATAACATCCCAGGCACGTTTATTGGATCACCAGTATTGATTGTAGGGTTTAATTGAAGTGAAGTAGGAGCAGCTTCTGACCGGAGCCTGGTGCTCGGAGATTGGGGGGAGGCGGTGCTCCTGCACCATGTCCACCTCTGGTCACCTTCCTTTTCCATTAGTGCAGAGCTGCCCGAGCTCAGAGAATAGGAGAAGGCGATGCTCCTGGACCGGGTCTGTCTCGGGTCACCTTCCTTTCCCTTTAGTGCAGATCTTCCAGCGACAAAGACCCAAACTTCTTGCCAATGAACAATTTCCATCCTCAGATCATTCCTTCCTCCCTCCAATGTTCTTCTCCCCGGAAGGGACGGGCTTGTGCTGGGCCCCAGTTCCAATGGCCCAGGAGCATCTGCCACCTCCCGAAGCGATGATTTGTTTCATGTGTGAGTCTGGACACTGATTATCTGTGGGATCTTTAAAACTAAGGAACTTTGCTGACCAGTCCCATTCCGGCCTGACGGGGGTCGGGATTTATTTTCTCCATTTGAGGATTTTTTGTCAAATTATAAACATTTATTTCGAGACTGTATTGATGAACTGACTCCAACAAGTGAAGAGAGGAGATCTCCCTCCAGCACCGTCACCCAGGTCACTAGGAAACTCCCAGGAGCAGGAAGTCTGACTGATCTTCGCTTCTCCAGACCGCAGCACTGAGATCACGTGCAGTGTCCCCGTCCATCCGGAGCTAAGAGAAACTAACTAAGCACAGACCAGAGAGTGAACTCGGGCCCTTCCTTCTCTATATGGTGCAGTCCACACCAGATCCCACATCGATTCAATCATCGGGGCTCTCAGAGGCCGGCTTTATTAATTTTAAATGTCTGCCTCCCTCTTGTTACAATATCGGAGTTTAAAATGCCACCCTCCCTTTCAGCAGTTGTACCGTTCGGCCCGGGAACAGATCTGATCCCCGTGACCCAGAGGGAATATTGTCCACGTCCTGCCCTCACTGAGTTACCCAGCCCGGCTCGATCATTGGGAATCACTGCGTGTACTGGTCCCTGGGCTTTCTGCCGGCCCCACACTGCATCTTTATTCCTCTCGGAAAATGGACAATCCCCACAGATCACAGCAGGTCCAGACTGAAATCACCGCCATATTTACAGCAGTTTGCGGAGTCCACAGCAGCGATAATATTAGGATAAGACAATATTACCGAATTCACACTAGAGAAACATCAGTGAGCTCTGGGCAATATTCACCGACAGAAAAGATGGCGATCTTCCAACCGGCGAACGTCACATCCGGACATGTGACAGTCCCGTGTCTGCTGTTAACCCACCAAAATGAACAGGTTAACCCGGGGTAAGCGGAGCGCCCTTAGGGAGGGGGAGGGGAATAACGTTTTTAATCCACCTCCCCCAGGAACAACATTGCTGTTTCGTAAATTTCACTCCACTTATATTAATGGACCGAAACCTGTGGACTGGGACTTTGCCTTTTCCTGAAACGGGCTCCGCGCTGCGGCCGGAACACAGAGTAATTTGTCGTCCCCTGTTATGAGGGTCGGGGGAGTTGGGGTGTGAACCCGCTCCGATCAGAGTCTTCTACCCTACAGAGTCCGCGAGAAAATCACATTCCTCGGGTTACTTTTCACAAGCAGTATGGTACTAAACTCTGAGTGTGGAATAAACACAGGCCGCGGGTAAAAGAACATCTGGTCAGAGGGAGCAGCTTCCTCAGGCTCAAACCGCGCTCCTTCCAACTTGCTCTGTTTGGGGTCTCAGCGAGATCTCCGAGTGGATCTCCCGGGGCCCAGTCACATGGGTCGGTGTCTAAACTAAAATTACCTTTACTGTCAGAAACCAAAATGTAATGATTATTTTAATGCAACAGTAATGCATTCGGTCTTAATATGATTCTAAGATTCAGTCCAATATTGTGGAAACACCAGCGGATCCTAATCAGGAAGTGGAAAACATGTGTCCGTGCCTGAAATTTTTTTTTTAAAATCCCGAGCACAAAACAGGATTTTTTTGTTACAAAAAGTGACACATCCTCAACATCAATGGGAAAGAAGTTTCGCTTACTTCATGGACAACCTTTCCTTTTTGAACAAGACAATATGTCAATTAAACTGTTTCATGGATCGACCGCTCAGAACTCTGAACTACGTATTGTGAGGTATGTGACGTCAGAAATCCGGCAACACGGGGTGTGTGACGTCAGTAATTCGGCAACACGGGGTGTGTGACGTCAGAAACCCGGCAACACGGGGTGTGTGACGCCCCACTCCAGAGACTTGAGCACATAATCCAGGCTGACACTCCAGGGCATTCCTGAGGGAGTGCTGCACTGTCGGCGGCGCCCTCTTTCTGATAAGACGTTAACCCGCGGCCTCAGATCCCATGGCACTATTTCGAAAAGAACGAGGATTTCTCCCCAGTGCACTGCCCATTATTTCTCCCTCAACCAAAGACACTAAAACAGATAATCTGGTCATTAATGTTGATTAAATGTTTTGAAATTACCTTTCTTCCTAAGTTAATTTTAACAAGTTATGAACAATGCGGCGACATAGACCAGATCCCCAGTGTGGATTTAACGAAATTAGGACTCAAAGCCTATTTTATCTAAGATTCATTCAATGCCGGGAAGGTTTATCAGCATCAAGCAATTAACACAATAACGACATGAATGGGATTCCCACCAACGCGTGTTGGGCACAATGGATTAGCAGTGCATCACCTGAACCTCTCGGCCACCTCGTCTTATGTCCTGCTTTTTGCATCCGAACAGAAAAAACTGCAAGAAAGTCCCCTCCACCGCTTGTCCTGCCCGTGCACCCAGATCGACAATGTTGAAAATGTACAATCAGCTTCTTGAAGCAAAAGGCCTTCCGTAAATTCAGGTGAGGGACTGTCAGAAACGGTCGGTCCTAAGCAGTACCTCAATTAATTTCAACCAGAATACCCGCTCAGTCCTGGTGGCATTAGAGAATTTAACACTGTAGGGGGTAAACGAGGCAGCGTGGGCCAGCTTTTGCCAAAATGTGCAATTGAGTCTGAATGAATTCGTCAGGAATATCGTTCGAACTTTATTCAACCAGAATTGGTCGCTTGACTTGGCCCGCACAGCCCTGGACTATCTAGTTTTGAATGGGTTAAGGCTCACTTGGGGCATTGTCAGTTGGACGGTTGTTTGTTTCAGAACATAAGAACATAAGAAATAAGAGCAGGAGTAGGCCATTCGGCACTTCGAGCCTGCTCCGCCATTCAATGAGATCATGGCTGATCTTCTGCCTCAACTCCATTCGCCGGCCCTATCGCCATATCCCTTGATGCCCTTACTAATCAGAAATCTATCGACTTCTGTTTTGAATATACCCAATGACTGAGCCTCCACAGCCCTCTGGGGTAGAGAATTCCAAAGATTCACCACCCTCTGTGTGAAGAAATTTCTCCTAATCTCAGTCCTGATTGGCCTACCCTTTATCCTGAGGCTGTGGCCCCTGGTCCTAGACGCCCCAGGCAAGGGAAACATTCTCCCAGCATCCACCCTATGAAGCCCTGTAATAATTTTGTATGCTTCAATGAGATCCCCTCTCATTCTTCTAAATTCAAGAGAATACAGGCCTAGTTTACTCAATCTCTTCTCATTCGACAGTCCCGCCATCCCAGGAATCAATCTCGTTAACCTTCATTGCACTCCCTCTATGGCAAGTATATCCTTCCTTAGGTAAGGAGACCAAAATTGTACACAGTATTCCAGGTGTCGTCTCACCAAGGCGCTATATAATTGGAGTAAGACTTCTTTACTCCTGTACTCAAATCCACTTGTAATGAAGGCCAGCATACCATTTACTGTACTAATGGTTCGCTGCACCTGCACATTCACTTTGTGGCCCTGTACCCACGTAACGACACCCAACAAGTTGCGTGTCACATTGTAAATTGTGGTTATCTGAGTGACCATGCCACGTTGAGAGCCACCGAGACCCGGATGTACTCTCTATATAACGAGACCACTCGGTCCTACTCTGAAATTGAGCTGAGACGTTGTCGGAAGTTTGACGACAAGTATATGTGTGATACTGTCCATCAGGGCAATGGTCATTGAACATCCTGTATGGACAATCTCGCTCCTGCAATGTTGAAGTTCGGCGGTTCGATGAATCTATAATTGTGGATATGGAGTTTGGGCGATTGTCTGTTCGTAACTTGCGTCTTCGTAATTCTCAACAACGTGTTCAGGTGAATCATTATTTGTGTTCAACATGATGTAGGAAACACGTACAGATAACCCGTGAGTTTACACATCTTCTCGTTTGTGCCAAAGGCTTAGTCACTGCGCTGAAATCGAATCTATTTCCTGCACGTTACTCTTTGCCTGATAGTTGCTGGTTTAACAGTTAAAACTGGCCCCACCTTCCCGCCTATCAATAAGTAATACTGAAGGGCTCCTTTAAAACTCTCATCCGGTATTGCAAGACGGTGGGCTTGAGGAACAGAAGTGCCCAGGTGGAACAGCGAATAAGTAGATAGTTTGTGGAAACACCAATTGTACCTTCTGGTCCGGTAGAAATATCACACCGCAAAAAGTATTGGCTGTTCTGGATGAGGCTCGAATTCACAACCTCGGCATTTCCCGAGCCTGTACTGTCATATAATTATCGCGCGCTAACCGATTGCGCCACGAGAGCCGCGGACGCTGGGTGCGTGTTATCCGTGCTCATTTACTTGCACATTTCAGGTTGTCTCATTGTTCGGGGGAAGAGACACTGGTTAATGTTGATTAATTGAGGAGCATTGGCTGGGGCTATATGATAGAGTGCAGCAGGAATTACTCTCATGTATTCGCGAGCTGGTGAATTTACCAAAGGCTGCACCAGATTCCTGCTGCCAGAAGAACTGAACATTATTTACCCAACTCCTAAAATGCAGTCTGAAAAATGAGAACGGTGAAAATTCAGCGCATGCAAAACACAGAATATTTTAAAAGTTTTGCCTGTGACTCGTGAACCATGTGAGTATTTCCGTCAGTCCGAAACAGAAAGTTATCGGTTGATTAATGTCGATTACAACAAACTTTTCACACAGTTTAATGAGTTTTGCGTAATTAGCAGAATGAACAGTTTCCTTAAAGTTAACTTCGCGTCGTGGACTGGAACCCGTGTCGCAGGGTAAGAGTATTTATAGATGGTAGTTGCTGTTCTGAGTTGTTCCTCTAATTATTTAGAGAGCAGCCGTTTCGGAAGTGTAGCGGTTATCACTTTCGTCTAAAGTACAACAGGTCCCCGGTTCAATCATCTCTTGTAGGTAGAGATCAATAAAATACATCAACAGCCGCGCGGTATTCTTCTTTTCTCTATACAGTTCTGTACACACTCAAACTCTACAGAGATACCGACAGTGTGAGAGATCATTACAGGATCCTGCAGCGCTGCCTCGGTTAATATCAACAGTTCGGAGCCGCATTTCAGATGCGGCAACAAACCCATGAGTTTGGTTGCTGTTCCCCAGCTCCCGGAGTGAGTGAGGCCGCGACAGCAGCAACGTTCAGGCCGCCTGACCGGCCCCGGTCTTTCCTGCGCCCTCTGCCGGCGGAAAGCAGCGATTGCAGCCTCAGATTGCCTAAACTGCCAATCGCAGCGAAACGAAATATCACCGAAGCAGAGGAGCGCAGAGATTTGCATCTGTAGCGTGTAGGTGAGGATATCGAGTTTGATATCGATCGACTCATTGTTGGAACCGCTGAAATTGAAGCTTTCTCCGGCAGATACTGCAGGTTTACGGTTGAAAAGTGCCCTCGAGTTGCAATAGACAAATTTGGAGATGCCATGTAGTGGGACAAGTTAAAGGATCAGCACAGTTAATGCCGAGAACAAATTAAACAGTAGTTCAAGCTGATGAACCTTGCACTGATGAAAATCCTGGGCGGAGAATTAGAGGAAGCGACAGTGGGAAGGGCTGTACTACGATTATAACACTTCTCCAAGCACATTCCGGGCAAGTCATCGACAGTAAAAAGATGGCTTGGAACGGGAATGGAACTCCGGGCACACGGGACAGAGCATTGGTATTGGGAATGTAAAACTGCTGTCTCCAATATTCTGCTTATCTGAACCAGTCAAAATGCAATGGACAATACATGTTAAATCAATTCGATTTTACGCTTGATATCTAGTTGATTGGGTCTGTATTCCAGAAAGAGTGACTCTTTAGTCTAGGGGTATGAATCTCGCTTTGGGGATTGCAGATTGAAATTTGCGAAATATCCCGCATGAGCCCCTTTTTAACGTCGACTCCTGATATTGGACTTGCGCTCAAAACTTGTTCCAATCCGCGTAAGAAATAATCGGTCAGGACCCGAATCATTCTCCATCAAATCCAGCGGCTTTGGAGGAAGTTCAATGCAAACTGCCATGTAAATATCATGGCTTTAAAGATAATCAATTAAAGATGTATTTGTGAGTTGCTATTGTGTTAGATGTAAATGTTTTTGCATCTCTGTTCGTTATAAATATATTTAGATGTGTCTGTATTATTTATTGATATATTGGGTGGGGAATCTGTGTCAGTTATAAATGCATTTCTGAGCGCTGCAAATGTCCAGTACGGCCCCATTCCACCTTCTCATTGTCCCCACGTGGGACACGGCAGAACATATGTTACATTCGAATTCAACCTTTGCTTCTATTGATATTTAGAAAATGTGAGGTTTAGAAAGTAATAACTCTGCATCCATCAGCCTCTCTGATACCTCCTGAGCTCCCCTTACCCGCTCTGATAGGCCCTGAGCGGTCCTTACCCTGTCTGGTACATCCGGAGCGTGCCTTACCCTGTCTGATACATCCGGAGCGTCCTTTACCCTGTCTGGTACATCCGGAGCGTCCCTTACCCTGTCTAGTATATCCGGAGCGTCCCTTACCCTGTCTGATACATCCGGAGCGTCCTTTACCCTGTCTGGTACAACCGGAGCGTCCCTTACCCTGTCTGATACATCCGGAGCGTTCCTTACCCTGTCTAGTACATCGGGTGCGTCCCTTACCCTGTCTGATACATCCGGAGCATCCCGTAACATGTCTGGTACATCCAGAGCATCCCTTACCCTGTCTGGTACATCCGGAAGGTCCCATACTCTCTTTGTTACCTCCTGAGCGCCCATTGTCCTTTTTGAAACCAGTTTGCCAAAATCACACATTCCACCCCTCATTCGCAGCTATGTAGCGCTTCCCGTCGCTCACGCACTTCAACTGTTTAGGGAACAGCGCCAACTACCAGGTAAACAAAATCCAGTTCTTCAGTGAGCCTCCCTATTTCCCTTGATTTCACAAGGAAATTTCGTGTACAATCGGGCTGCTTTGGTTCCGAAGGCCAGACTTGCTTTCGCAGAGCTTGTCTGTTGAGCGGTCCCGCGCGTCTAAATATATCGATTGGTTTCACAGCACCAATTCAGATTGGTGTGAATGGGACATGTGCCAGCGGAACAGCTGTGGGAGCAGAGCAAACTTAACGGTGCAAGTAGGTGAACGTGAATGTTAGATTAAGGTAATGCCGCAGGAAAGTGACAATGAAATGGAAGGAGGAAGTAAAGGAGAGCTACAGATTGTGGAAGGAAGAAAAAGCTGGGTTTGAATTATGGAGCATCAAGCTCAGGCATGTGAGAGCGCGGGGTTTTGAAGGAGTAACTAGATTTTCACCGCCAACAAACAATATTTGTTCAATGCAGTAAAAAATTATTTCTTCCTGTTTTCCACTAGCAGGTGCCGTAGATATAAAGCGAGCTGCGCCGTGACTCGGATTCGAACCGTGGTTGCTGCGGCCACAACGCAGAGTACTGACCACTATACGATCACGGCGCCACACATCAGCTGCTGCAGCTCTGCTCTGACCACAGCAAAGTCACGCGCGGCGCTGCTGAGAAAATATGGATTTTTGTTGAAGAGGCCAAAATCAGCACCGCCAGAAATTCTAACAGCGGTGGAATTCGACCCAATCCCCACAGTGATTGGAGCCTTAATCCAGAATGGGAACTAGTACAGCCGCAGTTACATTGAAAAGGATTGTGGCCCTTTCACACGAGAAGAAACTCACACCTGGAGGTTCAGAAAGACAATAAAAAAGCCCCACTGGGAATCGAACGCAAAATCGCCTGTTTATTAGACAAGCGCTTTGACCAACTGAGCCACGGAACCAAATCTCGCCTGCAGTAGGCCGCCTTCCCTCGCTGATAACTATCAGCTACCTGTCACTGCCTCTTGGCTTCTGAGGCCGTTTTGTTTTGATCCATCTCTCTTGTCTATTCCGCCATGTGTCCCGATGCTGTCTGTAACTCTCTGTGTTTATCTCAGTGTCAATCTGTGAGTTGATTCTGAATGAATACCTATGTTTGTGTCTTACAGGAAATAAATAAGGGGATCAGACAATTTTTCCTCTGTCACTGGGGAACTAATGAGCCAACAGTTATAACAAGATATTGTTTATTGTGATGCAGCAAATGCAATGTTTAGCGGACGAGATTCTCGGAGCGATGTACCTGATCCTCTCATTGATGCGTTTGTACAACGTTGTGGAAAAGACGGAGGTGTAAATAATTTACAGGGAAATCATCGAAACTTATCTTCAAGTATCGCGTTCACCCACAAAGATGCACAGACTCACGCATTTAAAAAGCTGACGTGTAATCAGCTCTGTGGTGCTAATGGACTCTGGTTCGAGTCTCATGAGAGTCGCTGTTCAATCAGGTTTCGGTGATGAACTTTTGCAGCAAAACCACACCTCGTTCATTGATGTCCTTCAGGGACTGGGAATCGCCAAAGAGGTCGATTGAATTGTGGGAAGCTCCCTGTCAGTCCCGGGCGGGTTATGATTGACACCTGCAGGTTGTGTGTATTGAGAGAAATGCAGGAAGCTCCCTGTCAGTCCCGGGCAGGTTAAGACTAACAGCTGCAGGCTGTGTGTATTGAGAGAAATGCAGGAAGCTCCCTGTCAGTCCCGGGCGGGGTATGATTGACAGCTGCAGGCTGTGTGTATTGAGGGAAATGCAGGAAGCTCCCTGTCAGTCCCGGGCCGGTTATGATTGACAGCTGCAGGCTGTGTGTATTGATTGAAATGCAAGAAGCTCCCTACACCTCAACTCCATTTTCCCGCCTTTGCTCCATGTCCCTTGATACGCTCACCAAACATAAATCTATCGTTCCGTCTTGCAACCTCCAATTGACCCCAACACCCACAAGCTTTTCGGGGTAGAGAGTTCCAGATGTTCATTACCATTTGTGTAAAAAAGTGATTCTGGATTCTGCTCCTGAAGGGCCGAGCTCTAATTTTAAGATGTTGTCCCCTTTTTCTTGATTCACCCACCAGAGGAAATACTTTCTCTGTATCTACCCTATCCAATCTCTTTTACATTTTACACAGCTTGATTAGATCACCCCTCAACCTTCTTCTAGGCTCAGGACTAATTCAATTAGAAGTGAAGCAGTAAATCGGTCTCAGTAAAACGGGCCATGAGACTGTGCAATGCACTGGCCCAGAGCAGCTGATTTAAAGCAGGAGTTTAAAGACCGGCAGCGTGTGGGAGGAAGGGGAGAGAGAAGGAAGAGAGTCACAGGTAAAATCACCTTGGAAATCAGTGGCTCCGAATCTGCTTTGAATCCCCCCAGTGTATTGTAAACACTTTTATTGTCATATTGAGACACTAATGCATTAGAAAGAACATTAAATGCGATGTAACGCTGTCTCTGGGATAAGGCAATTGTTTTATATATTTGAACCCACCCGCTGTGTTTAATCTCTATCCTGAATGTTTAGCTGTAATTTAGAATCAGGTTATAATCTAGAGACAAGGTTTCAGCAGCCGGCGGGCAGGGAGCAGAGGCTGAGGCTGATCTGTGTCATGTGGGAGAACACAATATCCCTGCTGTTTATATGCATTATCCTGCAGAATATTCAATTATATTCTCAACATCTTAAGTATCGGAGGGGTTTACAATAATGTAATGATCGATACGATTCATTTCTATTTTATAAATTTGCAGCTAATTTAATAAAACGAAAACAGCGAAATAGTCATTGCCGAGATTAAACACACACCTCGTTAGCGATTTCGGAAATTAACTTGTTGAACCCTGCGATGGCCGAGTGATTAATGCGTTGAAATTAAAATCCCATTGGTGGAACCCGCTCAGTGTCGGACTCCATGCGGATCTCATTGTCGAACAAATAGTTCAATATCTATAATCCGCTCTGTTCAAGAATGCATGCTGGGAGGCTTGGTCAAATTCCGAAAGTGTTCTAGACTGTCTGGAAGCTACAGTTACGGAGGCCTCGAGAGACTGTGGGGAATTGTTGTCAACACCAGGCGCTGTCTGGTGGCGTCAGTCTGTGTGACCATGGGAGAGCGAGAATGGCAATTCACTGGAAAGCTTGTTTTTGTCTGCAGGAATGATCTAAGAGCAGCCATTCTAAAGTGAAAAAGCAAACACAGTCCACGGTTAGTCCAGGAGACAGAGTAATGGGGAGGATCCGTCGAAGAGAGTAAAACAAAAACACCAAGGTGTACAACAGCAAATAATGAACCTCTCCGTCTCCCGGAGCAGTGGAATTGGCCATTCTGAGTTTCGAGTTGCACCACTGACTTAAAGGTTGTCCGAATCTCTGTCTGTTAAACTTGTATTAAACTGGGAGTAATACCATTCGTTAGAAAATGTTAAAGCTTTGTTTCATCTTACCTCTGATTATCCTAAAGAGTAAAGAAAGTTCAAACAAAACCCCTAAAGGACCTATTCGCAGAATCATAGAATGATACAACAACAACAGCAACAACTTGCATTTATAGGGTGTATTTAATGTCGTCAAACGGCCCAAGGCGCTTCACAGGAGCATTATCAAAGCAAATTGACACCGAGACACATGAGGAGATATCAGGGCAGATGACCAAAGGCTTGGTCAAAGAGGTAGGTTTTAAAGAGCATCTAGAAGATGAAAGGAGTGGAGGAGAGGCGGAGAGGTTTAGGGAGGCAATTGCAGAACTTAGGGCCTAGGCAGCTGAAGGCACGGCCACCGATGGTGGACGAATTAAAATCGGGGAAGAGGCCAGAATTGGAGGAGCGCAGATATCTCGGAGGGTTTTCGGACTGGAGGAGGTTGGGAGATAGGGAGGGGCGAGGCCTTGGAGTATTTAAAAAAAAATGAGAATTTTGAAATAGAAGCGTTGATTAACGGGGAGTAAATGTTTTCTTCTTCTCTTCTTAGGCAGTCCCCCAGAACCGAGGATGACTTGCTTCCACACTAAAAATGAGTTCTCAGGTGACTGATGAGTCCAATGCGGGACCTACAGTCTCTGTCACAGGTGGGGCAGACAGTGGTTGAAGGGGCAGGTGGGTGGGGTGCTTGGGTTGACATGCACTCTTTCTGCTGTTTGCGCTTGACTTCCACTTGCTCCCGGCGAAGAGACTCGAGGTGTTCGGCGCCTTCCCGGATGCTTCTCCTCCACTTTCTGTCCTCTTGGACCCGGAATTCCCAGGGATCGTTGGGGATATTGCACTTTTTCAATGAGTATTTGAGGGTGTCCTTGAAGCGTTTCCTCTGCCCACCTGGGGCTCTCTTGCCGTGTCGGAGCTCCGAGTAGAGCGCTTGCTTTGGGAGTCTTGTATCGGGCATGCAGACGATGTGCCCGTGCATTGGAGCTGATCGAGCGTGGTCAAAGTTTCGCTGCTGGGGATGTTGACCTGAGCGAGAACAGTGACAATGGATTTGCAGGATCTTGAGGAGGCAACGTTGGTGGTACCTCTCCAGTGCTTTGAGGTGCCTGGTGTACATTGGCCATGTCTCTGAGGCATACAGGAGTGCGGGAATCACTACTGCTCCGTGGACCATGGGATTGGTGAAGGGTTTGAGGTCCTGGTCTTCAAACACTCTGCTCCTCAAGCAACCGAAAGCAGCACTGGCACACTGAATGCGGTGTTGGATATCGTCATCGACGTCTGCCTTTGTTGACAGTAGGCTCCCGAGTTCTGAAAAGAGGTCCACGTTGTCCAAGGCCTGGTCATGAATTTTGATAATCGGGGAGTAGTACTGTGTGGCGGGGGCAGGTTGTTAGAGGACCTCTGTCTTAAGGATGTTTATTGTAAGGCCCATGCTTTCGTATGCTTCAAAGAAGGTGTTGACGATGGTTGGAGTTCGACCTCAGAGTGCGCGCAGAATCAAGCGTCGTCTGCATACTGTTATTCGATGACAGAGGGTGGGACGAACTTGGATCTGGTCTGGAGGCGACAGAGGTTAAACAGTTTCCCGTTTGTTCTGTAAATTAGCTACACTCCAGCGGGGAGCATACTGAGTTTGAGATGGAGTTTTGCAGCCAGGAAGATCGAGAATGGCGTTGGTGCGATGACACAGCCTTGCTTGACCCCGGTCCGTATGTGAATTGGGTCTGTGGTGGATCCGTTGGTCAAGATCACGGTTTGCATGTTGTCATGAAGCAGGCGGAGGATGTTGACAAACTTTTGAGAGCAGCCGAATTTGCGGAGGACACTCTATAATCCCTCACGGTTGACAGTGTCGAAGGCCGTTTTAAGGTCAAAGAAGGCTATGTACAGCGGTTGATGCTGCTCCCTGCATTTCTCGTGTAGTTGACGCGCAGTGAAGATCATGTCCATTGTGCCCCTTAATGGGCAGAAGCCGCATTGCGACTCTGGGAGGAGCTCTTCAACCACTGGGAGAAGGCGATTGAGGAGGATTTTTTCTACGACTTTCCCTGTGGCAGATAGCAGGGAGACTCATCTTTAATTAGCCCAATCAGACTTGTCACCTTTCTTGATGATGGCCAAGATTACGGCATCTCTGAGATCCCCTGGCATGCTCTCCTCCTTCCAAATAAGAGAAATGATTCCTGTATTCGCACCAATAGTGCTTCTCCGCAATGTTGTAGCACCTCAGCGGGGATTCCATCTGCTCCTGAGGCCTTGTTGCTCTTCAGTTGTTGAATGGCCTTTTCAAACTAATGCCGGGCCGGACTTGTGCTGAGGTGGTGGCGGTAGCATGCTGCGGGATGGAGTTAAGGACACTCGCGTCAAAGACAGATTCTCAGTTAAGGAGATATTTGAAGTGCTCCTTCCGGTAGGCACTGACTGCCTCTCTGTCCTTGATGAGTACCTCTCCGTTCTTGGCCCGCAGTGGGGTAGGGCATTGGGTGCTTGAGCCGATGGTGGTCTTGACTGCGCTAAAGAGTTAGTTATGTTTCTGCTCCCTAATCATTTGTTTTTCCCGCTACTCTTTCATTTGGTGTCAATCTCTGAGGAAGGAAGAGAGAGGAAAAGGTGCATCTCCAATTCGCGATATCTGTTCTACGTTCATTCAATGGTCCGTGTTTATTTTAGTATTGTATGAACAGCGCAGGGGCACAGACTGGAAAGGCCAGCGTGGCCAGCAATAATGAGGATGGGATTCGAACCCTCGCGTGCAGAGCTCAATGGATTAGCACCACCATCAGTTTTCAATGGTCGGTTTTGAGCCAGATTCAGAGCAGAGAAGAAACAGTTTCGCCCAGTGAGTTAAATGCCCGCGCACCACTCTGCTGCTCTCTCCCATAGTCCTACAAGTTTTTCCATTCCGACTATATATCAGTCATTTGAGCCATGCCATGAGCTAGGTGTAGCATTGGGAGGAGAAGGTGAACTTGGACAGAAGGGTCTGTAGGCTTTTAGTTTTAACTCTCTTCACGGTAATAAGAGCTAAGATCAACCGAAGTTTTAAACTTTTCAAACAACTGGTTATATTAACATAATAATACAAGTTCTACACAGAGAGATTTGTACAACATTTAAGTCAGTGGTACAACTGGAAACTCAGAATGGTCAATTCTTCTGCTTTGGGAGACGGAGAGATGAATTATGTGTTGGTGTCCTCCTTGGTGTGTTTCTGGTCGGTCATTGCGATCTCCTCTCTGATTGTCTGTCTCCTGGACTGTATTCTGGTTTTTACTTTAGAATGGCTGCTCTTATACCATTGCTGCTGACAGAAACAAGCCTTCCAGTGACTTTCCATTCTCTCTCTCCCATGGTTACACTGACTGATGCTACCGGACAGCACCGAGTGTATGAGAAGGTTCCTCAGAGCCTCTCGAGGCCTCCTTATCTGTAGCTTCCAGACAATCTGCAGAACACTTTAGGAATTAGGTCAGCAAACCCAGCATGCCTTCTTGAAGTAAGTTGGTGATCCAGGTCTCTCGCCAATCCTTTAGTTTCCTTAAAACCGGGATTGAAATATCCAAAATCCTTCCAGTGGGAGCAGATTGAAGAAAATAAACTATTTGAAGGAATTGATTCAGCAATGAGCGAACCCGCTGCGAGCAAAGCTCGAACATGCGTGGGGAAACCCCATTGGACTTCAAGTCCAACGCCTTAACCACTCGGCCATCGCAGCTGCGAACATGCAGCCTCCAGCAAGTTAAATTCTCAAAACGCTGACATGTTTATTACCGGTAATAACGGTTTCGTGACATTTACTTTGCGTCAAGTTCATCAAATCGAAAAGAGTCGCAGCGATCGTCACAATATCGGAAAACTTCCGATATTTAACGGTAATGTAAGATGTTGATAACAGTATCGAATATGCGGCAGGATAATGAAAATAAGCAGCAGTAATATTTGTGTTCTGCTCCCACATGACCCAGATCAGCCTCAGCCTCTGCTCCCTGACCGCCGGCTGCTGAAACCTTGTCTCCAGATTATAAACTGATTCTAGTTTGGAGATAAATATTCAGGGTAGAGCCGAAACACAGCGGGTGGGTTCAAATATATAAAGCAGTTATTTTAGACCAGAAACAGCGATAAATCTCATATATTTTTCAAATGTAACAATGTGTGAATATGACATTAAATGTGTTTAAATACAGTGGGGGGATTTAAAGCAGATTCGGGGCCAGAGGTTTCCAAGGTGATCTTACCTGTGGCTCTCTTGACTCTCTCTCCCCTTCCTCCCACACGCTGCCGGATTGTAAACTGTGGTAACACAATACAGCTTCCTGTGACTCGAACTTTATTGCATCACTTCCTGTGATTCGTCCAGGATAAATACTGAACTGTTCAGTTGGATCCTGGAGAGGCATAGAGTAAGACCTCTTTTGTATGTAGCACCTTTTTAGTTGATTAAAGCTTACTTTAATTTCAGCATGCGTAAGGCTCATTCTTATGACAATTTAATCAACTTTGGAAAACTTCGCACTCAAACTTTTTGGACGAACTCGGAACTAAGGATCCAGGGAATCACCCATCATGGAAAACATCCTTAAACCATCGCGTCTTGACTTGGACCCAAACACCCCAGCATCCGGTAAGGTGTGGAAACACTGGTATCGCACGTTTGACAATTTTCTTGAATATTGTAAGGCTGATGATGACTCAAAGTTGCGGATACTCATCAACAGTGTCACCCCGAATGTATTTCAGTATGTGGAAGAATGGGACAGTTATGAGGAGGCAATTCGGACGCTTAAGAGACTATATACTAAGACACCGAATGAGGTCTATGCCAGACATCTACTAGCTACAGCCCAACAAGGGTCGGAGGAATCCATTGATAAATTCCTCCAAGAGCTTCGCAGACTTAGTATGGACTGTAACTTTCAGGCGGCCTCAGCTGAGCTGTACCGTGAAGAAATGATCCGTGATGCTTTCATCTGCGGGCTTGCCTCCCCATTTATACGCCAGCGTCTACTGGAAAGTAAGACATTGAGCTTCAGAGAGCTTATGACATGGCTTGCTCTCTAGATCTGGCAAAAAGAAATGCAGACCTTTATACAGTGCCCAGACCTCGGTCTACTGCCTTAACTACAGTCAGGCAATTTAAGAGGCCACAGGTGAACTCTATTAGGCAGGACTTTATCCCTGGCGATCAATCTGATGACTTCACTGATGAAGAGGATGATGACCCCACTGTGGCAGCCTCTTGGCAATCTAAGAAATGCTTCTTTTGTGGTGATGAGTTTCACCCTCGGAAATTCTGCCCTGCTCGCAATGCGTTTTGCAGTCATTGCGACAAAAAGGGTCATTTTGCAAAGGTTTGCCTATCAAGAGCCTCTACGAGGGCTTATCAAGCTAAGGCCTACCGAACTGCCCCGGTAAGGGCCTATCAAGATGTTCCGGCTAAAATCTATCGTGCTTCCTCTCGGGTTTTCTCTCGAAGAAACACACCTAGAGTTTCAGCCACTCTTTGTGCAACGACACCAATTACAGCTGCTTGTCCTCAGAACCTATTCCATGCAGCTACAAAAGCATCAATTAATGGACATACTTTAGATGCCTTAATTGACTCAGGTAGCACTGATAGTTTCATTAGGGAACAGATTGTTGCAGAGTTAAAGCTACATGTTTTCCCATCAGACCAGGCAATTGCGATGGCTCAGTCATCACTTAATACCAGAATTTCTGGCTTTTGTATGGTTGAAATAACACTTAATGGTCACAGGTATCCCTCCACCCGGCTTTCGGTGCTCAAGCACTTATGTAGTGATCTTATCTTAGGGCTGGATTTTCAAAAGCAGCATAAGAAGCTCACCATTGAGTTCGGCGGATCCAAACCTGAACTCACTATTTCTAATATACGACCTCGATTACCGTTCTGTGCATTGTCAGCAGCTTCACTGGATGAACCCTCACTGTTTGCCAGTATCCCTCCTCGATGCAAACCGATTATAACAAAGTCACGACGTTTCAGTCAGGAAGACCAGTCTTTTATTGCGGCTGAGATTTCTCGGCTTTTAGCAGAGGATATCATCGAGCCTTGTTCGTCGCCATGGCGCGCCCAGGTCGTTATTGTTAAGAACCCTCTACAACCTCACAAGAAACGGCTGTGCATTGACTATTCACAGACCATCAATCAATATACGGACTTGGACGCATACCCATTGCCGCACATCGATGATATGGTTAATAAACTGGCTGAGTACACGCTGTTCTCAACATATGATCTGAAAAGTGCCTATCATCAGGTACCCTTGAAGGTCTCAGACAAGCAGTATACGGCCTTTGAAGCCAATGGACAGCTGTATCAATTTCGTCGCCTCCCCTTTGGGGTCACTAATGGAGTGGCTGTCTTCCAGCGAGCAATGGATGACCTGGTCAAACAGGAAGACTTGAAGGATACGTTTCCTTATCTGGACAATATTACTGTCGCAGGTCGCAATCAGCGGGAACATGACGCCATTCTCCAACGATTTTGGGATGCACTCCAGCACCGTAATTTGACATTAAATGCGGCTAAATCCATTGAGTCACAACCAACCATCAACATCCTTGGCTGTTGTGTGGGCAATGGCATCATTAAACCTGACCCTGAAAGGCTTCGCCCACTCCAAGAACTCCCGCCACCTAAGAATCCGGCCTCCTTGCGCCGGGCCCTCGGCCTGTTTGCATACTATGCTAAATGGATTCCTAACTTCTCGGACCGAATCCAACCTCTACTGAAGGCCAGCACATTCCCACTAGACACAGCGGCTGTTGCAGCCTTTAACCTCCTGAAAAAACAGTTGGAGAAAGAGGCTCTTCACTCCATCGATGAGAGTCTTCCTTTTGTTGTTGAGTGTGATGCCTCGGAGGTGGCGATCTCGGCCACTCTGAATCAGGAAGGTCGGCCGGTGGCATTTTTGTCCAGGACTTTTCAAGGGGCTGAGCTACATTATCCTCCAGTCGAGAAAGAAGCTACAGCCATCATAGAGGCAGTACGGAAGTGGAGTCATCTCCTAGCTCGCCAGCACTTTACCTTAATCACGGACCAGCGATCGGTCGCCTTCATGCTCGATAATCGAAAACGGACCGAAATTAAAAATAATAAAATCCAGCTTTGGCGGCTGGAATTGGCCTCTTTTGGTTACACCATCCACTATCGACCTGGCAAGGAGAATGTGGCTCCGGATACCCTCACACGAGCATTCTGCTCCGCCATGGCACCCTCTACGCTCGTAGACATCCATGATGGGTTGTGTCATCCGGGCGTTACTCGCATGCTACACTTCGTGCGGTCCCGAAATCTCCCATTCTCTACCGGGGATGTAAAGAAGATGTGCTCGGACTGCAGAGTCTGTGCGGAATTGAAACCTCAGTTTTTCCGCCACTCGGGTGGTATACTCATACATGCGACCCAGCCAATGCAACGGCTTAGCATCGATTTTAAGGGGCCCTTGCCCTCTTCAACTCGCAACACTTATCTATTGACCATGGTCGATGAGTATTCCCGTTTTCCGTTTGCCTTTCCCTGCCCCAATATGCTGACGACCACGGTTATCAGCTGCCTTGAGCAGGTATTTGCTTTCTGTGGCATGGCATCCTATGTTCATTCGGATCGGGGCCCTTCTTTTATGTCAGGAGAACTCAAGGCCTATCTCTCGGAATGGGGTATTGCTGCCAGCAGAACGGCGCCTTATCATCCGGTCGGGAATGGTCAAGTCGAGCGTTTTAACGCTATCATCTGGAATGCGGTACGTCTGGCTTTGAGATCTCGGGGCCTACCCAACCAGCAATGGGAAGCAGTACTTCCAGACGCATTACACTCCACACGGTCCCTCCTTTCGACCGCCACAAATACGACGCCTCATGAACGGTTCTTCCGATTTCAGCGTCGCTCATCCTATGGGATATCTCTCCCGTCGTGGCTGACTGCACCGGGACCAGTGCTACTCCGAAGATATGTCCGGGCGTCTAAGAATGACCCCCTGGTAGATGAGGTTGAACTCACTGACGTCAACCCTACCTACGCCTATATTCGGTATCCTGACGGTCGGGAATCTACCGTGTCATTGCGGGATCTGGCTCCCTGCCCGCCGAAACATAGAGGGACACCAGGGGATGATATTGTACCAGGCACATCTCTGGGCTCGCCAGGTGCCTCTCATCACGATCTGGATCTGACGACGGCTGGTACCTCACTCCAGCGTGCCAACCTGGGGCAGACTGACTATGAGCCCGTCGGGGCTTGCACGCGCAGCCACGATCCACCCCGTACCGTACGCTCGGAAACGGATCTGCCACAGCCCTGCCCGACACCCGTTCGGGCACCAGTACACAGTCAGGATCGTCCTGACCACTCACAGAGCGGGCTGGATCACTCGGACTCTGGTCCACGGCCCGCGACGGGTAAACGGGCTAGGGGCCCTCTACCGCTACGAGAACCCAAACGGGTGCGGCTCTCCCTCGTCCAGCGGCTACGAAATGGAGGGAGCATCCCGGCCTCCTAATCTTTTGGGGGGGGAGAATGTGGTAACACAATACAGCTTCCTGTGACTCGAACTTTTTTGCATCACTTCCTGTGATTAGTCCAGGATAAATACTGGACTGTTCAGTTGGATCCTGGAGAGGCATAGAGTAAGACCTCTTTTGTATATAGCACCTTTTTAGTTGATTAAAGCTTACTTTAAGTTCACCACGCGTAAGGCTCATTCTTACGACATAAACCTTGTTATAAATCTGCTGCTCTGGGCCAGTGCATTCCACAGTCTCACAACCCTTTCTACAAATACCGTCTTACTGCTTGACTTCTCTGTTTATTAGTTATGAATCACCTTGATGTGCAATGGTGGCGTTTGTGACGTCAAATTAAAAGGCAGCCTATTGGAAACACGTTGGGGTCACAGTTTCTCTTTTCACAGAATTGAACCTAAATCATTCAAGGTGGAATATTGTATTTGCTGCATCACAATAAACAATAATTTCTTATAAATGTGGGCTCATTATTTCCCCAGTGTCAGAGGAAGAATTGCCTGATCCCCTCATTTATTTCATGTAAGAAACAAACACAGGTATTCATTCAGAATTAACTCATAGATTGACACTGAGATAAGCACACAAAGATACAGACAGCATCGGGACACATGGCGGAATAGACAAGAGAGATGGATCAATACAAAACGGCCTCAGACTCCAACAGGGAGTGACAGGTGACTGATAGATATCAGTGAGTGGAGAAGAGTAACAGGCAGAAGTGATTTGTCTTCGTGGTTTAGCTGGTTAAAGCGATGGGTTCGATTTCCACCGGGTCCGTTTTTATTGTCTTTCTGACCCTCCAGGTGAGAGTTTCTTCTCGTGTGAAAGGGCCACAATCCTTTTAAATGTAACTGAGGCTGCACTAGTTCCCATTCTGGATTAAGGCTCCAATCACTGTGGGGCGTGGGGCGAATTCCACCGCTGTCAGAATTTCTGCAGGTGTAGATTTTGGCCTCTTCAACCAAAATCCATCTTTTCTAAGCAGTGGTGCGCGTGACTTTACTGTGGTCAGAGAAAAGCTGCGGCAGCTGATGTGTGGCCAGTATTCTGCGTTGTGGCCGCAGCAACCGCGGTTCGAATCCCAGTCACGGCACAGCTCGCTTTATATCTTTTGTTCTCTGCGGTACCTGCTAATACAATGCAGCGATAAATCAATCTTTACAACATGAACTCCTTCAAATCCGCCTCTTCTCCCAACTTTTTCTTCCTTCCACAATCAGTAGCCCTCCTTTACTTTCCTCCTTCCATTTCATTGTCACTTTCCTGCGGTATTTCCTTATTCTAACATTCACTTTCACCTACTTACACCGTTAAGTTTGCTCTGCTCCCACCGTTGTTCCTGGGGGCACATGTCCCATTCGCACCAATCTGAATTGGTGCTTTGAAACCAGTAGATTCATTTAGACTCACGGGACCGCTCGACAGACGAGCGCTGCGAAAGCAGGGCCGGTGTTCGGAAGCAGAATAACCGGATTGAACACGAAATTTCCTTGGCCTAACGGATAAGGCGTCTGACTTCGCTGCTAATCGTCATCGGGATTGTTGCCAGTTCCGAATCAATCTGTGTCTGTTCAAACCGGGAGTGCTCACAGTCCCGGAACGTTCTGGGTTAGTCTGTTTAAAAGGAGTGCGATTTCAGCTGTGATGACCGGGTTAGGTTGATTTGGCTATGCTAAATTGACCCTTAGAGTTAGGGGGGGATTAAATATGTGGGGTTATGGGGATAGGATGGGATATGTTAGGGGGAATAAAATACGTGGGGTTACGGGGGTAGGGTGGGATATGTGTACTGTGGGGATTAAAGCAGGGACAGGGTACTGGATTTGGATGAGCAGCCATGATCGTATTGAATGGTGGAGCAGGCTCGACGGGCCGAATGGCCTGCTCCTGCTCCTAGACTCTATGTTTCTATGTTTGTTAAGGTGTTGTGTTCGCAGTTACACTGGGTTTTCTGCGCAGGTGCGAACCCATCTCGCAGCGCATCTGCTCATTAATTGGAAAAATGTTCATCTTTTCCTAAATGCACTCCTTTATATGAGCTGTTGCCCTGAATTTGCTCACAATTCTCCCAAAGCAATCACTTTGACTTTGACTGATGCCGCGTGTCCTTATGGACACCTTGGTGTTAATTGTGATGTATTAAGAAAATTGTAGGTTCGCAATCCCTCCGCGTTTCAAATCACTCACCGAGCAGAGCTCCTTCCTTCACTGCGCTGGATCTGTCTTCAGACCGACCAGTCGTTCATCTGAAGTAACAGAAGATCTTTTGCTTACAAAAGCTAATTATACATTTTCAACATTGTCGATCTGGGTGCACGGGCAGGACAAGCGGTGAAGGGGACTTTCTTTCAGAGTATTTCTGTTTAGATGCAAATAGCAGGAAATAGAATGGCTAAAGGTGCTCTGGTAGGAGACGAGGTGGCCGAGAGATTAAGGCGCTGGACTGCTAATTCATTGTGCTCTGCACGCGTGGGTTCGAATCCCATCCTCGTCGCTATTCCGTCAAACTTTTGATGCTGAGAAACCTTCACAGCATTTGAATAAATCTGAAATAAGGTTTGGATTCCAACTATTGTCCACACTGGGGATTCTGGTCTGAGTTCGTCAAAATAAGATGCAGGCGAACAAAATAACAAAAAAATAATATTGCAGCTTGAGCGGAAATCCCTCTCGTCTCTTGAAATCTTGCGACAATTTAAACACGCCTCCCTGGCTGGCAGATCTCTCAGGCTCTGAGAGGGGTAAATGCAGCTCCAGCTCTTATTTATTCGAGCATTGAACGGAACTTTAAACAGTACTGCAGCGAACAAGAAACCGAGTGGACTTCAAGCCCAGCGCATTAACCCTTCCGGCTATCGCAGCTGCAAGCGGCAGGTGCTGCGCGGCCGGAGAGCAGACAGTTGCGGTTTTGCTGCAAAATTTCACTTTCCAGCGCCGGAACAAACGGACCCTGTCCTAAAATTGGACTTTGGTGGGACTGGAATCGACAACCTTGGAATGTTTCTGTAGAATAGAAACAGCGAGAAGTCCACTGCGCGAACCATTGCGTCACTGAGCGCAAAATATTCCGCACCGTGTTCAGGAGATTCCTTGTTTCTGTTGAACATGCTGCAGGAAACATGTGCAGATAACCCGGGTGTTTACACATCTTCCCGTTTGTGACAAATGTCTTGTCGCTGCGTTGGAATCGAGTCTGTTTCTGGCTCATTATTCTTTACATCAGAGTTGCTGGTTTAAGAGTGAAAACGCCTCCACTCCCTCCTCTAAATGAGTAAAACTCTCACCCACTATTGCGGGCCAGAGGAAACTAAGTATCCACATGGAGCAGGTCGAAACTGGATAACGTTTGGGGACACACCAATTGTACCTTCGAATCCTGTAGAAATGTCACAAGCAAAAGCACCAACTGCTCTAGGTGAGGCTGGAACTCACAACCTTGGCATCGACCGAGCCAAGCCTGTCATATAAGGACCGCGCGCTAACCGATTGCGCCACTAGAGCGGCGCGCAGGCGCTGCGAGGTCTCAGTGCTCCCATCACACAGCTGCCTTTCCCACCTGTCTGAAAAGCGAGAAGACATCGAATCATCGAATCATTCAGCACAGAAGGAGGCCATTCATCCCATCCTGTCTGTGCCGGCTCTCTGCAGTAAGCTGTCAATTATTCACACTCCAATGATTTTTCCCCATAGCCCTGCTTTATATTTGTGTCTATCTGTATATTAGTTCTAATGATTTCGTGACATTTATAAATACATTTGTGTATCTTTCTGTGAGTTGTAAATGAAATTGTGTGTCGCTGCCTTAGTTATCAAATTATTGGTGTTAATCTCTGTTATTATAAATGTGTTTGTTTGTATCTGTTTTATTTATGAAAATATCTCTGTGAATCGCTGTGATATAATTGTATTTGCGTTTATTTACGATTTATTTACAAGTAACATAGATACAAACATATACACAGAAAATACATTTATAACGAACACAGATGCACAACAATACAATTATAAATACAACTCTTGCATTCAAATAAATAAACACTGACACAGATAAACAAAATGTATTTATATACAACACAACAACTCACAACTACATGTGTTACTAACACAGAGTCACCAAATGGTCCGTCTTAATTTTAATAAGCTCGAATCAATGTAGGGACACAGACCAGGATCTTCACTGACAAGATGAGGAACCAAGGCCTATTTCATGCAAAAAACAGAGATGTGATTATCTGCATCAAATGTTTAACGATATAACGACGAGAATGGGATTCAGAACCCAGGCGTGCAGAGCACAATGGATGAGCAGTCCATCGCCTTAACCTCTCGGCCACCTCGTCTCACGTCTGGAGCGGCAAGGCGGCAGAGGCGGCGGACCTGTGAGGGAACAGAGGCGGCGTGCGGCGGTACTTAAGGTGAGCCCCGAGGCGGCAGCGAGGCCTAGAGCGGCGAGGCGGCGGACCTGCGAGGGAACAGAGGCCGCGTGCGGCGGTACTTAACGTTAGCCCCGAGGCGGTTTACAAATCCAGGTTCCGGGAGAGGGAAAAAAAAATATTCGTTGTGTGACGTCACCATTAAGCAGGTAAGTGATTGGTTGGTGAGTGTTTTCTTTCTCAATTTTTCTAAACTTAAATTTTGTGGCTTCTACGGTCTCTTTGTGTAGCGGGAACTACTGTTAAGTAAGGGCCCTTGAGTATATCACTTAATTCCAGTGTAATTGGTGGGATCCATTTAATTTTAATTTAATTTTAATTAATTTAAGGGTAAGTCATGGCAGGACAGCTCGGTGCTGTGACATGCTCTTCCTGCGCTATGTGGGAAATCAGGGACACTTCCTGTGTCCCTGACAACCATGTGTGCGGGAGGTGTATCCAGCTGCAGCTACTGACAGACCGCATTGCGGCGCTGGAGCTGCGGATGGATGCATACTGGAGCATTCGCGATGCTGAGAACATCGTGGATAGCATGTTTAGGGAGTTGGTCACACCGCAGGTAAAGGGTGTACAGGCAGGAAGGGAATGTGTGACCACCAGGCAGAGTAATAGGCGCAGGCAGGTAGTGCAGGGGTCCCCTGTGGCCATCCCCCTCTCAAACAGATATACCGCTTTGGATATTGTTGAGGGAGATGGCTTATCAGGGGAAGACAGCAGCAGCCAACTTCCTAGCACCATAGGTGGTTCTGCTGCACAGGATGGGAGGAAAAAGAGTGGGAGAGCTATCGTGATAGGGGATTCCATTGTAAGGGGAATAGATAGGCGTTTCTGCAGCAGCAAACAAGACTCCAGGATGGTATGTTGCTTCCCTGGTGCAAGGGTCAAGGATGTCTCAGAGCATCTACAGAGTATTTTGGAAGGGGAGGGTGAACAGCCAGTTGTCGTGGTACATATAGGTTCCAACGATATATGTAAAAAACGGGATGAGGTCCTAAAAGCAGAATATAGGGAGTTAGGAGGTAAATTAAAAAATAGGACCTCAAAGGTGGTAATCTCATGATTGCTACCAGTGCCACGTGCTAATCAGAGTAGAAATAGAAGGATATTTCAAATGAATACGTGGCTAGAGGAATGGTGCAAGGGAGAGGGATTCAAATTCCTTGGAACCGGTTCTGGGGGAGGAGGGACCAGTACAAACCGGACGGTCTACACCTGGGCAGGGCCGGGACCGATGTCCTAGGGGGAGTGTTTGCTAGTGCTCTGGGGGAGGGTTTAAAGTAAAATGGCAGGGGGTTGGGAACCTGAGCAGGGAGACAGAGGAAAGGAAAACAAGGATAAAAGCAAAAGATAGGAAGGAGAAAAACAAAAGTTGCAGTCAGAGAAAACAACGGTTTAAATCAAACATGGCCACAGTAAATACGAATTCTAATAGGTCTAAGCGCGTTAAAAAAAACAAGCCTGATGGCTTTGTGTCTGAATGCAAGGAGCATTCGGAACAAGGTGGACGAATTAGTTGCGCAAATAGAGGTAAACGAATATGATTTGATTGGGATTACCGAAACATGGCTCCAGGGTGGCCAAGGCTGGGAACTTAATATCCAGGGGTACTCAATATTCAGGAAAGATAGGCAAAAAGGAAAGGGAGGTGGGGTAGATTTGCTGGTTAAATAGGGGATTAACACAATTGAAAGGAAGGATATTAGCTCTGATGATGTGGAATCTGTATGGGTTGAACTGAGAAATAACAAGGGGCAGAAAACGTTAGTGGGAGTGATATATAGGCCTCCAAACAGTAATGCGGAGGTTGGGGATGGCATTAAAAGGGAAATTAGAGAAGCGTGCAATAAGGGCACAGCAGTCATCATGGGTGACTTTAATCTACATATAGATCGGGCTAACCAAATTAGTAACAATAATATGGAGGAGGAATTCCTGGTGTGTTTATGGGGTGGTTTCCTGGACCAATATGTCGAGGAACCAACCATAGATCAGGCCATCTTAAACTAGGTATTATGCAATGAGAAAGGATTAATTAGCAATCTTGTTGTGCGAGGCCCCTTGGCTCTGAGCGTTCAAAATATGATAGAATTCTTCATTAGGATGGAGAGTGAAGTAGTTGAATCAGAGACTAGGGTCCTGAATTTAAATAAAGGAAACTACGATGGTATGAGGTGCGAGTTGGGTAGGATTGATTGGGAAATGTCACTCAAAGGGTTGACGGTGGATAGGCAATGGCAAACATTCAAAGACCGCATGGACGAACTACAGAATTTGTTCATCCCAGTTTGGCATAAGAATAAAACAAAAAGGGTGACTCAACCGTGGCTAACAAGGGAAATCAGGGATAGCATAAGATCGAAGGAGAGGGCATATAAATTGGCCAGAAAAAGCAGTAACCCTGTGGATTGGGAGCAGTTTAAGATTCAACAAAGGAGGACAAAGGGATTAATTAAGAAGGGGAAAATAGAATACGAGAGTAAGCTTTCAGGGAACATAAAAACTGACTGTAAAAGCTTTTATAGATATGTGAAGAGAAAAGGATTAGTGAAATCAAGCATAGGTCCATTGCAGTCAGAATCAGGGGAACTTATAATGGGGAACAAAGAAATGTCAGACCAATTAAATACATATTTTGGTTCTGTCTTCACAAAGGAGGACACTAATAACCTGCCAGAGATGTTGGGGAACATAGGGTCTGATGAAAGGGAGGAACTGAAAGAAATCAGTATTTGTAGGGAAATGGTGTTAGGGAAATTGAAGGGATTGAAGGCCGATAAATCCCCAGGGCCTGATAATCTACATCCTAGGGTACTTAAGGAAGTGGCCCTAGAAATAGTAGATGCATTGCTGATCATCTTCCAACATTCGATGGAATCTGGAACAGTACCCATGGATTGGAGGGTAGCTAATGTTACCCCACTATTCAAAAAAGGTGGTAGTTAGAGAACGGGGAATTACAGACCGGTAAGCCTGACATCGATAGTGGGGGAAATGCTATAGTCCATTATAAAAGATGTAATAGCTGAGCACTTGAAAAACAGTGACAGGATCGGACAAAGTCAACATGGATTTACAAAAGGTAAATCATGCTTGACTATTCTATTGGAATTTTTTGAGGATGTAACTGGTAAAATAGATAAGGGAGAACCAGTGGATGTGGTGTATTTGGACTTCCAAAAGGCTTTTGATAAGGTCCCGCATAAGAGATTAGCGTGTAAAGTTAAGGCACATGGGAGTGGGGGCAAGGTATTGACTTGGATAGAGAACTGGTTGGCAGACAGAAAGCAGAGAGTTGCAATAAACGGGTCTTTTTCCGAGTGGCAGGCAGTGACTAGTGGGGTACCGCAGGGATCGGTCCTTGGACCCCAGCTATTCACAGTATATATTAATGATCTAGAAAAGGGAATTAGATGTAATATCTCCAAGTTTGCAGACGACACAAAACTGGGTGGGCGTGTGTGCTGCGAGGAGGATGCCGAGAAACTCCAGGATGAATTGGACAGGTTGGTTGATTGGGCAGAAGCATGGCAGATGCAATATAACGTGGATAAATGCGAGGTTATCCACTTTGGTGTTAAAAACAGAAAGGCAGATGATTATCTGAATGGCAATAGATTGGGAGAAGGGGAAGTGCAACGGGACCTGGGTGTCCTTGTGCATCAGTCGCTGAAGGTGAGCATGCAGGTGCAGCAGGCGGTTAAGAAGGCAAATGGTATGTTGGCCTTCATAGCGATAGGGTTTGAGTACAGGAACAAGGATGTCTTACTGCAGTTGTACAGGGCCTTGGTGAGACCACACCTTGAGTACTGTGTGCAGTTTTGGTCGCCTTATCTGAGGAAGGATGTTCTTGCCATGGAAGGAGTTCAGCAAAGATTCACAAGGCTGATATCTTGGATGGCAGGAATGACGTATGAAGAGAGATTGTGTCGATTGGGCTTATACTCGCTGGAGTTTAGAAGAATGAGAGGGGATCTCATTGATACTTATAAAATTCTGACAGGACAGGACAAACTAGATGCAGGAAGGATGTTCCCGATGGTCGGGGAGTCCAGAACCAGGGGTCACAGTCTAAGGATAAGGGGTAAGCCATTTAGGACAGAAATGAGGAGGAATTTCTTCACCCAGAGAGTGGTGAACCTGTGGAATTCTCTGCCACAGAAGGCAGCAGAGGCCAATTCATTATTCTGATTCAAGAAGGAGTTGGATATATTTCTTAAGGCTAAAGGGATCAAGGGATATGGGGAGAAAGCAGGGACAGGGTACTGAATTTGGATGATCAGCCATGATCGCATTGAATGGCGGAGCAGGCTAGAGGGGCCGAATGGCCTACCCCTGCTCCTATCTTCTATGATTCTATGTTTCTATGATCTTCCGCCCTCTTAGCCATTCCATTTTCTGCTTTTTGCATCCAGAAATATTCTGCAAGAAAGTCCCCTTCCCCGCTTGTCCTGCCTGTGCACACAGATCGACAGTGTTGAAAAAGTACAATCAGCTTCTGTAAGCAAAAGGCCTTCTGTTACTTCAGGTGAGGGACTGTCAGAAATGATTGGTTTTAAGACAGATTCAGAACAGAGAAGAAAACGTTTCGCGCAGTGAGGGAGATGAGCGCGGCAATAGTCGAGCCTGCAATCTTTTGGATAACTTCCCGGTCAGCACCGCAGATTAGACGACTTCGCCATCAAGCCACGCCGCCGCTGTCTTCGGTATGCGACTTGTTGTGGGGAGAATTGTGAGCAAATTCAAGGCAACAGCTCATATAATTGAGTGGATTTAAGAAAAGATGAACATTTTTCCAATTAATGAACAGGTGCTCTGCAAGCTGGATTCGCACCTGCGCAGAGAAACGCAATGCAACTTCGAACACAACACCTTAACAACTCGTTCATCAGCTGAAATCGCACTCCTTTTAAACAGACTAACACAGAAGGAACCGTAACTAAGAAGAATCCCGAATACGATTAGCAGCGAAGTCAGACGCCTTATCCATTAGGCCAAGGAAATTTCGGGGGCATAACGGCTATTTTACTTCCGACGGCCGGCCCTGCTTTCGCAGCGCTTGTCTGTCGAGCGGTTCCGCGGGTCTAAATGTATCCACTGGTTTCAAAGCCCCAATTCAGATTGGTGTGAATGGGTCTTGTGCCCCCAGGAACAGCGGTGGGAGCAGAGCAAACTTAACGGTGTAAGTAGGTGAAAGTGAATGTTAGATTAAGGTAATGCCGCAGGAAAGTGACATGAAATGGAAAGAGGAAAGTAAAGGAGGGCGATTGATTGTGGAAGGAAGAAAAAGCTGGGAGAAGAGTCGGGTTTGAATTATGGAGCATCAAGCTCAGGCATGTGAGAGCGCGGGGGTTTGAAGCAGTGAACAGATTTTCACCGCCAACAAAAAAATGCTGTTTCATGTAATAAAGATCGATTTCTCGCTGCGTTCTCTCAGCAGGTGCCGTAGAGAACAAAAGATATAAACCGCAGAGAACAGAAGATATAAAGCGAGCTGTGCCGTGACTCGGATTCGAACCGAGGTTGCTGCGGCCACAACGCAGAGTACTGACCACTATACGATCACGGCGCCACACATCAGCTGCTGTCGTTCTGCTCTGAGCACAGACAGTCATGCACGGCACTGCTGAGAAAAGATGGATTTTTGGTGATAAGGCCAAAATCAGCACCGCCAGAAATTTTGACAGCGGTGGAATTCGCCCCACGCCCCGCAGCGACTATAGCCTTAATCCAGAATGGGAACTATTGCAGCCGGATTTACATTTAAAAGGATTGTGGCCCTTCCACACGAGAAGAAACTCACCCCTGGAGGGTCAGAAAGACAATAAAAAAGGCCCCGATGGTAATCGAACCCAGGATCGCCTCTTTCCTAGATAAACGTTTTGACCAACTAAGCCAGGGAGGCAAATCTTGCCTACAATGGGCAACCTGCCCTCGCTGATATCTATCAGCTACCTGTCACTGCCTCTTGGCATCTGAGGCCGTTTTGTATTGATCCGTAGCGTCCCTTACACTGTCTCAGACATCCGGAGAGGCACTTATCCTGTCTGATACATCCGGAGCGTCCCTTACCCTGTCTGGTATATCCGGAGCGTCCCTTACCCTGCCTGGTGCATCCGGAGCGTCCCTTACCCTGGCTGATACATCCGGAGCGTCCCTTACCCTGCCTGGTACATCCGGAGCGTCTCTTACCCTGTCTGGTACATCCGGAGCGTCCCTTACCCTGCCTGGGACATCCGGAGCGTCCCCTACCCTGTCTGGTACATCCGGAGCGTCCCTTACCCTGTCTGGTATATCCGGAGCGTCCCTTAACCTGTCTGGTACATCCGGAGCGTCCCTTATCCTGTCTGGTACATCCGGAGCGTCCCTTACCCTGTCTGCTACATCCGGAGCATCCCTTACCCTGTCTGATACATCCGGATCGTCCCGTACTCTCTTTGTTACCTCCTGAGCGTCCATTGTCCTTTTTGATAACCAGTTTGCCAAAATTGCATATTCCACCCCTCATTCGCAGCTATGTTGCGCTTCCCGTCGCTCACGCACTTCTACTGTTTAGGGAAAAGCGCCAACTACCAGGTAAACAAAATCCAGTTCTTCAGTTAGCCTCCCTATTTCCCTTGATTTCCCAAGGAAATTTCCTGTACAATCGGGCTGCTTTGGTTCCGAAGGCCAGACCTGCTTTCGCAGAGCTTGTCTGTTGAGCGGTCCCGCGGGTCTAAATATATCGACTGGTTTCACAGCACCAATTCAGATTGGTGTGAATGGGACATGCGCCCCCGGAACAGCGGTGGGAGCAGAGCAAACTTAACGGCGCAAGTAGGTGAAAGTGAATGTTAGAACAGCTGTGGTCAGCGCAAAGCTGCAGTAGCTGATATGTGGCGCCGTGATCGTATTGTGGTCAGTACTCTGCGTTGTGGCCGCAGCAACCTCGGTTCGAATCCGAGTCACGGCACAGCTCGCTTTATATCTTCTGTTCTCTGCGGTTTATATCTTTTGTTCTCTACGGCACCTGCTGAGAGAACGCAGCGAGAAATCGATCTTTATTACATGAAACAGCATTTTTTTGTTGGCGGTGAAAATCTGTTCACTGCTTCAAACCCCCGCGCTCTCACATGCCTGAGCTTGATGCTCCATAATTCAAACCCAGCTTTTTCTTCCTTCCACAATCAGTAGCCCTCCTTTCTTTCCTCCTCCCATTTCATTCTCACTTTCCTGCGGCATTACCGTCATCTAACATTCACTTTCACCTACTTGCACCGTTAAGTTTGCTCTGCTCCCACCGCTGTTCCGGGGGCACATGTCCCATTCACACCAATCTGAATTGGTGCTGTGAAACCAGTCGATATATTTAGACCCGCGGGACCGCTCAACAGACAAGCTCTGCGAAAGCAGGTCTGGCCTTCGGAACCAAAGCAACCCGATTGTAAACGAAATTTCCTTGTGAAATCAAGGGAAATAGGGAGGCTAACTGAAGAACTGGATTTTGTTTACCTGGTAGTTGGCGCTTTTCCCTAAACAGTTGAAGTGCGTGAGCGACGGGAAGCGCTAAATAGCTGCGAATGACGGGTGGAATATGCAATTTTGGCAAACTGGTTATCAAAAAGGACAATGGACGCTCAGGAGGTAACAAAGAGAGTATGGGACGATCCGGATGTACCAGACAGGGTAAGGGATGCTCCGGATGTTTCAGACAGGGTAAGGGACTCTCCGGATATGTCAGATAGGGTACGGGATGCTCCGGATGTTTCAGACAGGGTAAGGGACACTCCGGATGTATCAGACACGGTAAAGGAGGCTCCTGGTGTATAAGACATGGTAAGGGATGCTCCGGATGTATCAGACAGGGTAAGGGTCGCTCCGGATGTATCAGACAGGGTACGGGACGCTCCGGATGTACCAGACTGAGTAAGGAACACTCCGGATGTATCAGACAGGGTACGGGACGCTCCGGGCATACCAGACAGGGTAAGGGACGCTGCGGATGTACCAGACAGGGTAAGCGACGCTCCGGATGTACCAGACAGGCTAAGGGACGCTCCGGATGTATCAGACAGGGTAAGGGACGCTCCGGATGTACCAAACAGGGTAAGGGTCGATCCGGAAGGACCAGACAGGATAAGGGACGCTCCGGATGGACCAGACAGTTTAAGGACCGCTCAGGGCATATCAGAGCGGGTAAGGGGCGCTCAGGAGGTATCAGAGAGGCTGATGGATGCAGAGTTATTACTTTCTAAACCTCACATTTTCTAAATATCAATAAAAGCAAACGTTGAATTCGAATGTAACAGATGTTCTGCCGTGTCCCACGTGGAGACATTGAGAAGGTAGAATGGGTACGGACTGGACATTTGCAGCGCTCAGAAATACATTTATAACTGACACAGATTCCCCACCACTAAACACATCTTCCCCTCACCTCCACTTTCAGTATTCTGAAGGGACCGCTCCCTCCGCGACTCCCTGGTCCACTCCTCAATCACCCCCAATACCCCTTCTCCTTCGCCCGGCACCTTCCTGTGCAAGCGCAGGAGATGCAACACCTGCCCTTTTACCTCCACCCTTCCCACTGTCCAGGGCCCCAAACACTCCTCCCAGGTGAAACAGCGATTTACTTCTCCTTCTTGCAATTTAGTAGACTGTATTCGCTGCTCACGAGGCGGTCTCCTCTACATTGGGGAGACCAAACGCAGATTGGGTGAGCGCTTTGCGGAACACCTCCGTTCAGTGTGTAAGGGTGATCCCGAGCTTCCGGTCGCCTGTCACTTTAATTCTCCGCTCCACTCCCACTCAGACCTCAGCGCCCTTGGACTCTGACACTGTTCCAATGAAGCTCAACGTAAGCTCGAGGAACACCTTATCCTTTTTATCCATTTTTCTCTCTCATTCTCATGGCAGCTGTCTTTCATTCTGCCAGTGCCATTTACACTTCATCTAGAGCCATCTTTTGTTTCTAACTTGTCCCATTACCATCTCCTTTTGCCTTGCACCATCTCTTATTCTCTCGTAATGTCTCTTAATCTCTCCTACCTTCCCTCCTATCACAGACCTTCCCTTTTGTTCTTTCCTCCTCTCCCCCCATTCCCTGCCCCTGCACTTGCTTAGTTGCATCTCCAGCTTTTTCCAGTTCTGACGAAGGGTCATCGACCTGAAACGTTAACTCTGTTTCTCTCTCCACAGATGCTGCCTGACCTGCTGAGTATTTCCAGAACCCTGTACGGTTTGAATTCGGCACCCGTGGGACCAATTCACAAGCCAGCTTCTCACATCCTTTCAGCGCCAGATAGCAGCACTGACGAATATTCAGGGCAGAGGGTGCTTCAAGAAGACTGACGCTGAATGTAAGTTTCTCCCAATTCAGGCCAGCTCATGGGTGCAGAAAGCAAAATGTGAAGGTCCTGCATTGTCTGGAATCGAACGCGGCTGTTAGACGTCCAATGAGACACCGAGCCCAACACATGTCGAAGCCTTTAACTTTACTCAGTTGGTTGGTTTTCAGTTGCTCCTGTGAAGCTCGGGGATTTCGAAAGATATGGGAAAAACGCCGCGAAATCACATGTTTTTAATGGAAAATATTTCTGTTTCCTGCAATGTCGATCGGCTGTAAAAGCTGAGTTTTGACTAAAATCTAGCGGGGCTCGTCCGGGATCTCTCGCATTTCAACTGTGAAACACCCAAAGCGAGAATCAGACCCCGAGACCAACAAGCCACCGACTTGCATGTGCGGAACTCATTAAGTATTAGAATCTCAGATTCTGACGGTACTGAAGTAAGCTGTCTCTGAGAGTGCTATCGATATTAGCCCCACTCTCAATAGTCCCACAAGTGTTTTCTCTTTAAAGTATATATTGGTAATTTGAGACATGACATGAGCTAAATGAAGCATGCTTGGGAGCAGAACGTGAATTTGGACATGACGTTTAAGGTGAATGACGAAGACGGGATTCGAACCCGCGCGTGCCGAGCACAATGGATTAGCAGCCACATCACCTTAACCACTCGGCCACCTCCTCACGGCTCTACAATGCCCTCAGCTATTCATTTACAGCTTTTTGCATCCAAATAAACTGCTCTGCAAGAAAGTCCCCTTCGCTGCTTGTCCTGCCCGTTCACCCAGATCGACAATGTTGAAAATGTACAATCAGCTTCTGTAAGCAAAAGGCCTTCCGTTACTTCAGGTGAGAGACTGTCAGAAATGGTCGTTTTTAAGACAGTTTCAGAACAGAGAAGAAAAAGTTTGCCGTCGTCAAAAAGTTGTTGTGGGGAGAATTGTGATCAAACCCAGGGCAACAGCTCATATAAAGCAGTGGATTGAGGAAAAGATGACCATATTTCCAATTAATGAATAGGTGCTCTGCGAGCTGGGTTCACACCTGCGCAGTGAAACCCAATGCAACTTCGAACAGAACACCTTAACAACTCGGTCATCGCAGCTAAAATCGCACTCCTTTTAAACAGACTAACACAGAATGACCCGGAACTGTGAGCAAACCCGTTTTAAACAGACAAAGAATGATCTGGAACTGACAACAAGCCCGATTACGATTAGCAGCGAAATCAGACGCCTTATCCATTAGGCCAAGGAAATTTCGTGTACAACCCGGCTATTTTGCTTCCGAAGACCGGCCCTGCTTTCGCAGCGCTTGTCTTTCGAGCGGTCCCGCGGGTCAAAATGTATCGACTGGTTTCAAAGCACGAATTCAGATTGGTGTGAATGGGACATGTGTCCCCAGGAATAGCGGTGGGAGCAGAGCAAACTTAACGGTGTAAGTGAATGTTAGATTAAGGTAATGCCGCAGGAAAGTGACAATGAAATGGAAGGAGGAAAGTAAAGGAGGGCGAATGATTGTGGAAGGTAGAAACAGCTGGCAGAAGAGGCGAGTTTGAATTATAGAGCATCAAGCTCAGGCATGTGAGAGCGCGTGGGTTTGAAGGAGCAAATAGGTTTTCAGCGCCAACAAAAAAATGCTGATTCATGAAATGTAGACTGATTTCTCGCTGTGTTTTATTAGCAGGTGCCGCAGAGAATAGAAGATATAAAGCGTGCTGTATCGTGAGTCGGATTCGAACCGTGGTTGCTGCGGCCACAACGCAGAGTACTGACCACTATACGATCACGGCGCCACACATCAGCTGCTGTCATTCTGCGCTGAGCGCAGCAAAGTCATGCACGGCACTGCTGAGAAAAGATGGATATTTGGTGAAGAGGCCAAAATCAGCACCGCCAGAAATTCTGACAGCGGTGGAATTCGCCCCACGCCCCGCAGCGACTGGAGCCTTAATCCAGAATGGGAACTACTGCAGCCGCAGTTACATTTAAAAGGATTATGCCCCTTTCACACGAGAAGTCACTCACTCCTGGAGATTCATTCGGATAGAGAAAAAAAAGGTCCCGCTGGGAGTCGAACGCAGAAGCTCGGCGCTTTGACCAGCTAAGCCACGGAACAAAATCACGCCTGAATGGTTTTGCCTCCGCTCACTGATATCTATCAACTACCTCTCACTGCCTCTTGGAGTCTGAGGCCGTTTTGTATTGATCCATCTCTCGTGTCTATTCCGCCATGTGTCCCGATGCTGTCTGTATCTCTCTGCGATTATCTCAGTGTCAATCTGTGGGTTGATTCTGAATGAATACGTGTGTTTGTGTCTTACATGAAATAAATGAGGAGATCAGACAATTCTTCCTCTGACACTGGGGAAATAATGAGCCAACATTTATCACAAAATATTGTTTATTTTGATGCAGCAAATACAATATTCCATCTTGAGCGATTTAGGCTCAATTCTGTGCAAAAAGAAACTTTGACCCCAACGTGTTTCCAATAGGCCGCCTTTTAATTTGACGTCACAAACGCCACCATTGCACCTCAAGGTGATTCATAACTAATAAACAGAGAAGTCATGCAGTGAGACGGTATTTGTAGAAAGGGTGGTGAGACTGTGGAACGCATTGGGAGAAGGGGAAGAGCAATGAGACCTGGGTGTCCTTGTGCACCAGTCGCTGAAGGTAAGCATGAAGGTGCAGCATGCGGTGAAGAAGGCAAATGGTATGTTCGCCTTCATAGCGAATCGGTTTGAGTATAGGAACAGGGATGTCCTGCTGTAGTTGTACAGGGCCTTGGGCAGACCACACCTTGAGTACTGTGTGAAGTTTTGGTCGCCTTATCTGAGGAAGGATGTTCTTGCCATGGAAGGAGTTCAGCGAAGATTCACAAGGCTGATACCTGGGATGGCAGGAATGACATATGAGGAGAGATTGGGTTGATTGGGCTTATACTTGCCGGAGTATAGAAGAATAAGAGGGGATCTCATCGAAACATATACAATTCTGACAGGTCTGGACAAACTAGATGCAGGAAGAATGTTCCCGATGCTCGGAGAGTCCAGAACCAGGGGTTATAATCTAAGGATAAGGGGTAAGCCATTTAGGACAGAAATGAGGAAGAATTTCTTCACCCAGAGAGTGGTGAACCTGTGGTTTTCTCTACCACAGAAGGTAGTTGAGGTCAAGTCATTAAATATATTCAAGAATGAGTTAGACATATTTCTTAAAGATAAAGGTATCAAGGTATATGGGGAGAAGGTAGGTACAGGGTACTGAGTTTGGATGATCAGCCATGATCTCATCGAATGGCGGAGCAGGCTCGAGGGGCCGAATGGCCTACTCCTGCTCCTATCTTCTATGTTTCGATGTTTGCAGGGGTATGGGGAAAGAGCTGGGACTAATTGGATAGCGCTTTCATGAGCACGATGGGCCAAATCGCCTCCTTCTGTGATGTATGATTCTATGTTTCTGTGAAAGGTTTTATGAAAGTATTCATGTAAATGAGGCGGATCAGTTGCCTGCTCCACTATCACGCTTTATTTATGTGTATTTGTGCCTGTGCTAGTTCAACCTAATTGAAACAATTCAGAATTCGCTACCCAGGAAGCTCGAATGTAGACGACACGAACGGTGGCGAAGTGGTCGGTCTCGTCAACCGAGGATAATGGGTTCGACCCCCGTCCGTGCCTGGAGAGGTTTTATCACCTTTAATGTGGCTTTTATTTAAGTTTTCTCCTGCTGAACTCTATCAAAATCATTCATAATTTTGAACATTTCTATCAAATCTCTTCTTGGCATTCTCTGCTCTAAAGAGAAAAATCCCAGCTTCTCCAGTCTCTTCACATAAATGAAGTCCCTCACCCCTGGTACCATTCTAGTAAATCTATTCCGCACTCTCTCCAAGGCCTTGACTTTCTTCCTAAAGCGTGGTGCCCAGAATTGAGGACAATATTCCAGCTCTGAGGCCTCACCAGTGTTTTTAAATTTTTAGCATAACTTCTTTGCTTTTGAACTCTATTAATAAAGCCAAGGATCCCATGTGCTTTTTTAACAGCCTTCTCAACGTGTCCTGCCAGCTTCACAGATCTGTGTCCGCACACCCCAGGTCTCCCTGTTCCTGCAGCCAATTTAAAATTGTACCATTTAGAGGCGGTTAATAAAATGCAGGGGAGAGCTTTCTGACCAGTTTCGGGGCCAGTGATCTCCAGAGGGAGCCGATTAAAGTAAATAATTGTTCACGTTAAAATTGCACCATTTATTTCATTTTGCCTCTCCTCATTCTTCCGAGCAAAATATATCACTTCACACTTCTCTGTGTTAAATTTCATCTGTCACGTGTCTGTCCATTTGACCAGTCTGTATATGTCCTCCTGCAGTCTGTTACTATCCTCCTCACTGTTTACTACATTACCGTCTTTCGTATTATCTGCAAACTTTGAAATTATGCCCTCTGTACCCAAGTTCAGGTCATTAATCTTCATCAAAAAGAGGAGCGGTCCTACTATCGACCCCTGGGGGGCACCACTCTTCCAGTCTGAGCATCTAAAACCTGTCCCTGCACAACCTTCCTGACCCGCGGAGCAATTCAAATAGAGAGAGTGAGAAGCGAAATCAGATACATTTCAAAACTGAGATCGATAGATTGTTGTTAGGCAAGGTTATTAAAGGTTCCGGCAACAATGGAGTTAAGATACAGATCAGCCATGGCGGAACATGTTCGAGGGGCTGAATGGTCTAATGCTGTTCATGTGTACAGAGATCCACACACACAAATCCAAACACAGCTGCACACACACGCAGAGTTAGATAGATAGAGAAACAGATATGGAGAGACAGGCACACAGAGAGGGAAATAATCTGAGTCAGATCGAAAGATAGTGACAGAGAGAGAGCGAGGCAGCAGGGAGAGAAACAGAATACGAGGCAGAAATAGGGACAGAGGAAGAGGAACAGACAGAGGAAGAGGAACAGACAGAGAGTGACAGAGAGAGAGATGGAGAGAGAGAAACTAAGAAACAGGCGCAGAGATAGCGAGTCATTGGAGTGCACAGCATCTCAAATAGAACATTATAAAATGTTAGAAATAACTACGAATGAAGATGCCATTATTCACCGTGACGTAAGAAAACTACTAGGCACTTGGTCTAAGCGTTAAACAAAGCTTTAATCAACTGTTTTACAACATGGAGGTCCAGTTGTGTCCTTCACTGGTTCCTGTTAAGAATATCCTGCGCAAGCTGGGCCCGTGCCCGAGTATTTATATTCTCCCTGGATTGCTCCACCCGCAGGCCACTCAGTATTATTTCATAAGTCTTTCTTTCATGAATGACAGATTCATGTCACACCGTTTCCACATTGCGCGCGTCTGCCTCTCTCCCCGGGGTTCCCATCTAAGGAGGAGACCTTACAGGGAGCCTGTGGTCCCAGTGATTCCCCATAGTAACTCCCCCCGGGACAGGCTGCGATTGCATGTCGCTATTCAGTTATAAAGAAGGAGGGACACCGTCTGATAGAGATTCAAACAGAGAAAGAGAGAGAAACAAACAGACAGAGGCAGCGAGAGAGAGGGAGAGAGAAATAGAGAGAGAGAAATAGAGAGAGAGGGAGAGGGAGAGAGGGAGAGAGAGAGAGAGAGAGGGGGAAAGAGAGGAAGAAGCTGTTGCGAATTTGCCGTAGTTTCCCAAGTCCAGGGCGGGAACACCAAGTTCTAACACAATTGACGTTAAAGCGCTTTGGGACGTTCTGAAGTCGGGAAAAGCGATAAAATACAAGTCCTTCCGTTGATCATCTTTAAAAACTGCTGGGGATAACAATGAAATAGGTTGACACGGATGTCTATATCTCTCTCCCGGTCTGTCCCTCTCGCTCTCTCTCTCTCTCTCTGTCTCTAACTCTGTCTCTCCCTTTTCCTCCCTCCCTCTCTCTGACTCTCTCTTTGTCCCTCTTTCGCCCACTCTCTCTCTCTCTCTCTCTCATACCCGCAGAATAGCGAATCACAGGGTCAAAGAAGGAAACCGATTTGTGTCGCTGTCCTGTTTCAAAACCGCAAATTGAAAGAATCCCGCGATGACGGCTCGGGCAGAATTGTTTCTGCGGGAAGTTTGACCTTCCCCCAGAGGTGGCGGGAGACAAGGACGCGAGGCTATTAAGAGGCTTTATTTAAGAGAAAATAATTGCATTAAAGTCTGGAGCCTAAAGCAGGTGCGAATCTATAAACCTTTCAGACACTTTACATCGAATGTACAGCACAGGAAAAGGCCATTCGGTACAACTGGTCTCTGCCGGTGTTTCTGCTGCACCCGAGCCTACTCCCAGCCCACATCATCTAACTTTCAGCATATCCTTCTATTGCTGTCTCCCTCATGTACTTATCTAACTCCCCCTGAAATGCATCAATGCTATTTACCTCAACTATTCCTTATGCTAGCCCTTACTTTGAGTAAATAACTATCTCCTGAACTCCCTATTGGATTTATTAGTGACTATCTTATATTGATGACTTCTAGTTTTACTTAGTGTGAAACAAGAGCTTTCCAATCCCCGCCAGCGCCTGGAGACCGAGAAATCCGTCAGGAGCAGCATTCACCGCCAGGGCTGAAATCTTGCTCGGTTTAAACGCCTGTTGTCAGCGGACTGCAGCACATCCAATGGTGAAAATGAGCGACAATATCTGGAAACAGTTAACAGGTCAGTGTGTTACAGAGCGGAACGGACAGTAACCTAACTATCTTAATTATATCACATCTTTATCTACTATACCCAACGGAATACAAGCCTAGTCTGTGCAGCTGTTGGTGATAATCTAACCCGTTTAGCCCCGGTATCATTCTGTGAATCAGCGTTGCACCCGCTCCAAGGCCAATATATCATTCCTGAGGTGCGGTACCCAGAACTGGACGCAGTTACTCCAGATGTGGTCTAAGCAGAACTTTATACAACATATGAACATAGGAACAGGAGTGGGCCATTTAGCCCCTCCAGCCTGTCCGCCATTCAGTGAGATCATGGCTGATCTGCGAACCAAATCCATATCCCGCATTTTCCCCATATCCGGGTAATACCATTGGTGAACAAAAAACTATCAATCTCAGATGTAAAATTAACATTTGATCCAGCATCAATTGCCGTTTGTGGAAGAGAGTTCCAAACTTCTATAACCCATTGTGTGTAGAAGTGTTTCCGAATTTCACTCCTGAAAGACCTGGCTCTAATTTTTAGACCATGCCCCCTAGTCCTAGACTCCCCGAACAGTGGAAATCGTTTCTCCCTATCTATCCTATCTGTTCCCCTTAATATCTTGATAACTTCGATCAAATATCGCCTTAACCTTTAAATTATCGGGAATACAACCGTAATTCGTGTAATCTCTCCTCCTAATTTAACCCTTGGAGTCCGGTTTTCATTCTGGTGAACCTACACTGCACTCCCTCCAAGGCCAATATATGGTTACTAAGGTGTGGTATCTCAGAACAGCTCACAGTGCTCTAGGTGTGGTCCAAAATCTCGCCCAATCGACCCGGCAAAGTCCTGCTCACTTACTTGTGCTCAAAGTGGGAGAGCTGCCCCACAGAGTAGTCAAGCAACAACCTGACATAGTCATACTCAAAGAGTCGAACTCAAAGAATCACACCTTTCAGCCAACGTCCCAGACTCCTCCATCACCATCCCTGGGTATGTCCTGTCCCACCGGCAGGACAGACCCACCAGAGATGGGGTCACATGTCCCATTCGTACCAATAGTCATTGGTGCAAAAACCCAGTCGAAATATTTAGATCTGCGTGACCGCAAATTCTCAAATCACTGACCCTGCACCGTGTGTTTTACCTCCGCAATGATTATTGCGCTGGTTTCGTGATATTCACTTTGTTGTGGAACCACAAGTCTAAAAGAATCGCATCAGTCATTACAATAATGTTACGCTTCTGATATTTAACTGTAATAGAAGATGTTGGGAACAGTACGAATAGTCTGCAGGATAATGAATGTAAACAGCAGGAATATTGCAACAAAAATAGAAACTGTTGGAAATATTCAGCAGGTCAGGCAGCATCTGTGCAGAGAGACACAGAGTTATCGTTGCAGATCGATGAGCTTTCATCAGAACTGGAAAAAGTCAGAAAGGTAACAGGTTTTAAGCAAGTACAAAGGCAGGCAAAGGGGCAGCGGAGGAAAGAATTAGGGGGAAGGTCTGTGATAGGGTGGAAGGCTGGAGAGATTAAATGACAAAAGGGGTGATGGTGGAAGGCAAAAGGGGCGGTAATGGGACAAGTAAAGAAACAAAAGATGGATCTAGAGGAGGTGTAAATGGCAACAGCAGAGTCATTACCAACAGCTGCTGTCCACAAAATGGGAACAGTGGTTATGAACTGAAATTGATGAACTGAAATTGAGTCCGGAAGGCTGTGAAGCGTCTAATGGAAAGATGAGGTGCTGTTCCTCGAGCTTCCGTTGAGCTTTATTAGAACAGTGCAGGAGGCCGAGGACAGAAGCTCAGAGTCACGCTTGCGGTCTGGACGGAGGTGTTTCACAAAGCGGTCACCCAATCTGCGTTTGGTCCCCCGAATGTAGAGGAAAGTGAGAAGTCGCACAACACCAGGTTATAGCACAACAGCTTTATTTGAAATCACAAGCTTTCGGACAGTTCCGACGGGCCACAGCGAAAAATCGCATAGACCTCCTCAGAAGGCAAACACGGGACACAACCAATAGGGTATCCTATGTCGTCCAGTACTTCCCCGGAGCGGAGAAACTATGCCATCTTCTTCGCAGCCTTCAACATGTCATCGATGACGACGAACACCTCGCTAAGGCCATCCCCACGCCTCCACTACTCGCCTTCAAACAGCCGCCTAACCTCAAAAGTACCATCGTTCGCAGCAAATTACCCAGCTTTCAGGAGAACAGCGACCACGACACCACACAACCCTGCCACGGCAACCTCTGCAAGACATGCCAGATCATCATCACAGATACCATCATCACTCGTGAGGACACTACCCACCAGGTACTTGGTACATACTCATGTGACTCGGCCAACGTTGTCTACCTCATACGTTGCAGGAAAGGATGCCCCGGAGCATGGTACATCGGCGAGACCATGCAGACACTGCGACAACGTATGAACGGAAACCGCACAACAATCGCCAGGCAGGAGTGTTACCTCCCAGTCGGGGAACACTTCAGCAGTCAAGGACATTTAGCCTCCGATCTTCGGGTATGCGTTCTCCAAGGCAGCCTTCGAGACACACGACAACGCAAAATCATCGAGCAGAAACTGATAGCCAAGTTAAGCCCCCATGAGGACGGCCTCAACCGGGATCTTGGTTTCATGTCACGCGACATGTAACCCCACCTGATGTAGAGTCATCCAGACTCCAGTCGTCGCTGGCTTGTTCTCTCTACACAGATGCCGCCGGACCTGCTGTGATAGTTTTTTGTTTTCCATACGGACTCCAGCATCTGCCACATTTGACTCCTTGTGACCCCACCTCATTGTCTTTGTTGTATTTTGCTATCGTCTTTTATGTAATGTCTTCCTGACTGACCTGGTTGGACACCATCCACACATTTGATTGCCGTGATTGTCTCTCTGCCGAGGTGTGATAAACGGCAGTTAGGAAGATTAACTGTAGTCATCTGGCATTGTTCTCTGACTATATATGCTGTGCCCATATGTATTTCTTCACTCACCTGACGAAGGAGCAGCGCTCCGAAAGCTTGTGATTTCAAATAAAGCTGTTGGACTATAACCTGGTGTTGTGCGACTACGCACTTTTGTCCACCTCAGTCCAACACCGGCATCTCCTCATCATGAATGTAGAGGAGACTGCGGTGTGAGCAGCGAATAGAGTTTACTACGTTGAAAGAAGTACAAGGACTTCACTGTTTCACCTGGAGGGAGTGTTTGGGGCCCTGGACGGTGGGAAGGGAGGAGGTCAAAGGGTAGGTGTTGCATCTCCTGCGCTTGCACGGGAAGGTGCCGTGGGAAGAATAGCCTCAGCCTCTGCTCCCTGTTCACCAGCAGCTGAAAACTTGTCTCCAGATTAAAAACTGATTCTAGGTTAGAGATAAACATTCAGGGTAGAGCCTAAACACAGCGGTTGGGTTTAAATATATCTAACCAGAGGCAGCATTAAATCTCATATATTGCTCAAATGCTTCAATGTATCAATATGACAATAAATGTGTTTAAATACAGTGGGGGGATTTAAATCAGATTCGGGGCCAGTGGTTTCCAAGGTGATCTGACCTGTGACTCTCTTGCCTCTCTCTCCCCTTCCTCCCACACGCTGCCGGTTTTTAAACCTCGTTTTAAATCTGCTGCTCTGGGCCAGTGCATTCCACAGTCTCACAACCCTTTCTACAAAAACCATTCACTGCTTGACTTCTAAGTTTATTGGTTCCAGGTATAGAAGATAAAAAGAAAAAGGTCTTGCATTTATATAGGATGTCCCCAAAAAGCTTTAGGCCAATGAAGCACTTTTTGAATTGTAGTCAGTGTTGTAATGTAGGAAACGTGGCAGCCAATATGCGCACAGCAAGCTCCCACCAACAGATATGAACATATATTCTGTTTTAGTCATGTTGATTGAGGGATACAAATTAGTCAGGACACCGGGGATAACTATCCTGCCCTTCGTCGAAATAGTCTTTCCTGTCCACCTGAGGGGCCAGACAGGGCCTCGGTTTATCATCTCATCCAAAAGACGGCATCTCCGATAGTGCAGCGCCCCCTCAGTATTGCACTGAACTGGCAGCCTAGATTTTTGTGCTCAAGTCTTGGAATAGTTAATGGATTTCAGGAGACGGGAGGAATCTCTCCCAAGCTCCACCTTAAACTCCGCACAGTCGCAGAACTTGACCCATAACCCTTCATTTTCTTTGCATGTATCTCTCTAATCTCTCCCTGTCTCTTTCTTTTTTCTCTGTTTTTTCCCCTGATAGATTTCGCAGACTTCCTTGAACGGCCACTGTTGATCTAACCTGTAATGCCAGCAGAAAATTGGAAAGAAAGAAATAATGACTGAGGCGGCAGGGAAAGTAATTCAGAAAAGTACAATGGAATGAATAAAATATCTCAAGTAGGTGCGCAGTTTGAAACTGGCCTGTTCTTCAATCACAATTCAGGCGATCCCCATACATCAATGAACCAGAATACTGCAAAATTTCACCACCGGAACCTGGCTAAATAACGACTCTGGTGGGACTCGAGCCCACAACCTTTGAATAACTTTCACCAAATATCAACTAGAAGTCCAATGCGCTATCCATTGCGCAACAGAGCCGATGACAGGTTAGGGTTTAACATTGATCTATACAGGAATAAATGTGAGAAGTCACACAACACCAGGTTATAGTCCAACAGCTTTATTTGAAATCACAAGCTTTCGGAGCGCTGCTCCGTCGTCGGGTGAAGTGAAGAGATGCATATAGGCACAGCATATATAGTCAGAGAACACAGCCAGATGATTACAGTTAATCTTTCTAACTGCATTTTATCACACCTCGGCAGAGAGATAATCACGGCGATCACAGGTGTGGATGGTGTCCAAACAGATTTATCTCTCAATCTCTCTGCTGCTGTTTTTGTCGCTCTCTGTCTCTGTCTCTCTCAATCTTTCTGTCTATCGCTTTGTCTCACTCTCAATATCTATGTCTCTCTCTCTCTCTCTCTCTCTGCCTTGCTGTGTGTCTCTCTGCCTTTCTCTGTCTCTCGGTCTCTATCTCTGCTTCTGTCTCTCTTCCGCTCCCAGTAGGGTTATAAACACTGCAAACAAAGTCCAGCGATATGTGGTACAGGTCGGGAAGACTCAAGGCTTGAGGCCACCTAGTGTCTGTAGGGACAGAACTGCAGTTTAACCAAGTAAAGCCCCGCAGCAACCAGCGCACAGCACAGGTAAACTTCCCCATTTCTGGTCAGGACAGGATTAGCCCTCCCCAGTCGGGGCTGAGCTTTTCTGATTACAGGCAGTTCAGTGGGGAAATGGTCGGCAGTTGGAGCTCCGGTTTTGGAAGGATTGACGGATATCGGATGGTTCCGCTTGTGGGCTGTCCAAAACTAGGGGTCATCAATACACGAATATTACTCATAAATCTAATAGGCAGTTCAGGATAAACTTCTTTACTCAGAGAGTGATGAGAATATGGAACTGGCGGCCACGTGGAGCGTTTGAGACGAATAGATGCATTTCAGGGGAAGCTGGATACACACATGAGGGAGACAGGAACAGAAGTTTCTGCTGATCGGAGGAGATGAAGCAGCTCGGGAGGAGGCTGGCGTGGAGCAGAAACACCGACACACACCAGTTGGGCCCAACGGTCCGTTTATGTTTTGTAAAAGTCAGCGTCATTCTATGTAATTCCCTCCTTCTGTTTGGCTTCGTTCTTTGAGGGAATGGGAATGTCGACAATGTCGACAATGTAGATTCAGCTTCAGTCAGCAAACTTCAGCTGAAGAGCAGGTCCCGCCACTGGATGCAGAGATGCCGGAGAGACCGAGGACTCTGGGGGAGGAATGATCCGGGTGTTGCACAGATTGGGAACAGTTATCGCCCAGTGTGTAAAACGGCCACAGACGGACTCGATCCTGCAATCTTCGGATAATATTTCGCGCGGAATCGAAGATCAGACGCCTTCCCCATTCGGTTACGCGGGTGCTGCTAATTTGAGAAATAGCAGCGGTGAGAATGCTGAGCAATTTCAGGGTCAGCGCTCAGAGAAAAGAGAGGATTAAAGAACAAAAAGCTGATTTAGAATTTCTGAACAGATCCGCCGCGAGCAGGGTTCGAGCCTCAGCTAAACAAACCCCGTGACTTTCGAATCCAACATCTTAACCACTCGGCCGCCGGATCTGAAATCGCCTCCCTTTTCAACAGACCCAGAATGATCCGGGACTGATTCACATTTGTTCATTATTCTGTCCTGGATAAACAAGTGGATTGCAGCTGTAAATCATAACAGGGTTTGGAGGAAACTTCCTGCATTAATCAAACCGCCAACAGCCTCCAGCTGTCAATCAACTCCCCCCATCAGAGAGAGAGAGAGAGAGAGAGAGACTGTCAGAGAGCTTCCTGCATCCAGCCCTGAGCCTGTTACACTCACCAGCCACTCACCCACACCCCGCTGTCAGAAAAACTGAACATTTTTACCAGGACCCATCAAATACAGTCTATAAAATGAAAAAAGATCTAAGTTCATCACAATTCGGTTGAATGGAACAAAAGTTAATACACTTTTCACCGTCACACGTTAACTACGTTCGCCATTCCTTCAATCGGTAGAATAAATTACCGGCTGTTAGAATATTTTCCACTGGGTTGAATAATTTCTGTGTGAGGAATGTTCCAGGATCGTAAACCCGGGGAACGCGCCGACCTTGATCGTTTCTGGGCAGTCGGACAGTTCGCCCTTCATTCTGCTCTGATTCACTTTCCCAAAGCGGATCGACAGATTCTCAAATCTGCTGACTGGATTTTCTGTTTTTTGATTCCTTTCGATTTGTCCCGCTCCCGACTGGCAATGTATTCCAAACCTCGGAGCAACCCTCCCCCTTGCATCGTGTCCCAGCCTCGATTGAAAGCGGCCCACAGCAACCTCAACCCCGTCACCTGCCCGCTGACAGACACACCGCGGTCACACTCTGCTTCAGTGAGATTAATGTCCAGAGCGGGTTCAAGGTCGAGTGTAATTGCGAGCAGAGCAGAGCACTTGAGAGCGAAACCACTTTACCTTTTGTACCTGTCTTCCAAAGCGCCGCACTGCTCCACTCAGACAGTTCATTGGGACGATAATGTATCCCAATAAGTTTATCCCAATTCAGGTGATCTCAGGGGTGGAGTAAGGAAAATGTGAAGGTTCTGCATTGTCTGGAATCGAACCCGGCTCTTCAACGGCAGACAAAAATCTTCCGCCTGAACCAGGCAATGCCCGCACAGACCCGCGCTGCAGGTGTCCAGTTAGAAACCTGTCTGAAAGGACATGCAGTCTGATAGAGCTCCTGTGATGACCCGACCCAGTCTGATCTGCAGCCGCAGCACCGGCCGCTTGCAGCTGCGATCACCGAGTGTTTGAGGCGTTGGACATGAAAGCGAGCCGGATGTTTCTGCGCAGATGCGAAACCTGCTCCCAGCGCCGCTGTTTCAAGCTCTCTTCCTGAACCGGTCTGAAAGGATGGCTGATCAGCTGTGGGAGGCGGTGCTGTGCTGCCCGTCACTCGTTGTCTGTCAGCTGGCTGCATGTGCCCAGTGTGAAACCTGTCTGAGCGCCCAGCAGACTGACTTTAGTTTGAACAGCTTTTTAATTTGTTTTCCAAGAGTTGCCCTGAGCAGGTGGTGAGTTTCCTTCTGGAGAGCGGTTCGCCAATCCAGCTCCGAGGGAAAGTGGGTTGTGACTGGAGTCACTTGTGTAACAGGAAGTGTCAGGGCGGCAGTTTCTCTTCCTGAAGGACATTAATCAACCAGTTGAAGTTTTGTTGTAAAATCTCCCTGTCGAGCCCCGGAATCAACAAGCCCTGACCTGAAACAGGACTCGAACCCACAACCTCTCAAAGCTGCATCTTGATTCAATGAGCCACAGAGCCGATTACATCGCAAAGCCATTTTTTACCCGGCTGGTTGGTTTTCACGTTGCTCCCGTGAAGCTCGGGAATTTCGGACAATGTGGGGAAAACGGCGCGAGCTCTGCTTTATTCTATTTAAAGGAATGTTGTTTTCTGCAGTGTCAATAAGCTGTAAGAAGGTGATCTTTTATTAATAATAACTGGGGCTTTGAACCCGGGACCTCTCGCATATTAACTACGAAAATCCCAAAGCGATAATCATACCCCTAGACCAACGAGCCGTCGAGCAAGCACTTGCTTCCTCATGAAGCATACCAATCTCAGAATCTGTCATACGTGAAGAAAGCCATTCGACCCACCGTGCCTGTGCTGGCTCTCTTTGAGAGCTGTCTAATTAGTCCCACACCCCATAGTAGGCCAAATGTTTCCCTTTGAAGTATATATTAGTAATTTGAGACATGACATGAGCTCAGTGCAGCATGTTTGGGACAAAAGCTGAATTTGGACATGACGTTTAAGATGATTGATAGAAGACCAGAGGCGACAGGAGGAAACTGTTTTTTCACTCAGCGAGTTGTTGTGACCTGTAATGCGCTGCCTGAAAGGGTGGTTGAAGCAGATTCAACAGCAGCTTTAAGAAGGGCATTGGCTAAATACCCGAAGGGAAATCATTTACAGAGCGACGGGGAAAGAGCAGAGGAGAGGGAATATTTGTACAGGTCTTTCATAGACCAGTACAGGCACGATGGACCGAATGACCTCGTTCTGTGCTGTATTCCTGGCCGGCCTCACATCTTCCACCCTCCGTAAACTTCAGGTCATCCCAAACTGCTAACTCGCACCTAGTCCCGTTCACACATCACCCCTGAGCTCGCTGACTTACATTGGCTTCCGGTTAAGCGATGCCTCGATTTTAAATCGCTGATCCTTGTTTTCAAGTCCCTCCATAGCCTCGCCCCTCCCTATCTCTGTAACCTCTTCCAGCCCGACAACCCTCCGAGATCTCTGCGCTCCTCCAATTCTGGCCTCTTGCGCATCCCTGATTTAATCGCTCCACCATTGGCGGCCGTGCTTTCAGCTGCCTCGGCCCCAAGCTCTGGAAATCGACTCCCTAAACCTCTCCGCCTCTCCACCTCTCTCCTCCTTCAAGACGCTGCTTAAAACCTACCTCTTTGACCAAGCTTTTGACCATCTGCCCTAATATCTCCTTATGTTGCTCGGTGAAAACGCTCCTGTGAAGCGCCTTGGGACATTTTACTCCGTTAAAGGCGCTACATAAATGCAAGTTGTTGTTGTTGTATTATTGTATGATTCTGTGACGAGGCTCTGTGCGGGTTTGTCTTTTAATCTCTTTACTCTTTAGGGTAATCAGAGTCAAGGTGAACCAAGGCTTTAAACCTTTCTAATAATTGGTTTGATGAACATTATTATACAACTTTTACAGATAGAGATTCGGACAACATTTAAGTCAGTTTTGCAACTCGAAACTCAGAACGGACAATTTTTCTGCTTCGGGAGACGGAGAGGTTAATTATTTATAAAAACTGAAAATACTGGAAATACTCAGCAGGTCAGGCAGCATCCGTGGAGAGAGAAACAGAGTTAACGATTTAGGTCCATGACCTTTCTCCGGAACACATTTCCTGAGCTGCTGAGAGTTTCCAGCATTTTCTGTTTTTATTTACGATTTCCCGCATCCGCAGTATTTTACTTTTGTCTGAGATTAGTTATTTCTCAAACGTTTCAGCGGCTCATGAAAGTGTCGCTGGAGCAGATTGAGCAGCATTCCCGGTGTCTCCGTGTTTCAGAGACGGATTCTAATCTGGAATAAAAACAGAAAATGCTTGTAATATTCAGCAGGTCTGTCCATCACAGGACTGATCGGAACTCGACTCCCGATACAAACAGTGAATCGTATTTTAGAGACCTCGAGAGAGAACAGGGACAGAGGAGGAACAAACGGCGGACTGGATTCCAATTCCGCTCCCACAAGTTATTACTAACAAAAAAACACCAGGAAATGGGAACAGCAGACGGATTTCTCCGGATTTGAATGATGGGGATTTAAACCAAGGATTTCTCCCCTGTTCCCAAGTACCCCTCGAAGAATTGGGATATTGTAAATGCGGGAAATACAGGAGGGACTGGATTGCTGAAATCTTTGTGTCAGTAACTGAGCCCTGGGTGTGATTGTTTTCCAGCCCGGGAGCTCGAACAGTGAAAGAGATCGTGTGTTGGAAACAGAACGGGAGATCTCTTCAGTTCCTCCACATTAACTTATATTTACAGAGCGAGCGGTGGAATTTACTTTAACAGTCAAAATGTACAGATTTGGTGCAAATCTGAAAACATCGAAACAGAGGAACAGGAGGAGGCCTTTCAACCCCACAATGCCCACGGTCAGTGACCCTGTACCCACAATGCCCAGGGCCAGTGACCCTGTACCCACAATGCCCAGGGTCAGTGACCATGTACCCACAATGCTCAGGGTCAGTGACCCTGTACCCACAATGCCCAGGGTCGGTGACCCTGTATCCACAATGCCCAGGTTCAGTGACCCTATACCCACAATGCCCAGGTTCAGTGACCCTGTACCCACAATGCCCAGGTTCAGTGACCCTGTATCCACAATGCCCCGGTTCAGTGACCCTAAACCCACAATGCCCAGGGTCAGTGATCCTGTACCCACAATACCCTGGGTAAGTGACACTGTACGCACAATGCCCAGGGTCAGTGACCCAGTACCCACAATACCCATGGTCAGCGACTCTGTACCCACAATGGTCAGGGTCAGTGACCCTGTACGCACAATGCCCAGGGTCAGTGACCCTGTGCCCACAAAGCCCAGGGTCAGTGACCCAGTACCCACAATGGCCATGGTCAGGCCACTGTACCCACAATGGCCAGGGTCAGTGAACCTGCACCCACAATGCCCAGGGTCAGTGACCCGAATCCCACAAAGCCCTGGGTCAGTGACCCTGTACCCACAATGCCCCGGATTAGTAACACTGTACCCACAATGCCCAGGGCCTGTGACCTTGTAACCACAATGCCCAGGGTTAGTGACACTGTACCCACAAAGTTGAGTGTCACTGACCCTGTACCCACAATGCCCAGGGTCAGTGACTCTGTACCGACAATTCCAGGGTCAGGGACCCTGTACCACAATGCCCACGGTCAGTGACCCTGTACCCACAATGCCCAGGGTCAGTGACCCTTAACCACAATGCCCAGGGTCAGTGACGCTGTACCCACAATGACCAGGGTCAGTGACCCTGTACCCCCAATGCCCATGCCGGGCTTGTGCTGAGTGAGCAGCCCTCTCTCACCCGGTGTGGTACTGAGCCCCACACATTGAGCAGGAAGATCACAATCTCCATTTCCGGCCTGTGCTAAGTGAACTGCACCCTCTCACCCGGTGAGGTACTGAGCCCTACACATCAAGCAAGAAGAACCCAGGCTCCATGCCTGGCCTGTGCTGACTGAGCTGCCCTCCCTCACCCGGTGTAGTCCTGAGCCCCACAATCAGAGCAGGTAGATCCCGGGCTCCATCCCCGGCATGTGCTGAGTGAGCTGCCCTCTCTCCCCCAGTGTGGAACTGAGCCCCATACATAGAGCAGTAAGATCCCAGGTTCCATGTTCGACATCTGCTGAGTGAGCTGCCCTCTCTCACCAGGTGTGGAACAAAGCCCACGCGCACAGAGAGCACAGGAAGATCCCAGACGCCATGCTCGACCTGTGCTGAGTGAGCAGCCCAGATGGTGGTCAATATTTGTAATTCTCTACCCAAGATGCCTGTGGAGGCTCAGTCATTAAGTATATTCAAGACAGAAATCGATAATTTTTTGAAAATTAAGGGCCTCAAGGGATTTGGGGATAGCTCAGGAAAGTGGAGATGAGGTAGAAGATCAGCCATGATCTTATTGAATGGCGGAGCAGTCTTGAAGGGTCAAATGGTCTACTCCTGCTCCTATTTCTTATGTTATGTTCTTATGTTCTCTCTAACCCAGTGTGGTACAGAGCCCCACACACAAAGCAGGAAGATCACAGGCTCAATCTCCGCCTTTTCTAAGTGAGTTGCCTTCTCTCACCCGGTGTGGTACTGAGTCCCAAATGCCGATCAGGAAGTTCCCAGGCTCCATACCCGGCCTCTGCTGCGTGAGCTGCCCTCTCTCAACGTTTGTGGTACTGAGCCCAACATGTAGAGCAGGAAGATCCCAGGCTCCATGCCCGGCCTGTGCTGAGTGAGCTGCCCTCTCTCACCCGGTGTGGTACTGAGCCCACACGTAGAGAAGGAAGATCCCAGGCTCCATCCCTAGCCTATGCTTCGTGAGCTGCCCTCCCAGACAATCTGTGCTGCTGAGCCCCACACGCAGACAAGTAAGATCCCAGGATCCATGCCCGGCCTGTACTGAGTGAGCTTCCCTCTCTCACCCGTTGTGGAATTGAGCCCACGCACACACAGAGCACAGGAAGATCCCAGGCTCCATGCTCGAACTGTGCTGAGTGAGCAGCCCAGATGATCGTTAATATTCGGATTTCTCCACCACTGATGGCTGGGGAGGCTCAGTCGTTAAGTATATTCAAAACAGAGATCAACATTTTTAAAATATTAAGGGAATCAAGGGATATGGGGATAGTTCAGGGAAGTGGAGTAGAGGTAATAGATCAGCCATGATCTTATTGAATGGCGGAGCAGTCTCGAAGGGACAAATGGCCTACTCCTACTCCTATTTCTTATGTTATGTTCTTATATTCTCTCTCACCCGGTGTGGTGCAGAGCCCCACACACAGAGCAGGAAGATCCCAGTCTCCATCCCTGGTCTGTGCTGAGCGAGCTGCCTTCCCTCACCCGGTGTCGTACTGAGCCGCACACACAGAGCAGGAAGATCCCAGTCTCCATCCCCGTTCTGTGCTGAGTGAGCGGAACTCTCTCACCTGGTGTGGTACAGAGTTCCACACACAGAGCAGGAAGATCCCAGGCTCCATCCCCAGTCTGTGCTGAGTGAGCTGCCCTCTCTCACTCGGAGTGGTACTGAGCCCCACACACAGAACTGGAAGTCCCAGTGCTCCATGCCTGGCCTATCCCCAGTGCGTTGCCCTCCCTCACCCGGTGTGCTACTGAGCTCCACACACAGAGGAGGAAGATCCTGTAAGGGTTTTGACACGCCTGTGGCTCTGTGCTTAGCCTGGGTGCTAGTGCGAGGTTAGGCCTTGTTGCCTGTTCTGGTCTCCAGCCAGCCTGGGAGCACTAGACACCTGTGAGTGGTTCGACCCACTCGCCCTTACGGTTCTGACACTGGACTTAGATGCGAGAGCAATAATGGAGAGTAAACTCAGGTAGACCCGGTTGAATGGTGCGAAATGGAAAATCTTTATTGCATATTATTCAAGATTACGAAATACATGTCATAAGCACAGATTAATGACAGTAGAATCTTACACGCAGTTATGTAACTAATTTTAGGGAAACGAGGAGTGCACGACACATCGAAAAAGGGGGCACACATTACAATTATCCTTAAAACTTAAACCCTCCCCTATCAATACCTGTTCTAAACTAGATTTGTAGGATCGAGACTCATGCTCACCACTCGTGATAACTCGGAGAATTCCGAAAACTCTGCTCGGATGTTTATACCGCAGCACCTGACCACCCACGTGTTGATCAGGGGTCTCTGTACCCCACTTGTTTACTCGTTTCTGCTCCGGCTAGCAGGCTGGACCGTCTGCTGTCATGAAGATCTGTGTTGTCCTCGGCGTTAGATACGACTCAAAAATTAGACTTCCTGTGCCCTCGCCCCGATGCGATAAAACTCGAAGAGTGGTCTTCCGATGCCAGTTTGTAAAACTCAAAGAATAGTCTTCCTGGGCAAGGAAAGCGTTTATTCGACCTATAGGCGCGGTCGGGGCTTACTGACCGTGGCGATACGTATGGTCGTCTTCTTCTCTTCTCATCTCATCTCATCTCATCTCATCTCATCTGGGGCCTTCGGTTCCAACACCGTTTACCGACTTCTCGGGATGGTGTCCCCGTTTCAAGGCTTCACAGCCCGGTTCCACACAGATCTTCGCGGCAAGCCACGAGGCTGATCCTGGCGGATCAGAAAGTTCGATAGTCTTTAAGAGCTGCAAGAGGCAGAGGCACGAGGCAAGCGGCAAGGAGTCAAGAGGCAAGAGCAAGGCGGCAAGAGAAAGATGGACGGTTGTACCTTACAGTTATAGTGCTGAAATTCCTCTTTTCCCGCCCAATCTTAATGTCTTTTCTTTTCTCAGAGTTTTGGCGCTCAAACTTCTTGTATAGGGTGATCTCCGTTTAATGGGTTTCGGTGATACTTGTAACTGCCTGAGTACCTGTTAATACTTTCCCCATTGTGTAACCGGTCAGTATTCTCCCTGGAGGGGTTTTGGGGCTTCCAAATGTTTCTGTAACTACCCGCAAACGGCTCTCTCATCGTAGAGCCGTGGGGATTTTGCATATTAATGTCTTTGGATGGGTTCTTGATCGCTTGGTACAATAGCCCTTATTCGCACCTGGGAGACCGATTCCAGTATTTATGTGTAAAATGCAAACCCATTATGTCCTGTGAATTATCTCAAATGTGCTGAGTCTTGTCCGATCTCGCACAAATGTTTATTGGAACGCCATCTTGTCTGCTTATCGAAAAGTCTAGAACGTTCTGCCACGAGGCATGGCGGCCATTTTACAGGCTGCTTGTGTCCACTTTGAAAACCTGACAGCATTCTGCTGAAATAAAACTGTTTGTATGAAACTATGTGTCTCCTCCTTATTTATAAAATCGCGATTATATTGCGAATTCTACAATCCCAGGCTCCATCCCTGGCCTGCGCTGTGTGAGCTGCCCTCCATTACACGGTGTGGTACTGAGCCCCACACACAGTGCAGGAAGACCTCGAGCTCCATGGCCGGCCTGTGCCCAGTGAGCTGCCCTCTCACAGCCAATGTGATACTGATCCGCACACACAGAGCAGGAAGATCCCAGGTTCCATTGCTGCCAGTTCTGAGTGAGTTGCCCTCACCCGGTGTGGTACTGCGCCCAGACACAGAGCAGGAAGATCCCAGGCTCCAGGCCCGGCCTGTGCCCAGTGAGCTGCCCTCTCTCACCCGGAGAATGGGGTCGGGCTCTCAGGCTGACACCAGGGGGTTTGAAGAGTTGCTGCAACGTCGCCACTGACGGAAGCGGGGTACTGCAGCGTGACATGTTTACATAGAAAGCTCCCTTTGGAAACCCTGAGCCGGGGATTTACACCCGGGCCATGCGGTAATTCCAGGCCCCAAACGCCTTCTCCCCTCCGGAGCCCCCCCCCTCCCCCCCGCTGGCTTGGGAGCCGAGGCCGCGGGCCGGGACATTGCCAGGCAACACTGATACATCGCCGCCGGAACGCAGACAATCCCCGATATGTGACCGACAGCTGTATCAACCAATCAGAGCTCAGCGCGAAACGTGATGGACCAATCACAGTGCGGTTTAGCACAGCGCAACAGTTCGCGCTCATTGTGACGGGCAGCTCGGTAAACCAATCGCTGAGCGCCGCGTCCGCGCTATGACCAATCGGAGCACAGCCGTGTGGTTTATCTCCTCCCTGCGTCATAGCATTGCAACGGACTGGCGAGTCGAGCCGATGATGCGCGCCGGAACCAATGAAAGAGCGGAGGCGGGACAGCGATCTTAAAGTGGAAGCACGCTGAGAATTACAGTTGTGCAAATATATTTCAGTGATGAACAGTAAAGCGGGAACCAGACTGCGGAAAGTCAGAGGGTGAGCGAGAGGAGGAACCCGGGAGAGAGGAAGTATTATAGGTCTGGAGGAGGTTTCAGAGACAGGGAGTGGCGAGGCCATGAAGAGATTTGAAAACAAGGATTAGAATTTTAAAATAAATGGTTCTAGACCGGGAGCCAATGTAGGTTAGTGAGCAAAGGGGTGACGGGTGAAAGGGACTTGGTGCGAGTTATGACACGGGCATGATGAAAATTGGGAGGCCGGCCAGGAGAGCACTGGAATAGTCGAGTCTAGAGGTGACAAAGACATAGATGAGGGTTTCAGCAGCAGATGAGGGTTACAGCAATAGACGAGTTGAGGCAGGGTCAGAGTTGGGTGATGTTACATAGCTGGAATTAGTCGGTCTTGGTGATGGAGCGGGTATGTGGTCGGAAGTGCATCTCAGTGTCAAATGGGATACCAAGTTTGTGAACGGTCTTGTTCAGCCTCATACAATGTCCAGGGAGAGGGATGGAGTTGGTGGCTAGGGAATGGAGTTTCTGGTTGGGACCGAAGACAATGGCTTCGGTCTTGCCAATATTTAGTTGGAGGAAATGTCTGCTCATCCAGTACTGGATGTCGGACTAGCAGTGTGACAATTTAGAGACAGTGAAGGGGTCGAGGGATGTGTTGCTGAGCTAGAGCTGGGTGTTGTCAGCGTACATGTGGAAATTGCCGCTGTGTTTTCAAATGATGTCGCTGAGGGGAAGCATGATGATGAGAAATAGGAGGGGCCCAAGGATAGATCCTTGGGGGACACAGAGGTAATAGTGTGTGAGCAGGAAGAGAAGCCATTACAGGTGATTCCCTGGTTATGGTTAGATGGATAAGAATGGAACCAGGTGAGTGAAGACCCACCCATCTGGATGACAGAGGAGAGGTATTGGAGGAGGATGGAGTGGTCAGTCATGTCAACCACTGTAGACAGGTCGAGAAGGATGAGGAGGGACAGTTTGACATGGTCACAGTCAATATGGGCCATTTCTGGGCTGTGACAGGGGCGGAGACCTGATTGGAGTGTTTCAAACATGGAGTTGCAGGAAAGATAGACATGGATTTGGGAGGTGAAAACACGCTCAAGGACCCTGGAGAGGAAATGGAAGTTGGGGATCGGGCGGTAGTTTGCTTGAACAGAGGGGTCAAGGGTGGATTTTTTAAGAAGGGGGGTGATGACGACAGATTTGAATGTGTGGGGGACAGTATCTCCTTTAAGATGCTTCTTAAAACCTACCTCTTTGAACAAGCTTTCTGTCACCTGTCCTAATATCTCATTATGTGGCTTGGTGTTAAATTTTGTTTGGTAATCGCTCCTGTGAAGCACCTTGTGATGTTTTACTATGTTAAAGGCGCTATGTAAAGGCAAGTTGTTGTTTATTGATATGTATATCAATATGAGAGCGTTTTGAATTAAGTATCCACAGCATATAACTCAATGCTTTATATGTATACTTCAAATCAGCATTTATATAATTTAAAACATTAAGTATGAATAAAAAGGCCTATCTGTAACTCACAACATTAGAAATATAAATCCAAGCAACATGTATATAATCAAAGGCAGCCTGTGTACAATGTAACCGGGTATACTTATCTCTCAACATAGTTAATATCTGCACTATTGTATGTATAAGCTAACATTATTAGTGGAAACAATCTATCTATATATATATGCGTGTGTAATTTAATGCAACATATCTATATATTGAAATGGCATATCAAAAATTTCTAAAAATAAGTCTAACTTTAAACAGTGGATGAATAATTTTAAACCGTGTATCTATTAAAAGTTGTAATCTCTGGATTACTCCCGGTGCCACGTGCTAGTGAGTATAGGAATAGGAGGATAGAGCAGATGAATGCGTGGCTAAAGAGTTGGTGCAGGAGGGAGGGTTTTAGTTTCCTGGATCACTGGATCTGCTTCTGGGGAAGGTACGAGTCGGACGGGTTGCACCTGAACCGGAACGGGACCAACATATTTGCGGGGAGGTTTGCTAGTACTGTTGGGGGGAGCGGGGGTGGGGGGCGGTTAAACTAACTTGGCAGGGGGATGGGATACGGAGTGGAGCTATAGTAGGGGGTGATGCACAGCCAAATATAGAGGAAAAGACAAGTCAGCCTGGAAGGCAGGCAAATATGTAACGGCGCAAAGAAGTATGGCAAGGCTGGTTGGCATTTATTTTAATTCAAGGAGTCTTGTGAGTAAGGCAGATGAATTGAAGGTGTTGATGAACACATGGGAGTATGATATTGTTGCTATCACAGAGACATGGTTCAGGGAGGGTCAATATTCCGGGGTATAGAATCCTCAGGCGAGACAGAGGGGGGTGTAAAAGAGGAGGGGGTGTCGCAATATTAATAAAGGAGTCAATTATTGCTGTAAAGAGAGATGATATCTTAGCAGGTTCCTCTAATGAGGCCATATGGGTAGAACTTAAAAACAAAAAGGGGGCAAGCACTTTGCTGGGAAAGTACTGTAGGCCCCCAAACAGTCAGGGGGAGATAGAGGAACAGATATGTAGGCAAATCTCAGAGAAGTGTAGAAATAATAGGGTAATAATAGTAGGGGATTTCAACTTCCCCAATATTATCTGGAATAGTCAGAGTGTGAAAGGCTTCGAGGGTGTGGAATTCTTAAAGTGCATCCAGGAGAGCTTTTTGAGCCAGCATGTAGAAAGTCCTACAAGAGAGGGGGCGGTACTGGACCTAATTCTAGGGAATGTAGCTGGGCAAGTGGTAGAAGTGTTAGTAGGAGAGCATTTTGGTGACAGGAACCATAATTCGGTGAGATTTAAGGTAGTCATGGAAAAGGACAAAGATTGCCCGAAGATAAAGGTTCTAAATTGGGTGAACGCCGATTTTAATATGATAAGGCAGGATCTGGCCAAAGTGGACTTGGATCAGCTACTTGCAGGAAAATCCACATCAGAGCAGTGGGAGTCTTTCAGAAAGGAAATAGAGAGAGTACAACAGCAACATGTTCCCGTAAAGGTCAAGGGTGGGACCAACAAGCCCAGGCAAGGGATATACGAGAATGGATTAGGAAAAAAAGGGAGGATTTTGGCAGATACAAAGGACTAAAAACAGTGGAAGCCCTAGAGGAGTATAGAAAGTGCAGGGGGGTACTTAAAAAAAGAAATTAGGAGAGCGAAGAGGGGGCATTAATTACCAGTGGTGGGCAAAATTAAAGAAAATCCCAACGTGTTTTTTAAGTATATTAAGGGCAAGAGGATAGCCAGCGAAACAGTAGGGCCCATTAGGGACCAAAGTGGCAACCTGTGTGTAGAGCCAAAAGATGTAGGTGGGCTTTTAAATGAATATTTTGCATCTCTGTTCACTATGGAGAGGGACGATGTAGGCATATAAATTAGGTAGGGGGATTGTAATATACTTGAACAAATTAGTATTGAGAGGGAGGAGGTACTAGCGGTTTTAGCAGGCTTAAGAGTGGGTAAATCCCCAGGCCCAGACGAGATGTATCCCAGGCTGCAGTGTGAGGCAAGGGAGGAGATTGCAGGGGCTCTGACACAAATTTTCAGAACCTCTCTGGCCACAGAGGAGATGATGCGGAGATGCCGGTGTTGGACTGGGGTGGACAAAATTGAGAGGTCGCACAACACCAGGTTATAGTCCAACAGTTTTATTTGAAATCACAAGCTTTCGGAGCTATCGATTTGCTCCTTCCTCAGGTGAAGTAAATTAGATACAGAATCTCCAAAGCATATATAGATGGAAAACAAAGAATGTGTACTTTACAATTGCAGACCAATAAATTAAATCATCCTGACTATCTGCCGAGGTGTGATAAAGTTAATTAAGTCAGCCAGGAAGGTACCACATCAAAGACATAGCAAGATACAACTGAGACAATGAGGTGTAGTCGCAGGGGTTCTAACGTGTCAAAAGCTGCCGTCTGTATGTAAAACGAAAAGCTTTAACATTTTTTTACTTTTTTACTGGGAAAATTTTTACTTTTTTTACTGGGAATCACATCTGTGAACAAGCTAACGACGACTCGAGGAGATGCCAGAGGACTGGAGAGCAGCCAACGTAGTACCATTATTCAAGAAGGGTAGTAGGGATAAACCAGGGAATTACAGGCCAGTGAGACTAACATCAGTGGTAGTGAAATTATTGGAAAACATTCTGAGGGACAGAATTAGTCTCCACTTGGAGAGGCAAGGATTAATCAAGGATACTCAGCATGGCTTTGTCAGGGGGAGATCATGTCTGATCAATTTGATTGAATTTTTGAGGGGGTGACTAGGTGTACGGATGAGGGTCGTGTAGTTGATGTGGACTTCAGTAAGGCTTTTGACAAAGTCCCGCATGGGAGACTGGTCAAGAAGGTAAAAGCCCATGGGATCCAGGGCAACTTGGCACATTGGTTCCAAAATTGTCTGAGTGGCAGGAGGCAGAGGGTGATGGTTGAAGGTTGTTTTTGTGAATGCAAGCCTGTATTCTGTGCTGTATAACTCTATGACTCTATGGGGGAAAAATTCAGTCGCGCCCCGTTTGGGGCGCAAATATCGTCCGGGCGCAAAAATTAGCGCCTGGCGCTAATTATCGCCACTGACTGGAAACTTCACTTTTATCGACCCCTGAGGTGATTGGAGTGCTAAATCAGGCGCTTAACACCTGTCTTAAGGCGCAAAGACCGAGGAGCGAGGCGCTAACTCAGAGCGCTGGCGAAGCTCATGTAATGTCAGTCAGCAATGGAACACACACTCAATGGCACCGGCCAGTTCTTAAAGGGGATGGTTAATCTTGCTTTCCATCCACATCCTGCTCATTGCAGCCTTGAATCTCGGCCTGGAGACACCTGCACATCAAATGTGCTGGAAAGATCAATGGAGAGTGCCAGGCAAAGAGCTCAGAGTGCAGCCCCCACAGTCTCTGCTAAATTGATACAAGGAATGGCAAATCAAAATGAACCTGCATAGTGCTGCTCAGTACCCAAAACTCCTTCACACAACGTTGAATCTCTCCAGATGTCTCTCCCTCTCTCTCTCAGAATGCGTAGTTCAAAAATGGCACCAACAATAAAAGGCAGGAAGCGGACACCTTTAAATAGCGCTCCCCCTTTCCCTTCTTGACTGCAGAACGCTCCCCTCAACCTGTCGTTGCTAGCGTCAGGCGGTAAGGCAGGGGGCGCCACTCAATATCCGCTCCGGGGCGATACCGGGGCGTTGCACACTCGAGTGACGTCATGATCTGCCGGCGCAGGAGATCGCGGCGATAAAGTTTAGCGCCACCGCAAAATGTCTAGTTAAGTTCGCGAGCGGCGCAAACATCGCTGCGCCCGGGCGCTAGCTGCTTTGCGCCCCATTAGCGCCCTCTTAAGGCGCTAACGGGAGGCGCAACCAATTGAGTTTTTCCCCCATGACTCTATTTTGACACAGCGACGATGAAGGAACAGCCAAAATATATCAAGGCAGGATGGCGTGCGTGACTTGGAGGGGAGCTTGGAGGGTGATGGTGTTCCCCATGCACCTGCTGCCCTTGACCGTCTAGCTGGTAGAGGTCGCGGGTTTGGGAGGTGCTGTCGAAGAAGCCTCGGTGAGTTGCTGCAGCGCAACCTGTAGATGGTACTGCAGGCATGGTGCGCCGGTGGTGGTGGAGAGAGTGAATGTTTATGGTGGTGGATGGGGCGATGCAGACGTATGATGAGGCGTAGAGCAGGGTGTCACGCAAGCCTTAGTAGATAATTGTAGGTACTGAAAAAGTGCTGAGGTCAGTCAGAGCACAGTTGTATCTGCCTGTAAATTTTAGGCTTCTGACCTCCACTGGACCACTTGAATCTGCTTCCACCATACTTTCAGGCAGTGCAGTCCAGATCATACCAACTCGCTGCATTAAAAATTCACCTCATCTCCCCTCTGGTTCTTTTGCCAATTATCTTAAATCTGTGTCCTCTGGTTAACAAACCCTCCAGCCAATGGAAACATTTCTCCCTATCTACTCATCAAAACACTTCGTAATTTTGAACACCTCTACTAAATATCCCCTTAACCTTCTCTGCTCGAAGGAGAACTACCCCAGCTTCTCCAGTCTATCCACATAACTGAAGTCCTTCATCCCTGGTACCATTCTGGTGAATCTCCCCTTAAGCTTCTCTGCTCGAAGGAGAACAATCCCAGCTTCTCCAGTCTCTCCACGTAACTGAGTTTCCTCATCCCTGGTGCCATTCTGGTCTATCGCTCCTTAAACTTCTCCGCTCTAAGGAGAACAATTCTAGAGCTTCTCCAGTCTCTCCACATAACTGAAATCCCTCATCCCTGTTGCCATTCTGGTCAATCTCTCCTTAATCTTCGCTGCTCGAAGGAGAAAAACCCCAGCTTCTCCAGTCTCTACACATAAATAAAGTCACTCATGCCTGGAACCATACTGATCAATCTCCCCTTCACCTTCTCTGCTCTAAGGAGAACAACACCAGCTTCTCTAGTCTCTCATTGGAACATCCCTGTCGTCACTGACGCTGAAACCGAGAGGAATATCTAGCGTATAAACTCCCAGCGCATCCCCTCGTGAGCAACGATGAAAGCCTCGCTGTGAGAAGAAAGATCAGACGACAAGAGGGGAGGGCGGCAATCAACCACTCACACATTTCAATCCTGGGATCGTGGTTTTATTTTCTGGCCGTTCTTAGCAGCCTTGCGAGCCGTTCCAGTGGATCCCTCAGCCCTTTCTTCAGCTCCTCCCTGAACTTGTGCTGGGTCACGCCGTAAACACAGGTGTTGGAACAGCAGCTGAGGAGGACCAGCATGCTTCCCACCTCCTGCGAGATGTGGAGACGGCTGTGGGAGCCCGAGAAGCGAAAGTTCCCCGTGATTCGAAGGTACAGGAAGACGACAATGTACGTCATCCACAGGAGGACGAAACTGCCCGAGATGCTGAAGAGCAGGACGATGGACCTCTTGCGGTATTGCATCTCTGGATCCTTGTGGATCCTCTCCTGGCCAAGACCCCGAAGACCTTTGCGGACCCTGCTGGCCACTAAGATGTGCCTGACGGTCAGGGCGTTGAGGAGCAGGATGAGGAGGAAGGGGACGCACGGGGTCAGGACGCGGTCGAACCAGGAGAAGATTGTCCACGGGAGCGATGCAAAGAATCTGCCCGTCAATTTGCAGAACCAGGGAGTGCCGCCGACTGTAACCCGGGGTTCGTACACAAAGTACCAGGGGACGTTTTTCAAGCTAAACAGGGCGCCCACGGTGCCTATCACCGCGCCCGCGGTTCTCGGGGTGCAATACCTGGCCTTCAGCCACGGGCAGCAGATGGCCACGAAGCGGTCAGAGGTGAAGGCGACCGTCAGCCAGTCGGAGCTCTCGGTGGCGGCGGAGAGCAGCACGTTCCTCAGCGAGCAGAGCGGCGTGATGTCCAGCCAGCTGACCGGGAAGTAGAGGGTGACGATGCGATGGGCCGCCACGTCCGTCACCACCACCAGCAGGTCCGCCGTCGCCATGGCCACCAGGTAGCGGGTGGCGCCCCGGGAGAGGCCGCACTTCCCCCGACACAGGATGGCGATGGTCGCTGCGGTGACTGTGAGGGGAAAGGAATCGGAGCAATTAGCTGTCTCTCTTTCTTTCTCTCTTTCCCTTTCTCTCTCTCTCTGTCTTTCGTTCTTGTTCTCTCTGTCTTTCTTTCTGTTTCTTTTTCTCTTTCTCTTCGATTCTTTCTCTCTCTCTCTTTCTTTAGGTCTTTCATTGTTTTTTCTTTCAGTCTTTATAGAAAAACAGAATAGTTTTTAAATGGCGAGTAACTTTCAAATGTTGGTGTTCAGAGAGATCTGGGTGTACTCGTGCAAGAAGCACAGAAAGCGAGCATGCAGGTACAACATCAATAAGGAAGGCATATGACATGTTGGCTTTTATTGCAAGGGGGTTGGCGTACAAGAGTAAGGAAGTCTTGCTACAATTGTACATGGCCTTGGTGAGATCCACACCTGGAGTACTGTGCACAGTTCTGGTCTCCTAATCTAAGGAAGTGAGAAGTCGCACAACACGAGGTTATAGTCCAACAGTTTTATTTGAAATTACAAGCTTTCGGAGCTGCTGGCCCTTCGTCAGGTGAAGTGAAGGAATACGATTCGGCAAAGCATATATAGACAGAGAACAATGCCTGTGTAGCGTAAAATGTCAGACGACTACAGTTAATCTTTCTGACTGCCTTTTATCACACCTCGGCAGAGAAACAATCGGGTCAGTCAGGGAGGCATTATATCAAAGACATGCAAGATACAACTAAGACAGTGAGGTGGGGTCACAGGGGGTCTAATGTGTCAAATGCAGTCTGTATGGAAAACCATAAACTTTAAACTTTTTACTTTTTTTACTGGAAATCCAATCTGTGAATAAGCCAACGACGACTCGAGTCTGGATGACTCTACGTCATGTAGCGTGACATGAACCCAAGATCCTGGTTGAGGCCGTCCTCATGGGTGCGGAACTTGGCTATCAGTTTCTGCTCGATGATGTTGCGTTGTCGTGTGTCTCGAAGGCCGCCTTGGAGAACGCTTACCCGCAGATCCGAGGCTGAATGTCCTTGACTGCTGAAGTGTTCCCCGACTGGGAGGTAACAATCCTACCTGGCGATTGTTGCGCGCTGTCCGTTCATACATTGTCTCAGTGTCTGCATGGTCTCGCTGATGTACCATGCTCCGGTGCATCCTTTCCTGCAACGTATGAGGTAGACAACGTTGGCCGAGTCACATGAGTATGTACCATGTACCTGGTGGGTAGTGTCCTCACGTGTGATGATGGTATCTGTGTTGATGGTCTGGCATGTCTTGCAGAGGTTGCCGTGGCAGGATTATGTGGTGTCGTGCTCGCTGTTCTCCTGAAAGCTGGGTAATTTGCTGCAAACGATGGTACTTTTGAGGTTAGTCGGCTGTTTCAAGGTGAGTAGTGGAGGCGTGGGGATGGCCTTAGCGAGGTGTTCGTCGTCATCGATGACATATTGAAGGCTGCGAAGAACATGGCGTAGTTTCTCCACTCCGGGGAAGTACTGGACGACGTAGGGTACTCTGTTGGTTGTGTCCCATGTTCGCCTTCTGATGATGTCTATGCGATTTTTCGCTGTGCCCCATCGGAACTGTCGATCGATGAGTCGAGCGTCATATCCCGTTCTTACGAGGGCGTCTTTCAGTGTCCGTAGGTGTCCATCGCATTCCTCCTCGTCTGAGCAGATCCTGTGTATTCGCAGGGCTTGTCCATAGGGGATGGCTTCTTTAACGTGGTTAGGGTGGAAGCTGGAGAAGTGGAGCATCGTGAGGCTGTCCGTGGGCTTGCGGTAGAGTGAAGTGCTGAGGTGTCCGTCTTTGATGGAGATTCGCGTGTCCAGGAATGAAACCGATTCTGAGGAGTAGTCCATGGTGAGTTTGATGGTGGGATGGAACTTGTTGATGTTATCGTGTAGACTTTTCAGTGATCCTTCGCCGTGGGTCCAAAGGAAGAAAATGTCGTCGATGTATCTGGTATACAGCGTTGGTTGGAGGTCCTGTGCAGCGAAGAAGTCTTGCTCGAACTTGTGCATGAAGATGTTGGCGTATTGGGATGCGAATTTGGTCCCCATGGCTGTTCCGTGTGTTTGGGTAAAAAACTGGTTGTCGAAAGATTAACTGTAGTCGTCTGACATTGTACACTACACAGGCATTGTTCTCTGTCTATATATGCTTTGCCGCTTCGTATTCCTTCACTTCAGCTGACGAAGGGGCAGCAGCTCCGAAAGCTTGTGATTTCAAATAAAACTGTTGAACTATAACCTGGTGGTGTGCGACTTCTCACTTTTGTCCACCCCAGTCCAACACCAGCATCTCCGCATCATATCTAAGGAAGGCTACACTTGCCTTGGAGGCGGTGCAACAAAGGTTCTCTAGATTGATTCCTGGGATGAGAGGGCTGTCCTATGATCAGAGATTGTGTAGAATGGGCCTACACTCTCTGGAGTTTAGAAGAAAGAGAGGTGATCTGATTGAAACATACAAGATTCTGAAGGGGATTAACAGGGTAGATGCTGAGAGGTTGTTTCCCCTGGCTGGAGTGTCTAGAAATAGGGGGCACTGTCTCAGGATAAGGGGTAGGCCATTTAAGACTGAGATGAGGAGGAATTTCTTCACTCAGAGGGTTGTGAATCTTTGGAATTCTCTGCCCCAGAGGGCTGGGAATGCTGAGTCTTTGAATATATTCAAGGCTGAGATAGATAGATTTTTGGACTCTCGGAATCAAGGGATATGGGGATCGGGCAGGAAAGTGGAGTTGAGGTCGATGAACAGCCATGATCTTTATTGAATGGCGGAGCAGGCTCGAGGGGCCGTATGGCCTACTCCTGCTCCTATTTCTTATGTTCTTATGTTGTTTCTCTCTTTCCCTTTCTCACTCTCTCTTTCTCTCACTCTTTCTTTCTGTCTTTCATTGTATTTTTCTTCCTATCTTTCTATCCCTCTTTTCCTTTCTTTCTGTCTTTCTTTCTTTCGGTCATATATTGTTTCTTACACACTTTCTTTCTCGCTTCCTGTCTTTCTCTCTATCTCGCTCTCGTTCTCTCTTTCTTTAACTCTACACTATTCACACCCTCAGGATTGTCCTGAAGCCCTTCACAGTCAACTTAGAAAATCTGTTAAAGGGACAGACACACCAAAAAAACAGGCAAATGAGCAGTAAACGACACAGTCTATTAATCAAAGTCAGAGGCTCCTCCATTATAATCTTAACATGAAGTGATTAACCAGTACATTGTGGAGCAAGCTAATCCGAGCTAAAGGGTAAATCAGACACAACGCCTTTAGCAGCAGAATAATACATTGTACATGTAATGGTGTAAAACCCTGTCCTCGCGAACCAGTGTACCACACTGGGAGCAATGACACAGGAGGTCATAGAGTCATAACGGCACAGAAGGAGGCCGTTCGGCCCATTGAGTCCGCACCGGCTCTCTGTAGAACAATCCAGTCAGTCCCATTCCCCCGCTCTATCCCCATAGCCCTGCAAGTTTATTTCCCTCAAGTGCCTATCTAGTCTCTCTCCTTGAAAACATTGAGTGTCTCCCGCTTCCACCACTTCCGGCAGCAGCGAGTTCCATGTCCTCACCACTCGCTGCACAAAAAAGTTTTCCCTCACATCCCCCCTGTATCTCTTGCCCAAAACCTTATATCTGTGTCCCCTAGTCCTTGTACCATCAACTAGTGGGAACAGCCTTTCCCCGTCAAGCTTATCCAAACCCGTCATAATCTTGTACACCTTTATCAAATCACCCCTCAACCTCCTTTGCTCTAATGAAAACAAATCCTGCTTCTCCAACCTGTCCTTGTAGCTAAGATCCCCCATCCCCGGAACCATTCTGGCAAATCCCCTCTGCACCCTCTCAAGGGCCTTCACATCCTTCCTAAAGCGTGGTGACCAGAATTGGACACAATACTCCAGTTGTGGCCGAACCAGCGCTTTATAAAGGCTCAGCATAACTTCTCTACTTTTGTACTCAATACCTCTATTTATGAAGCCCAAGTTCCCATATGCTTTGCTAACCAATCTCTCGATATGTCCTGCCACCTTCAGAGACCTATGCACATTAACTCCCAGGTCCCTCTGTCCCTGCACACTCTGTAAAACTGTGTCATTAATGTCTGCCCGTCTCCGTACGAAAGACCCACACTAAAACAATAAGGGCTGAAGAAAATATGGAACATTCCTCTCCGAACCCCTTAGTCGATCGAAACTAGTCCAGGAGACCACCCTGACCCTGGTGAATGTTACACAGTACCTGCCTCGTGTGTGAGGCGATCTCTGCCCCAGCCAGACACAGGTCCAGCTTTCGCTGGAAGGACTTCAGCGAATCAGAGTCCAGCCCACGAGATGGCAGCTTGTTCCACCGGTCCACCGTTCTCTGGGAAAAGAGCCACTTCCTGCCATCTAACCTAGATCTGGCCTTTACATAACTTGAGATTGAGATCCCTGGTCCTCCCTAATCCATTTAGTTGAAACATAATATGTACACAAACACAATCTATATCCTTCATCCTCTTCTAAACCTCAATCAAATCGCCCACAAGTCTACGGTGCTCTAAAGTGTAGAGAACCAGCTGTTTGAACCAATCTAAGATGCTTTAATTCGGAATTACCCTAGTGGCCCTCCTTGGCACCCTTTCCAAAGCCTCTCGACCATCTACAACGAACAAGTCAGGAGTGTGATGGAATACTCTCCACTTGCCTGAATGAGTGCAGCTCCAACAACACTCAAGAAGCTCGACACCATCCAGGACAAAGCAGCCCCTGCTTGATTGGCACCCCATCCACCACCTTAGACCTCCACTCCCTCCGCCACCGGTGCACCGTGGCCGCAGTGTGTACCATTTACAAGATGCGCTGTAGCAACTCGCCAAGGCTTCTTCAACAGCAGCTACCAAACCCGTGACCTCTCCCACCGAGAAGGACAAGGGCAGCAGGCACATGGGAACACCATCACCTCCTGGTTCTCCTCCAAGTCTCACAGACACCATCCCAACTTGGACATATTCCGCCGTTCCTGCATCATCGCTGGGTAAATATCCTGGAAATCGTTACCGAACAGCACTGTGTGAGTACCTTCACCACACGGACTGCAGCGGTTCAAGAAGACAGCTCACCACCACCTTCTCGGCGGTGGGTTGGGGGGGGGATTATGGGATGGGGAAAGAACTGCCGGCCTTGCTCCCATAGCAACAGGAGTTGGTCATTCAGCTCCTCAAACCTGTTCTGCTATTTAATTAGAACCATCTACCCGTCTTGTTTCCATAAGCCTTCAAGATTAACAAAAATCTATCGATCTTTGTTTTCAAATTAACAATTGCCTCCCAGCCCCAACAGCTCTTTGGGGGAGAGAGTTCCAGATTTTCACTAACCCTTTGTGTGAAGAAGTGCTCCCTGAGTTCACCCCTGAACAGCTTGGCTCTAATTTTAAGGTTCTGCCCCCTTGTTCTGGACTCCACCACCACATGAGGAAACAGTTCCTCTCTATCAACCCTATCCAATCCTTTAATCACCTTAAACACCTCAATTTGATCACCCCTTAATCTTCTATTCTCATCAACGCCCACATCCCAAGAATTAAGTAAAGAAAAACCAAGCTATCATGTTGGACATACAAGGGAAGACATGTTGCACATGGAATAGAAACATGTCTCATTAGCAAGCAGTTAAACAGAGGCTCACCCAGCTAATGATCACTGACTTACCGGGGACACCCACAGCAGCGAGCAGAGGGTAGTAAATTGCTTTTATCTGCGACATGGTGGGCAACGTGAGAAAATTCACTGCACTGCTCGCCACCTCCTCTGAGCAGTGCCTGGTGCTGTGAGGGTTACATTGGGAGGAGAGCTTCATTTATAGCCTCAGGAGGCCTCTAGAGTGGGCCATTAAGTTGCATCAACAGCGTTAGGGAAAGTTGACTGAACAAACACTCCAGCGCTCATTGCCTATGGAACGTTTCTCAACAAGCACTGATGCACGATGTGGTAATCTGCTGCTGAGGGATACAACCTGGCCTGCCCCTTTAAGCCCCCAATGCCTGGTCGCTACAAGTCGGGGGTCCCGAGGTCTACCAGGCCGTTGGTGGGGGAAGGTTCTGGAGATTGGAAGATGTCTGTAAATTCCTGGTTGAATGGGACATCAACATCCTGGGGGTCACCACTGACCAGAAACTTAACTGGACCAGCCACATAAATACTGTGGCTACAAGAGCGGGTCAGAGGCTGGGTATTCTGTGGCGAGTGACTCACCTCCTGACTCCCCAAAGCCTTTCCACCATCTACAAGTCACAAGTCAGGAGTGTGATGGAATACTCTCCACTTGCTTGAATGAGTTGCAGCTCCAGCAACACTCAAGAAGCTCGACACCATCCAGGACAAAGCAGCCCGCTTGATCGGCACCCCATCCACCACCTTAAACATTCAATCCCTCCACCACAGGCGCACCGTGGCTGCAGTGTGTACCATCTACAAGATGCACTGCAGCAACTCGACAAGGCTTCTTCGACAGCACCTCCTGAACCCGCGACCCCTACCACCTAGAAGGACAAGGGCAGCAGGCGCATGGGAACACCACCACCTCCAAGTTCCCCTCTAAGGCGCACACCATCCCAACTTGGAAATATATCGTCATTCCTTCACCATCGCTGGGTCAAAATCCTGGAACTCCCTCCCTAACAGCACTGTGGGAGTACCGTCACCTCACGAGCTGCAGCGGTTCAAGAAGGCAGCTCACCACCACCTTCTCAATGCAATAAATGCTGGCCTTGCCAGCGACGCCCACATCCCATGAATGAATTAAAATAGAAGGAAATTTAACAGAATGGTACCAGAGATGAGGGACTTCAGTTATGTGGAGAGACTAGAGAAGCTGGGATTGTTCTCCTTAGAGCAGAGAAGGTTAAGGGGTTTTGATAGAGTAGACAGGGAGAAACTGTTTCCCCTGGCAGGAGGGTTGGTAATCAGAGGACACAGAATTAAGGTAATCGGCAAAAGAACCAGAGGGAAGATGAGTAGACTTTTTTTACACAAGTTTTATGACTCGCTCTCCCTCCACACCTGACTCTGAACCTGGACATCACTGCTTTCCTCCCTCAGCCTCTGCACCGAGTGACTTCTCATCCTTGGTGATTTCAACCTCCATCTCAATTCATCATGCTCTCTCTTTGAGTTCACTGCCCTCCTATCCTCCCTTAATCTTTCCCTTCATATAAACTCACCTAGCCATAATCATGGCCTGCCCTTTGACCCCGATATCTCACGTGGAATCTCTTTACTCTCATCGTGTCAGTCACAGATGAGGCCATCTCAGGTCACTTCTTTGCATTCTCTCTGCGCTCATATCCCCCTTCCCCCTCCAACCTCACTTCCTTCTGTGTCCATCCCTGGAAAAATACCCTCCCCCAAGACACTTCCAGCGGCACTTTCAAATTCCCAAACTGTGTAGTCATTGGCTCTCCATTTGCAGCTACCGATCTGCTCTATCACACCCTCCCCTGCAGCTTTGATGTCCTTGTTCCCATTAAAACTGTTACTCTTTCTCACCCTGCTCATTCCCCCTGGTATGGACCTCATCACAGCTCCCTTAAGGCCAAAGGACGCAGACGCCAATGGTTACGGCAGACAACCGGCTTAGCCATTCACCACCAGATCTGGCTGGACCACATAAAGCACAATCGGGTCCTGCTCTCGTCTGCCAAAGCTGCTCACTATTCCAGAATCATTCTGGAATGCAGAGATAACCCCCGGCTTCTCTTCTCTACCACAAAGTGTAGTCATAAACCCCTCTACCCTGCCCCCCTCCATCTTCACCTCCAACAACAAGAAGCTCATGGACTTCTTTGTCACTAAGATTGAGATGTTCTGTTCAGCTGCCTCTGCCGTTTCCCTCCCCAATCCCTAGCCGACCGGGCCAAACTCACCCCGAGGTTGCCCCCGTCCTAACTCTACACTCACACCTTTCTCTAGTTTCTCTCCAATCTCCCCTCATGCCCTCTCCGAGCCCATCTTGTCCATGAGATCCACCTCCCGCTCCTTCGACACTATTCCCACTAAACTGTTGACCACCCAACTTCCCTACCTGGCTCCCATATTAGCTGATATTGTGAACAGTTCCATTTCCTTGGGTACTGACCCCCTCCACTTCAAATCTGCCATCATCAGCTCCCTCCTCAAAAAACCTAATCTTGATTCCTCTGTCCTTCTACAAACTACCGCCCCATCTCCAAGTTGCGTTTACTCTCCAAAGTTCTTGAATGTGCTGTCACCTCCCAAACCCATTAATATCTTTCCCACAACTTCATGTTTGTAACCCTCCAATCAGGTTTCCATCCCTGCCATAAGGGGATTGACAGGGTAGATGCTGAGATGTTGATTCCCCTGGCGGGAGTGTCTAGAACTAGGGGGCCTAGTCTCAGGATAAGTGGTCGTCCATTTAGGACTGAGATGAGGAGAAAGTTCTTCACTCAGAGGGCTGTGAATCTTTGGAATTCTATGCCCCGGACGGCTGTGGATGCTGAGTCTTTGTGTATATTCAAGGCTGCGATCGATAGATTTTTGGACACTAGGGGAATCAAGGGATATGAAGACTCCCTTTCTCTCGCTTTCTCCTCCAATCACACACTCCCTTTCTCCGACTTTCTCACCTGTTCGCCCCTCCTCCAATCACAGACTCCCTTTCTCCCATTTTCTCTCACTCTTCCCTCCTCCAATCACAGACTCCCTTTCTCCCGCTTTCTCTCGATCTCTCCCCTCTCCAATCACAGACTCCCTTTCTCCCACTTTCTCTCACTCTTCCCTCCTCCAATCACAGACTCCATTTCTCCCGCTTTCTCTAGATCTCTCCCCTCTCCAATCACAGACTCCCTTTCTCCCACTTTCTCTCACTCTCCCCTCTCCAATCACCGACTCCCTTTCTCCCACTTTCTCTCATGCTCTCCCCTCTCCAATCACAGACTCCCTTTCTCCCACTTTCTCTCACTCTCCCCTCTCCAATCACAGACTCCCTTTCTCCCACTTTCTCTCATGCTCTCCCCTCTCCAATCACAGACTCTCTTTATCCCACTTTCTCTCATGCTCTCCCCTCTCCAATCACAGATGCCCTTTCTCCCACTTTCTCTCACTCTCCCCTCTCCAATCACAGACTCCCTTTCTCCCACTTTCTCTCATGCTCTCCCCTCTCCAATCACAGACTCTCTTTATCCCACTTTCTCTCATGCTCTCCCCTCTCCAATCACAGACTCCCTTTCTCCCACTTTCTCTCGATCTCTCCCCTCTCCAATCACAGACTCCCTTTCTCCCGCTTTCTCTCGATCTCTCCCCTCTCCAATCACAGACTCCCTTTCTCCCACTTTCTCTCCTGTTCTCCCCTCCTCCAATCACAGACTCCCTTTCTCCCACTTTCTCTCATGCTCTCCACTCCTTAATCACAGACTCCCTTTTTTCCCACTTTCTCTCAAGCTCTCTGGAGTGCAGCAGGACAGAGTGAATAACTGCGAGTTTGGTGAGTGGGAGTTTTAAGGGTTAATCTCTTTTAATATCTAGTGTTAATTGCTAGTAGCTCTTAAGTCAGATCAACTGTTTAAGTTAAAATTTAAGCTTTACATTTTTAAGTTTCTTCAGGCTTAAGCAGAGAAAAACAAGCAAGATCTCCTGCTGGAGAGCTGCTGTCGTCAGTTAATTAGCCAACTGGATTAAACTGGTTCCTGAAACTGTAGCAGAGCAGTGTTGACTCATCTGAGTCACAAACAGTATAAACACAGGGGCCTGTGAGTGCAGCCAGCACTGAGTGCAGCAGCACAGAGTTAACAACTGGGAGTTTGGTAAGTGTGGGAGTTCAGTGAAGCGGGGAAGGAGGTGCTTGCTTTTCTTAACTTCTCCCGCAGAGCGGCGGTGGACCTGAGTGGTAGCAGACCGAGACCCGAGAGCGGGGATAAAAGCAGCAACAGACCTGTATCAAAAAGAGAAAACTGCAGTGTAACATTACAGGTAAGGCAGGTAAGTGATTGGTAGTGACTGTGGGCTAAGTGTTAAGATAGTGTCTGTGGGCTCAGTTTTAAGTTAACATATAACTACATTTTAAAAACTAAACTTAATTTAATAAAATAAACGAGGTAAATAATTTGATTAATATTAAACTAATTAATTAAACAAACAAACTAATGGGAGAACAGGAGATGTATTGCTGCTACAATATGTGGGAGCTTGTGGAAAATTTTTTTCCAGGGTGACTACATCTGCGGTAAGTGTTGAAGAGCAGGAGTCCGAGCTGCAGACAAGTGGGGGGAGTAAAAAGGAAGGTGGTTGTAGTAGGTGGCAGTATAGTTAGGGGGATAGACACTGTTCTCTGCAGCCAGGAGCGTGAGTCCCGAAGGCTATGTTGCCAGGGTAAAGGACATCTCTTCCGGGCTGGAGAAGAACTTGGAGTGGGAGGGGGAGGATCCAGTTGTCGTGGTCCACATAGGTACCAACGACATAGGTAGGACAAAGAAAGAGGTTCTGCTGAGAGAGTTTGAGCAGCTGGGGACTAAACTAAAAACCAGAACCACAAAGGTCAGAAGGGAAGGGGGGAGAGCAGGAGAGCAACAGTTATTGGGGACTCAATAGTCAGAGGGACAGATAGGAGGTTCTGTGGCAGCAAAAGAGACTCACGGATGGTATGTTGCCTCCCGGGTGCCAGGGTCCGTGACGTCTCGGACCGTGTTTTCAGAATCCTCAAAGGGGTGGGGGAACAATCACAAGTCGTGGTACACATCGGTACCAACGACATAGGTAGGAGAAGGAACGGGGATTTAAAACAGGAATTTAGGGAGCTAGGTTGGAAGCTGAGAGCCAGTACAAACCATGTTGTAATTTCTGGTTTGTTGCCGGTGCCACGTGCTAGCGAGTTGAGGAACAGGGAGAGAGTGCAGAAAAACAACTGGCTGCAGGGATGGTGTAGCGGGGAGGGTTTCAGTTATGTGGATAATTGGAGCACATTCTGGGGAAGGTGGGACCTGTACAAACAGGACGGTTTGCACATGAACCAGAGGGGCACCAATATCCTGCGAGGGAAATTTGCTACGGCTCTTCGGGGGGGTTTAAACTAATTTGTCAGGGGGATGGGAAAAAGGGCTGTAGTCCAGGAGCCAGTGGTGAGTACAGGGAGGTACTGAGGAGGGTATCAAGGTCGCAGGAATGTACCGGCAGACAGGAAGATGGCTTGAAGTGTGTCTACTTCAATGCAAGGAGCATCCGGAATAAGGTAGGAGAACTTGGAGCGTGGATTGGTACTTGGGACTACGATGTGGTGGCCATTACGGAGACATGGTTAGAACAGGGACAGGAATGGTTGTTGGAAGTTCCGGGGTATAGATGATTCAGTAAGAGTAGGGAAGTTGGTAAGAAAGGTGGAGGAGTAGCATTGTTAATCAAGGATAGTTTAACAGCGGCAGAAAGGCAGTTCGAGGGGGATCTGCCGTCTGAGGTAATATGGGCTGAAGTTAGAAATAGGAAAGGAGCGGTAACGTTGTTAGGAGTTTTCTACAGGCCCCCAAATAGTAATAGAGATGTGGAGGAAGAAATTGCAAAGCAGATTATGAATAGGTGTGGAGGTCACAGAGTAGTTGTCATGGGTGACTTCAACTTTCCAAATATTGATTGGAACCTTTTTCGGTCAAACAGTTCGGATGGGATAGTTTTTGCACAGTGTGTGCAGGAGGGTTTCCTGACACAATATGTGGATAGGCCGACAAGAGCTGGGGCCACGTTGGATTTGGTACTGGGTAATGAACCGGGCCAAGTGTTTGATTTGTATGTGGGAGAGCACTTTGGAGATAGTGACCACAATTCGGTAACTTCACTATTGCAATGGAGAGGGATAGGGCCATACGGCAGGGCAGGGTTTATAATTAGGGGAGGGGTAATTATGATGCGATTAGGCAAGAATTAGGGAGTATAAGATGGGAACAGAAACTACCAGGGAAAGGCACAAACGAAAAGTGGAGCTTTTTCATGGAGCAATTACTGCGTGTCCTTGATAGGTATGTCCCTGTCAGGCAGCGAGGAAATGGCCGAGTGAGAGAACCATGTTTCACAAAAGAGGTTGAATGTCTAGTCAAGAGGAAAAAGGAAGCGTATGTAAGGATGAGAAAACAAGGTTCAGTTGGGTCGATTGAGGGGTACAAGGTAGCAAGGAATGAGCTAACAAAAGAGCTTAGGAGAGCTAGGAGGGGGCATGAGAAGTCCTTGGCGGGTCGGATCAAGAAAAACCCCAAGGCTTTTTACTCTTATGTGAGAAATAAAAGAATGACCAGGGTGAGGGTAGGGCCGGGCAAGGATAGTAGTGGGAACTTGTGCATGGAGTCAGAAGAGATAGGAGAGGTGATGAATGAATACTTTTCGTCAGTGTTCACCGAGGAGAGGGGCCATGTTCTTGAGGATGAGAGTGTGATAAAGGTGGATAGGCTGGAGGTGGTAGATGTTCTGAGGGAAGATGTTTTAGCAATTTTGAAGAACCTGAGGGTCGATAAGTCCCCTGGGCCAGATGGGATATATCCTATGATTCTTTGGGAGGCAAGGGAGGAGATTGCAGAGCCTCTAGCTTTGATCTTTGGGTCCTCACTGTCCACGGGAATGGTGCCAGAGGACTGGAGAGTGGCGAATGTTGTTCCTCTCTTCAAGAAAGGAAATAGGAATGACCCTGGTAATTATAGGCCGGTTAGTCTTACTTCGGTGGTTGGTAAGATAATGGAAAAGGTCCTGAGGGATAGGATTTATGACCATTTGGAAAGGGGCAACTTAATCAAGGATAGTCAACACGGATTCGTGAAGGGTAAGTCTTGCCTAACAAATTTGATTGAATTCTTTGAGGAGGTAACTAAGTGTGTAGATGAAGGTAAAGCAGTTGATGTCGTATACATGGATTTTAGTAAGGCGTTTGATAAGGTTCCCCATGGTCGGCTCATGAAGAGAGTAAGGAGTTGTGGGATAGAGGGAAATTTGGCCGATTGGATAAGTAACTGGCTATCTCATAGAAGGCAGAGGGTGGTGGATGGAACATTTTCGGACTGGAGACCAGTTACCAGCGGTGTGCCACAGGGGTCGGTGCTGGGTCCTCTGCTGTTTGTGATTTTTATCAATGACTTGGAGGAGGGGACTGAAGGGTGGATCAGTAAATTTGCTGATGACACCAAGATTGGTGGAGCAGTGGATGAGGTGGAGGGCTGTTGTAGGCTGCAAAGAGACATTGATAGGATGCAGAGCTGGGCCGAAAAATGGCAGATGGAATTTAACCCTGATAAGTGCGAGGTTATTCATTTTGGTAGGGCAAATTTGAATAAGGATTACAGGGTCAACGGCAGGGTTCTGAGGAACGTGGAGGAGCAGAGGGATCTGGGGGTTCATATCCACAGATCTCTGAAGGTTGCCACTCAAGTGGATAGAGCAGTAAAGAAGGCCTATGGTGTGTTGGCATTTATTAACAGAGGGTTTGAGTTTAAGAACCGTCAGGTTATGCTGCAACTGTACAGGACCTTGGTGAGACCACATTTGGAATATTGTGTGCAGTTCTGGTCACCTCACTATAGGAAGGACGTGGAAGCATTGGAAAGAGTGCAAAGGAGATTTACCAGGATGCTGCCTGGTTTGGGGGGGAGGTCTTATGAGGAAAGATTGAGGGAGTTGGGGCTTTTCTCTTTAGAGCGGAGGAGGATGAGAGGCGACTTAATAGAGGTTTATAAGATGATGAGGGGGATAGATAGAGTGGATGTTCAGAGACTATTTCCTCGGGTAGAGGCAGCTGTTACAAGGGGGCATAACTATAAGGTGCATGGGGGGAGATATAGAAGGGATGTCCGAGGTAGATTCTTTACTCAGAGAGTGGTTGGGGTGTGGAATGGACTGCCTGCTGTGATAGTGGAGTCGGACACTTTAGGAACTTTCAAGCGGTTATTGGATAAGCACATGGAGCACACCAGAGTGATAGGGAGTGTGATAGCTTGATCTTGGTCTCGGACAATGCTCGGCACAACATCGAGGGCCGAAGGGCCTGTACTGTGCTGTACTGTTCTATGTAATATATTCTATGTCTATGTAGGTCATAATCTCTGGATTATTACTGGAGCCACGAGCAAATTGGCATAGGGTCAATAGGATCAGGGAGATGAATGCGGGGCCCAAAGATTGGTGTGGGAGAAGTGGGTTTCGATTCGTGGAGCACTGGCACCAGTACTGGAGAAAGAGAGAGCTGTTCCGTTGGGACAGACTACACCTGATCATGCTGGGACCAGAGTTCTAGCGAATCGAATAACTAGGGAGGTAGATAGGGCTTCAAACTAAATAAAGAGGGGGTGGGTCCTGGTGGAGAGAAATCTAGAATGCTAAAGAGAAAAGACAAGGAAGCAGTGCAGGAAAGTTATTGGGGTAAGGATAACCAGATTGTGTCAGGAAGGGACAGAGCGTACAAACAAAGGAGTGCAATAACAAATAGGATCCGAGTAAGAAAAAATGGTAATAAGACAAATAGGGCCATAGTACAAAAAAATGTTAAGATGTCTAAAAATGTTAAAAAGACAAATCTAAAGGCACGGTATCAGAATGCATGAAGCATTTGTAATTATGGCCCGAAAATTAGACCTAATACGCGAGAGAACGCAATGTGTACTCTCGCGTATTAGTTCCAGAATTGCCGGTTTCCTGCATGCACTGCGCATGCGCGGGAAACCGGCACTTCGTGTATTGCAAAGGGGGCGGTTCCTAAGTGAACCGCATGCGCGCTACAGGTTGCGCGCACACAGTGCACTTAGTTTTTTTTTCAGGTTTGAACGCCCAGGTAAGTGGTGAAGATTTTACACAGAAAGAAAGCAGTCGTAGGACCCCCTTTTAACAAGGTAAGTAGTTAATTAAGTGTAATTTTAATTTTTTTTCAACAGTTTTATCTTTTTTAGAGACTTTAAAGAGTGGTAAGTTTATTTTTATAACATTTAAAAAGATTTTAAATTTTTTCAAAAATTTAATTTTTTGTTTAAAGTGGTTAATTTATTTAACTAGTTATTTTATTAATGTGATGGCTTTAAAAAAAAATTAATTGAGGTTTAGCTGTTCTTTTGGGGGCTTGTAGTATTCATAGCTTTGACAGCCCTTGCTGTCAAAACTATGAATGAAAGATGGTGTGCTGCCATTGGCTCTAACTGAATCACGTGATCTCAGAGCTCGCACGAACTAATTGCGCCTCGGGGAAACACAAGCACTGCACGCTGGCAACAGGGAGAGGCCCTGAAACTGAAGTTCGTGTGGGCCTGAAACAAAAAGGTAGGCGCGGAGTGCGATATCGCGGGGAATCCTTACCCCCGTGGGAACCATCGATGTTTAATTTCTGGGCCAATGTAGATGTATTGACAGTGCAAACAGATGTAAATGGATCTGATATAATTGCGATTACGGAGATATGGCTGCAGGGTGACCAAGGCTGGGAGCTGAATATCCAACGGTATTCAATATTTAGGAAGGACAGGCAAAAAGGAAAAGGAGGTGGGGTGGCGTTGTTAGTAAAGGATGAAATAAGAGCAATATTGAGAAAGGATATTGGCTCAGAAAATCAAGATGTAGAATCAGTCTGGGTGAAGCTAAGAAGCATCAAGGGGCAGAAGACATTGGTGGGAGTTGTCTATAGGTCTCCAAACAGTAGTGGTGAGGTACAGGATGGCATCAAACAGGAAATTAGAGATGCATGTAACAAGGGTACTACAGTAATCATGGGTGACTTTAATCTACATATAGAGTGGGCAAACCAAATTAGCAATAATACTGTGGAGGATGAATTCCTGGAGGGTGTCCGAGATGTTTTTTTAGAGCAGTACATTGAGGAGTCAACTAGGGAACAGGCTATCCTAGATTGAGTATTGTGCAGTGAGAAGGGGTTAATTAATCTTCTTGTATGGGGTCCTTTCGGGAAGAGTGACCATAACATGATAGAATTCGTCATTTAGATGGAAAGTGAAGATGTCCAATCTGAAACTAGGGTCCTAAATCTAAACAAAGGAAACTATGAAGGTATGAGGAGTGAGTTGGCTGTGATAGATTGGGGAGCTTCATTAAAAGGCATGATGGTGGTTAGGCAATGGCTAACATTTAAGGAACGAATGCATGAATTGCAACAGTTATACATTGCTTTCTGGCGCAAAAACACAAAAGGAAAAGAAGCCCAACCATGGCTAACAAAATAAATTAAGGATAGTATTAGATCCAAAGAGGAGTCATATAAAGTTGCGAGAAAAAGTAGCAAGCCTGAGGATTGGGAGCAGTTTAGAGTTCAGCAAAAAAGGACCAAGGGATTGATTAAGAGGAGAAAAATAGAGTCTGAGAGTAAACTTGCAAGGAACATGAAAGCGGATTGTAAAAGCTTCTACAAGTATGTAAAAAGATTAGTGAAGACAATTGTAGGTCCCTTACAGCCAGAAACGGGAGAATTTATAATGGGGAACAAGGAAATAGCAGAGCAATTAAACAAATGCTTTGGTTCTGTCTTCACGGAAGAGGACACAAATAACTTTCCAGAAATGCTGGGGAACCAAGTGTCGTGTGAGAAGGAGGAATTAAAGGAAATTAGTATTAGTAAAAATATAGTGCTGGAAAAATTAATGGTACTTGTAAGATTTTAATGATCTCTGAGTTCTTGGACAAGACACCAATAGGCAGCAGCCAGTATGTTTGAGCAATAGATCAAGATTTATTAAGCTTACAGCGTAATATACTTAACATTAGGTGATAGTTTTAACAAGTAGCTCGCAGCCCTTTGTCTCTGGAACCTCTCGGACACAGATGACATCGTCTTAAGTCTGTTCCTTTGTTCTCGCAGTAAGTCTGTGTAAAGTTGTTCTTTGAGTATCGAGGTTTTAACCCTTTTCTTATCAAAAGTTGGTTTGGCCAGTGTCCAGATATGGTCTTAACAAAATCACCTTTTTTAATTGGTTCTAATGGTCAAAATACCATTGTCACTCAGACTAAGGTAGCATCCCGCCTTTCCAGTATTTTTCCGTCAACCCTAATCCTGCTGTCTTGTTATCTTGTTTATAGTTTTTCACCCCATTAGAATTTACCATATCTCTTTCATGTCCTGCCTCACTGGTACAAGGCCTTTATACCAAGGGCCCATATCAGCCCTGTTTCACTAGTCTTGAGGTATCCAAACTATCTCACTTTAATCTACCAGATAAATACCTAATCTCCATGGGCTCTCTCATTTTATGTCCTTATACTCATTATTTTTTTTAAATATCTTTGCAATTAGTTTTGTTAAGCGAATTCTAATTTCTACTTAGCATCATAATATGTTATTTAGCTATTTAACCTTCACTCGCAGCCTGTGGCTGTTTGTTATCAAAACTTAGTCAAAACTACTTTTGACTGTCTTTGCAGCTGCATTATGAAAAACTCTTAGCTTTTCAGTTACCCAGGAGCAATTATGGGTAATATTATTTGGTCAATGGCTGCACTTGAAGTTATACATATATGATTCTCGTCTACTAAATATTTCTAAATATCAGCCTTTCGTACAAGTCCCCACCTCGAGGATGAAATGTTTTAAACATTGATTCCTCGACTATTTCAATCTATTCTCTGACAAGCGTTGTTGCAAATTGGAGTCCTCTAATTGAGGGGAACGGAGCGCTTCTCAAATGAGGTTTTATCCTCCTTTTCATTATAGGCCTGGGAGCTAACTATGACACTGACAGAGGCCAACTGCCTATCCGCATGGCTGAGGGACACCCCGGGGTCTCCCCAAACATCATGTCGGCCGTACTGATATGTCTTGCCTTCTAGTGCATCCAAGTTTTTCCTTTCTCCTCCGCCCGCTGATCCTATTGCTGCATCATACGATCTGGCAGTAACGGCCCTGATCTGACCCCTTACTTAAATTCATATCACTGTTCCAGTGTTCCAATTCTGCCCTGCCTGGGGAGTCCTCTGTTTCTTCAGATCTTTCCTGATCTTACCCCGCCTGGGGTCTCCTTTACGTTGCTTTGGATCTTCTCTTTCGGTGTGCTCAATTTAATGTTGGTGCTGGTTAGTCATAGGCATGAGTACCCAATTGGTTTATGTATCAAAGTCTTACTACATCGGTTACATATATCAAATACACTATCATTACAAGTTGGATAACTAACAGAGCGTGTGAAATAATACGAACCTAAGGGGGTGCTGATATATTAAGCCCAATATCCCACCAGTGTGGGTTGTCCTCTATGCTGTCAATTTCAATATCTATTCTCGAGTTGTCTTGCTCCGAAACATAAAGATGCTTTAGGGAGGATTTCAGTCGCATCACGAGCTCACTGAAGCCCTTAGACAACAGGGGAATGTAGTATCAGAATTGTGCCACATAATTGTGCCCCTCATACTTAAAAAATTGAAAGTTGATGGGACAGGTCCTGTTAGACCCGCAAAGCATGGTAGTTGCGGTAGTAGTGACACAGGAGGCACCACCAAAACCACCTCATACTGGATTCATACTGGTTTTTCCCACGCTCTGTTACCTACAAAACACAATTATTACAGTCACAGTTAAATTCAGTCTTACAATCATTTCAAGCGACATTACAGTTTAACATCTAATCAACAAGTCATGGACTTAAAATATTCTCCAGATCTCTCTTTTACTTGTATCCATCGTGTTGATAATTCTCACTAAACATGATTTTTCCCTAGCCTTAATTGTCCCAATCCAAATTCTTCAACTTCAATTTCAATCCCTCTAACAGGTACCAGTGTGTTTAACTCTATTCTGATTGTTTCATTAATTAGATAGTTTCTCGATGGAGTATCTGTCAATGCTTTAAAAGTTGTCTCGCTCTCCTGAGCCACATTAACCATTTCATGTCTTGCTGTTGTCAAGCAACTGAGCATGTCTGAGACCCGTTCTTCAGTGCAGATTCACCATAAATTCCCAGATGGTAATTGCCTCATACGTAATGAATCACATTTTCGCACTCATATCGGTATCTCCATATTATGCCACACGTGCCATCCGATACAAGTCTTTGTCGGGCTTTCAGGTGATCTTATCAAAAGATTGTCTGGAGGTCTTTGTTCATCTTCAACCACATGGTTCTGATATTTTGGCTAGTGGCCAGACTATCAAATTCAGTTTTCTTAAAAAGATTATAGATAGGGACACAAATGTCTCCAAGAGAAAACGATCAATTTACTATTCTGAACTACACTTTCCTGACTTTCACTAGAAAGTTTGGAAAATTCCCATTTGGTGTAATTCTCCTGTTTCTATCTCACACCCTCAATCACTTCCTCTCTCCATATTACACATCCCATTATACCATTCATATCTCATTCCTGAGCCCTGGAGGAACTTTACTGTCCAGTACAATATTTAAGATTGAAAACACAGATCAAACATTCTTACTTGGTCCAAGTTATTAACAATTTTTTATTTATCATTATTTTAGAGGATATTTCATTTTCCCCAAAGTAACCCAATATATAGTGCCTGAGTCCATTTTGTTATTACAAAATTATCCCAAGATCCAAACAACAGTATTGTTGAACTGACAGGTTTTGTCAATGTTCAATTTCATTTCTGTCAATTTAGCTTCCATTTCCAATTTCAGAAACAAGTGATTCCCAGGCTAGGTGGTTTACACAGTGTTTTAACATTAGAGACAGAAGTGCTGCAATCAGTTTACAAGGTAACTTCCATATAACAAAAGAAAGGAGAGAATCCATTGTGACTCTGCTTAAGAGCCCAAGGGGTTAATTTATCAAATCATAATTTTCCTTCTGTCACTATGGGGAAATATTAACATAAAATTAAGAAACTTAAATTTAATAATGTCCAATATGTTTAAATTTCATTCAGCAGTACTAAAGTTGTTGCTCGGTGAACTTAAACAGCTGTCAGTGGAAAGGGTTAACTCGTTTGCAGGTTTTTAATAAGGTGGAGCGAAACATTGTCGGGCGCACGCAATTGCGTCACTTCACGTAAATTTAAAAAAACTTTCCCAATCGAAAAAGACATCTGTGAGAATTTAGTGCAAAGGTTGTTCTCAGATAAGGGTAGCTTGCTTACTAACTGCCACCGAGGCAAAACGGCGGAAAAAAGGGGATAAATGAACAGCTATTGAACACTGAAAGCAGCTTGAAACCAGAGGATGAGAAGCTTCAGCCAACAGAACACAGCAAGAGAATAAAGAGACCGCCACAGTCACTGGGAAGGAACGCCGGGGTTCGATGAACAGACTGCGACTAACTTCTTGTTAAGTATTATTTCTTTGTACTGGATGTTTAATACCTAATAAACCTGTTTTACTGATACACAATATACCTGGACCCAGAGTGGTTTGTGTAGTCATGGACAAATTATTACAATGAGCTTACAAAAGCTACAGATTTAATAAGGGGAGGAAGGCCTGCAGTACCGCGACGACATTCGCTATTTTATGCAGGCTTTTTAGGTTTTTAACATACAATTTCAAACATTATATTGATATAAAAATGGTTATGGAATCTTAATACTGTTTACTAAGTTCTTCAGGTACAATCTATCCTACAGCACGGCCTCGAGTCGGGCGGACGTGAGTCTCGACCCTATTATTTCAGGAGCGGTTCGGTGTCTGCGACACCGGGGTCCCCGTCTGTTCCGCCGCTGGGGGCGTCGTCCGACTTTTTGTTGGATGCCTTTGTGAACCACCCCAGCACCCTCGCCCCTACCCCCGCCCCTACCCCCAATCCTAGTGCCGTCCCCGCGACTCCCGCCACCACCAAACCACCTACCACGGCCCCCGCCGCCGCCCCGCTGACAGTGAGCACACCAGCACACGCAATAAGGCCTAACTTTGTCACGCCGAGCGCGAAACTCTTTTTGTAAGATTTGCAATACACGTCGCTCTCCCTCTTCAAATGGTGGCGCAGTTCCTGGGTCATCGACTCCTTCTGCTCCGCGCTACATCTCAGCCCCATTTGTAAATCCAACATCAGCTCCTCGGCTTTCACCTCCAGCTGTTTCCCCATTTTACTCGGAGTGGTCTTCACGCTCTTGAAAATTCCATCCGCAGTTTGCTTCTGAACGCCAAATACAGAAAGGGGTTAGATAGAGAGTAAAGCTCCCTCTACACTGTCCCATTAAACACTCCCAGGGCAGCTACAGCATGGGTTAGATACAGAGTAAAGTTCCCTCTACACTGTCCCAACAAACACTCCCAGGGCAGGTACAGCACGGGTTAGATACAGAGTAAAGCTCCCACTACACTGTCCCATCAAACACTCCCAGGGCAGGTACAGCACGAGTTAGATACAGAGTAAAGCACCAACTACAAGCTATAGTGATAGGGGATTCTGCTATAGTGATAGGGGATTCTATTGTAAGGGGAATAGATAGGCGTTTCTGGGGCCGCAAACGAGACTCCAGGATGGTATATTGCCTCCCTGGTGCAAGGGTCAAGGATGTCTCGGAGTGGCTGCAGGGCATGCTGGTTGGGGACGGAGAACAGCCAGTTGTCGTGGTGCATATAGGTACCAACGATATAGGTTAAAAACGGGATGAGGTCCTAAAAGCTGAATATAGGGAGTTAGGAGATAAATTAAAAAATAGGACCTCAAGGGTAGTAATCTCAGGATTGCTACCGGTGCCACGTGCTAGTCAGAGTAGAAATAGAAGGATATTTCGGATGAATACGTGGTTAGCGGAACGCTGCAAGGGGGAGGGATTCAAATTCCTGCGACAATGGAACCGGTTCTGGGGGAGGTGGGAGGAAGTAACATATAGAGTGGATAAAGGGGAACCAGTGGACGTAGTGTATTTAGACTTCCAAAAGGCATTTGACAAGGTGCCACACAAAAGATTATTGCTTAAGGTAAAAAATCACGGGATTGGGGGTAATATTCTGGCATGGATAGAGGATTGGCTATCTAACAGAAAGCAAAGAGTTGGGATAAATGGTTCATTCTCAGACTGGCAATCAGTAACTAGTGGTGTTCCACAGGGGTCAGTGCTGGGTCCCCAACTCTTCACAATCTATATTAACGATTTGGAGGAAGGGACCAAGTGTAACATATCAAAATTTGCAGATGATACAAAGATGGGAGGGAAAGTAGTGAGTGAGGAGGACATAAAAAACCTGCAAGGGGACATAGACAGGCTACGTAAGTGGGCAGAGATTTGGCAGATGGAATACAACACTGGAAAGTGTGAGGTGATGCACTTTGGCAGGAAAAATCCTAGAGCAATTTATTATCTTAATGGCAAGAAACTGGAGAGTACTGAAGTGCAAAGGGATCTGGGGGTCCTGGTGCACGAAACTCAAAAGGTTAGTATGCAGGTGCAGCAAGTGATTAAGAAGGCAAATGGAATGTTGGCTTTCATTGCTAGGGGGATAGAATATAAAAATAGGGAGGTATTGCTTCAGTTGTACAAGGTATTGGTGAGACCGCACCTGGAATACTGCATACAGTTTTGGTGTCCTTACTTAAGGAAAGACATCCTTGCTCTCGAGGCAGTGCAAAAAAGGTTCACTCGGTTAATCCCGGGGATGAGGGGGTGGTCATATGAGGAGAGGTTGGGTAGATTGGGACTCTACTCATTGGAGTTCAGAAGAATGAGAGGCGATCTTATTGAAACATATAAGATTGTGAAGGGGTTGGATCGGGTGGATGCGGGGAGGATGTTCCCGATGACGGGTGAGACGAGAACTAGGGGACATAGTCTTAGAATAAGGGGCTGCTCTTTCAAAACTGAGATGAGGAGGAACTACTTCACTCAGAGGGTGGTAGGTCCATGGAATATGCTGCCACAAAAAGCTGTAGAAGCTACAACATTAATTAAATTTAAAACAGAAATAGACAGTTTCCTAGAAGTAAAGGGCATTAAGGGTTACGGGGAGCGGGCAGGAATTTGGACATGAGTCTAGGTTCGGATCGGTCATGGCCCTGTGGGTAGTGGAGCGGGCCCAGGGACTGTGTAGCCTGATTCTGCTCCTATTTCGTGTGTGCAATTCTGTTAGATGCAGGAGATGGTTCTGTGATAGATAGTAGATTGGCGGTTAGGATCAGATCAGCCATGATCTTATTGAATGGCGGAGCAGGCTCGAGGGGCCGATTGGCCTACTCCTGCTCCTATTTCTTATGTTCTTATGTTCTTATGGTTGCACCTGGGCAGGACCGGGAACGATGTCCTAGGGGAGTGTTTGCTCGTGCTGTTGGGGAGGGTTTAATCTAAAATGGCAGGGGGTTGGGAACCTGTGCAGGGAAACAGAGGAAAGGGAAGAAAGGATAGAAGCAAAAGGCAGGAAGGAGAAAAGTAAAAGTGGAAGGCAGTGAAATCAAGGGTCTAAATCAAACAGGGCTACAGTAAATAATAATTCTAAAATGACTAAGAGTGTTAAAAAAACAAGCCTGAAGGCGTTGTGCCTAAATGTGAGAAGCATTCGTAATAAGTAATGTGTTTAAGGGATGGTTTCCTAAACCAATATGTTGAGGAACCAACTAGAGGGGAGGCCATACTGGACTGGGTGTTGTGTAATGAGGAAGGACTAATCAGCAATCTTGTGGTTCGAGGCCCCTTGGGGAAGAGTGACCATAGTATGGTGGAGTTCTACATTAGGATGGAGAAGGAAACAGTTAATTCAGAGACCATGGTCCAGAACTTAAATAAGGGCAACTTTGAGGGTATGAGGCGTGAATTGGCGAGGTTAGATTGGCAAGCGATATTTAAGGGGTTATCAGTGGAAGGGCAATGGCGGACATTTAGAGATTGCATGGATGAACTACAGCAATTGTACATCCCTGTCTGGCGTAAAAATAAAAAAGGGAAGGTGGCTCAACCATGGCTAACAAGAGAAATCAGGGATAGTATTAAAAGCAAGGAAGTGGCATACAAATTGGCCAGAAGTAGCAGCAAACCCGGGGACTCGGAGAACTTTAAAACTCAGCAGAGGAGGACGAAGGGTTTGATTAGGGCAGGGATAATAAAATATGAAAGGAAGGTTGCGGAGAACATTAAAACGGACTGCAAAAGCTTCTATAAATATGTAAAAAGAAAGAGGTTTGTAAAAAACAAACGTAGGTCCCCTGCAGTCAGAAACACGGGAAGTCATAATGGGGAACAAAGAAATGGCAGATCAATTGAACAAGTACTTTGGTTCGGTGTTTACTGTGGAGGACACAAACAACCTTCCGGAAATAAAAGAGATCAAAGGATCTGGTAAGAGGGAGGAGCTGAGGTAAATCCTTATCAGTCGGGAAAAGGTGTTGGGGAAATTGCTGGGACTGAAGGCTGATAAATCCCCAGGGCCTGATGGCCTTCATCCCAGAGTACTTAAGGAGGTGGCCTTCGAAATAGTGGATGCATTGACGATCATTTTCCAACATTCCTTAGACTCTGGATCAGTTCCGAAGGAGTGGAGGGTGGCTAATGTAACCCCTCTTTTTTAAAAAGGAGGGAGGGAGAAAGCAGGGAATTATAGACCGGTCAGCCTGACATCGGTGGTGGGTAAAATGATGGAATCAATTATTAAAGATGTCATAACAGATCATTTGGAAAGTGGCGACATGATAGGTCCAAGTCAGCATGGATTTGTGAAAGGGAAATCATGCTTGACAAATCTTCTGGAATTTTTTGAGGATGTTTCCAATAGGGTGGACGGGGGGGGGGGGGGGGGAAACAGTAGATGTGGTGTATTTGGACTTTCAGAAGGCCTTCGACAAGGTCCCACACAAGAGATTGGTGAGCAAAGTTAAAGCACATGGGATTGGGGGTAATGTGTTGACGTGGATTGAGAACTGGTTGGCACACAGGAAACAAAGAGTAGGAGTAAATGGGTACTTTTCAGAATGGCAGGCAGTGACCAGCGAGGTACCGCAGGGTTCGGTGCTGGGGCCCCAGCTGTTTACATTATATATTAATGATTTGGACAAAGGGATTAATTGTAATATCTCCAAATTTGTGGATGACACTAAATTGGGAGGCAGTGTGAACAATGAGGAGGATGCTAGGAGGCTACAGAGTGACTTGGACAGGTTGGGTGAATGGGCAAATGTATGGCAGATGAAGTACAATGTGGATAAATGTGAGGTTATCCACTTTGGTGGTAAAAATAGGGAGGCAGACTATTACCTGAATGGTGGCAGATTAGGGAAAGGGGAGGTGCAACGAGACCTGGGCGTCATGGTACATCAGTCACTGAAGGTGGGAAGGCAAGTGCAGCAGGCAGTCAAGAAAGCAAATGGCATGATGGCCTTCATAGCAAGGGGATTTGAGTACAGGAGTAGGGAGGAGATGCTACAGTTGTACAGGGCCTTGGTGAGGCCACACCTGGAGTATTGTGTGCAGTTTTGGTCTCCTAACTTGAGGAAGGACATTCTTGCTATTGAGGGAGTGCAACGAAGGTTCACTAGATTGATTCCTGGGATGGCCAGACTGACATATCAAGAAATACTGGATCAACTGAACTTGTATCCTCTGGAGTTCAGAAGAATGAGGGGTGATCTTATAGAGACGTTTAAAATCCTGACTGGTTTAGACAAATTAGATGCGGGCAGAATGTTTCCAATGTTAGGGAAAACTAAAACCAGGGGTCACAGTCTAAGGATAAAGGGGAAGCCATTTAAGACTGAGATGAGGAGGACCTTCTTCACCCAGAGAGTGGTGAATCTGTGGACTTCTCTACCACAGAAGGTTGTTGAGGCCAGTTCGTTAAATATATTCAAAAGGGAGTTAGATATAATACTCACAACTAGGGGGATCAAGGGGTATGGCGAGAAAGCAGGAATGGGGTACTGAGGTAGCATGTTCAGCCATGAACACATTAAATGGCGGTGCAGGCTCGAAGGACCGAATGGTCTACTCCTGCACCTATTTTCTATGTTTCTATGTTTCTATAAGGTGGATGAATTAGCTGCGCAAATAGATTTAAACGGATTTGATATAATTGGGATTACGGAGACATGGCTCCAGGGTGACCAAGGCTGGGATTTCAACATCCAGGGGTATTCAATATTCAGGAAGGACAGACAAAAAGGGAAAGGAGGTGGGGTAGCATTGCTGGTTAAAGAGGAGATTAACACAATAGTGAGGAAGGATATTAGCTCTGATGATGTGGAATCTGTATGGGTAGAGCTGAGACATACCAAGGGGCAGATAACGTTAGTGGGAGTTGTACACAGACCCCCAAACAGTAATGCTGAGGTTGGGGATGGCATTAAATGGGAAATTAGAGATGAGTGCAATAAGGGCACAGTAGTTATCATGGGTGACTTTAATTTACATATAGATTGGGTGAACCAAATTAGTAACAATACTGTGGAGGAGGAATTCCTAGAGTGTATACGGGATGGTTTCCTGCACCAATACATCGAGGAACCGACTAGAGATCAGGCCATCTTAGACTGGGTATTATGTAAAGAGAAAGGATTAATTAGCAATCTTGTTGTGCGAGGCCCCTTGGGGAGGAGTGATCATAAAATGATAGAATTCTTCATTAAGATGGAGGGTGAAGTAGTTGACTCAGAGACTAAGGTCCTGAATTTAAATAAAGGAAACTACGATGGTATGAGGCGGGAGTTGGCTAGGATGGATTGGGGAGCGTTACTTAAAGGGATGACGGTGGATAGGCAATGGTAAACATTTACAGATCGCATGGATGAACTGCAGAATTTGTTCATCCCTGTTTGGCATAAAAATAAAGCAAAAAAGGTGACTCAACCGTGGCTAACCATGGAAATTAGGGATAGCATAAGATCCAAGGAGAGGACATATAAATTGGCCAGAAAAAGCAGCAAACCTGAGGATTGGGAGCAGTTTAGGATTCAGCAAAGGAGGACAAAGGGATTAATTAAGAGGGGGGAATTAGAGTATGAGAGTAAGCTTGCAGGGAACATAAAACTGACTGTAAAAGCTTCTATAGATATGTGAAGAGAAAAAGATTGGTGAATTCAAGCGTAGGTCCCTTGCAGTCAGAATCAGGGGAATTTATAATGGGGAACAAACAAATTTCAATCCAATTAAATACATACTTTGGTTCTGTCTTCACAAAGGAGGACACAAATAAACTCCCAGGGATGTCGGGAAACATAGGGTCTAATGAGAGGGAGGAATTGAATGAAATCAGTATTTGTAGGGAAACGACGTGAGGGAAATTAATGAGATTGAAGGCCGATAAATCCCCAGGCCTGATAATCTGCATCCTAGGGTACTTAAGGAAGTAGCCCTAGAAATAGTAGATGCATTGCTGGTCATCTTTCAAAATTCTATAGACTCTGGAACAGTACCCATGGATTGGAGGGTAGCTAATGTAACCTCACTATTTAAAAAAGTTGGTAGAGAAAAAACGTGGAATTATAGACCAGTAAGCCTGTCATCGGTAGTGGGGAAAATGCGAGAGGCCATTATAAAAGATGTAATAGCAGAGCACTTGGAAAACAGTGACAGGATCGGACAAAGTCAACATGGATTTACAAAAGGTAAATCATGCCTGACTAATCTACTAGAATTTTTTGAGGATGTAACTGGTAGAATAGATAAGGGAGAACCAGTGGATGTGGTGTATTTGGACTTTCAGAAGGCTTTCGATAAGGTCCCGCATAAGAGATTAGATTGCAAAGTTAAAGCACATGGGATTGGGAGTAATGTACTGATTTGGATAGAGAACTGGTTGGCAGACAGGAAGCAAAGAGTTGAAATAAATGGGTCTTTTTCCGAGTGGCAGGCAGTGACTAGTGGGGTACCGCAGGGATCGGTGCTCGGACCCCAGCTATTCACAATATATATTAATGATCTATACGAGGGAACTAGATGTAATATCTCTAAGTTTGCAGATGACACAAAGCTGGGTGGGCTTGTGTGCTGTTAGGAGAATGCAGATAAATTCCAGTATGATTTGGACAGGTTGGGTGATTGGGCAGATGCATAGCAGATGCAGTATAATGTGGATAAATGCGAGGTTATCCACTTTGGTGGCAAAAGCAGGAAGACCGATTATTATCTGTACTACAATAGATTGGGAAAAGGGGAAGTGCAACGAGATCTGGGAGTCCTTGTGCTCCAGTCGATTAGACACAGAGTAAAGCTCCCTCTACACGATACCATAAAACACTCCCAGGGCAGGTAAAGCACGGGTTAGATACAGATTAAAGCCCCCTCTACACTGTCCCATCAAACATACCCAGGGCAGGCAGAGCATGGGATTAGATACAGAGGAAAACTCCCTCTACACTGCCCCATCAAACATTCCTTGGACAGATGCAGCACAGTTTAGATATAGAGTAAAGCTCCATCTACACTGTCCCATCAACACTCCCAGGGCAGTTACATCACAGGTTAGATACAGGGTAAAGCTCCTTCTACACTGTCACATCAAACACTCCCAGGGCAGGCAGAGCATGGGATTAGATACAGAGTAAAGCTCCCGCTACATTGTCCCATCAAACACTCCCAGGTAGGTACAGCTCAGGTTAGATACAGAGTTAAGCACCCTTAAACTGTCCAGTCAAACACTCCCAGGGCAGGTACAGCACGGGTTAGATACAGAGTAAAGCTCCCTCTACACTGTCCCATCAAACACTCCCAGTGCAGGTACAGCACGGGTTAGATACAGAGTAAAGGTTCCTCTACACTGTCCCGTCAAACACTCCCAGTGCAGGTACAGCATGGGTTAGATACAGAGTAAAGCTCCCTCTACACTGTCCCATCAAACACTCCCAGGGCAGGTACAGCAAGGGTTAGATAGAGAGTAAAGCTCCCTCTACACTGTCCCATCAAACACTCCCAGGGCAGGTACAGCACGGGTTAGATACAGAGTAAAGATCCCTCTACACTGTCCCATCAATAGTCCCAGGGCAGGTACAGCACGGAATTAGATACAGAGAAAAGCTCCCTAATACAGTCGAATCAAATACTCACAGGGCAGATGTAGCACAGTTTAGACACAGAGTAATTTTCCTCTACACTGTCCCATCAAACACTCCCAGGGCAGGTACAGCACGGGTTAGATACAGAGTAAACTCCCTTTACATTGTTACATCAAACATTCCCAGGGCAGGTACAGCACGGGTTAGAAACAGAGTAAAACTCCCTCTACACTGTCCCATCAAACATTTCGAGGGCAGTTACAGAACGGTTAGATACAGAGTAAATCGCCATCTGCGCTATCCCATCAAACACTCCCAGGGCAGGTACAGCAGAAGTTAGATACAAAGTAAAGCTCCCTCTACACTGTCCCATCAACACTCCCAGGTTTGATGCAGCACAATTTAGATATAGAGTAAAGCTCCATCTACACTATCCCGTCAAACACTCCAAGGGCAGACAGAGCATGGGATTAGTTACAAAGCAAAGTTCCCTCTACACTATCACTATTCACTTCTCCCAGGGCAGGCACAGCACGTCATAGAGTTATACAGCACAGAATGAGGCCATTCGGTATATCGTGTCCGCGCCGGCCAACAAGCCCTGTCTATTCTTATCCTATTTTCCCGCACTTGATCAGTAGCCTTGTATGCTATGGCGTTTCAAGTGCTCATCTAAATGCTTCTTGACTGTTGTGAAGGTTCCTGCCTCCACCAACCTTTCAGGCAATGAGTTCCAGATTCCAAGCACCCTCTGGGTGAAAGAGTTTTTCCTCAAATTCCCTCTAAACCGCCTGCCCCTTACCTGAAACTATGCCTCCTGGTTACTGACCCCTCTACTAAGGGGAAAAGTTCCTTTCTATCTACCCTATCTATGCCCCTCATAATTTTGTACACCTCAATCAGGTCCCCCCTCAGCCTTCTCTGCTCTAAGGAAAACAACCCCAGCCTGTCCAGTCTCTCTTCATAGCTGAAGCGCTGCAGCCCAGGTAACATCCTGGTGAATCTCCTCTGCAATCACATCCTTCCTATAGTGTGGCGACCAGAACTGCACACAGCATTCCAGCTGTGGCCTAACTAGCGTTTTGTACAGCTCCATTATAACCTCCCAGCTCTTATATTCTATGCCTCAGCTAATGAAGGCAAGTATCCCATATGCCTTTTTAACCACCTTATCGACCTGTCCTGCTACCTTCAGGGATCTATGTACATGCACACCTAGGTCCCTCTGATCCTCTGTCCTTCCTAGGGTCCTACCATTCATTGTGTATTCCATTGCATTGTTAGTCCTCCCAAAATGCATCACCTCACACTTTTCATGGTTAAATTCCATTTGCCACTGTTCTGCCCATCTAACCAGCCCGTCTATATCGTCATGTAGCCTGAGACTTCCTTCCTCGCTATTTACCACTCCACAAATTTTCGTATCATCTGCGAACTTACTGATCATACCTCCTACATTCATATCTAAATCATTAATGTACACTACAAACAGCAAATGACCCAGCACCGATCCCTGCGGTACACCACTGGACACAGGCTTCAAGTCAGAAAAACAACCTTCGACCATCACTCTCTGCCTCCTGCCACTAAGACAATTTTGGATCCAATGTGCCAAATTGCCCTGGATCCCATGGGCTCTTACTTTCTTGACCAGTCTCCCATGCGGGACTTTGTAAAAGCCTTACCAAAGTCCATGTAGACTACATCAACTGCACTACCCTCATCCACACACCTAGTCATCCCCACGAAAAATTCAATCAAATTGGTTGGACATGATCTCCCCCTGACAAAGCCATGCTGACTATCATTGATTAATCCTTGCCTCTCCAAGTGGAGACTAATTCTGTCCCTCAGAAATGTTTCCAATAATTTCCCTACTACTGATATTACTGGCCTGTAATTCCCTGGTTTATCCCGACTACCCTTCTTGAATAATGATACAATGGCCCAGAAATTGATCTCGCTCTGTTCCCGCGGGGGTAAGGCTTTCCTGCGATCTCTCACCTCGCTTGTGCTTTTTCAGATCCAGCTCGCACGAACTTGATGTTCCAGGGATCAGCTGGGCAGTGCTTGCGTATCCCAGCGGCGTAGTGAATTCGTGCGAGCTGTGGGATCACGTGACTCAGTTAGAGCCAATGGCAGCACACCATCTTCCATTCATAAGTTTCACAGCACGGCTGTGCAATCTATGAATTTTACAACCCCCCAAAATAACAGCTAAACCTCAATTAAATTTAAAAAAAAACCCATCACATTAATAAAATAAGTATAGTTAATTAAATTAACCATTTTAAAAAAAAAATTTAATTTTTGAAAAAATTTAAAATCTTTTAAAAAGTTATAAAAATAAACTTACCTGTCTTTAAAGTCTCTAAAAAAATATACCTGTTAAAAAAAATTCAAAAAAATACTTAATTCACTACTTACCTTCTTAAAAGTGGGTCTTACTCCTCCTTTTTACATTTCCAAAATCTTCCGTACTTACCTGCGCGTCCAAAACATGAAGTGCACAGCGTGCGCGCAGCCTGTAGCGCGCACGCGATGCACCGAGGACCCGCCCCCTTTTCAGAAGAGCAATTGCCGGTTTTCAGCGCATGCGCAGGGCATGCAGAAAACCGGCAATTGGAGTGGGAATACGCGAGAGTACGCAGTGCGTACTCTCGCGTCCCGGGATCAATTTTCGTCCCTATGTTAGCTGGTCTGCAGTCCTCTGGCACCTCCCCTGTGGCCAGAGAGGTTCTGAAAATTTGTTTCAGAGCCCCTGCAATCTCCTCCCTTGCCTCACACAGCAGCCGGGGATACATCTCGTCTGGGCCTGGGGATTTATCCACCTTTAAGCCCGCAAAAAAACGCTAGTGCCTCCTCCCTCTCAATACTAATTTGTTCAAATATATCACAATCCCCCTGCCTGATTTCTATGCCTACATCCCCCTTCTCCATAATGAACACAGATGCAAAATATTCATTTAAAACTGCACCCACATCTTCTGGCTCTACACACAGGTTGCCTCTTTGGTCCCCAATGGGCCCTACTCTTTCCCTGGTTATCCTCTTGCCCTTAATATACGTATAAAACAACTTGGAATTTTCCTTTACTTTGCCCGCCAGTGTTTTTTCATGCCCCCTCTTCGCTCTCCTAATTTCTTTTTTAAGTACCCCCCTGCACTTTCTATACTCCTCTAGGGCTTCCACTGTTTTTAGTCCTTTGTATCTGCCAAAAGCCTCCCTTTTTTTCCTAATCCATTCTTGTATATCCCTTGATATCCAGGGTTGCCTGGGCTTATTTGTCCCACCCTTGACCTTTACGGGAACATGTTGGCGTTGTACTCTCTCTATTTCCTTTCGGAAAGACTCCCATTGCTCTGATGTGGATTTTCCTACAAGTAGCTGATCCAAGTCCACTTTGGCCAGATCCTGCCTTATCATATTAAAATCAGCCTTCCCCCAATTTAGAACCTTTATTTCTGGTCCATCTTTGTCCTTTTCCATGACTGCCTTAAATCTCACCGAATTATGGTCACTGTCACCAAAATCCTCTCCTACTGACACATCTACCAATTGCCCGGCTACATTCCCTAGAATTAGGTCCAGTACCGCCCCCTCTCTTGTAGGACTTTCTACATGCTGGCTCAAAAAGCTCTCCTGGATGCACTTTAAGAATTCCACACCCTCTAAGCCTTTCACACTCTGACTATCCCAGTTAATATTGGGGAAGTTGAAATCCCCTACTATTATTACCCTATTATTTCTACACTTCTCTGAGATTTGACTACATATCTGTTTCTCTATCTCCTCCTGACTGTTTGGGGGCCTATAGTACACTCCCAGCAAAGTGCTTGCCCCCTTCTTGTTTGTAAGTTCTACCCATATGGCCTCATTAGAGTAACCTGCTATGATATCATCCCTCATTACAGCAGTAATTGACTCCTTGATTAATATTGCGACACCCCCTCCTCTTTTACACCCCCCTCTGTCCCGCCTGAAGATTCTATACCCCGGAATATTGAGCTGCCAGTCCTGCCTCTCCCTCAACCATGTCTCTGTGATAGCAACAATATCATACTCCCATGTGTATATCAACAACTTCAATTCATCTGCCTTACTCGCAAGACTCCTTGCATTAAAATAAATGCCATCCAGCCCTGCCATACTCCCTTGTGACGTTACATATTTTCTCTGCCTTCCAGGCTGACTTGTTTTTACTCTATATTAGACTCTGCATCACCCCCTACTATAGCTCCACTCGGTATCTCATCCCCCTGCCAAGTTAGTTTACCCCCCCCCCACCCCGCAACAGTACTAGCAAACCTCCCCGCAAGGATGTAGGTCCCGTTCCGGTTCAGGTGCAACCCATCCGACTTGTACAGGTCCCACCTTCCCCAGAAGCAGACCCAGTGATCCAGGAAACTAAAGCCCTCCCTCCTGCACCAACTCTTTAGCCACACATTCATCTGATCTATCCTCCTATTGCTATACTCACGTGGCACTGGGAGTAATCCAGTGATTACAACCTTTGAGGTGCTGCTTTTTAATCTGCTACCAAGCTCCCTAAATTCATGTTGCAGGACCTCATCCCTCTTTCTGTGAAGGAATAAGCCATAAAACCTATTCAGAAAAATACACCATTGTATGAAGGAATTCTGGCCTTATTAAAACATGACAAACTGGGTTTGGAAATCTAGAAACCTAACTATGAAAAATTGTGAAAGCATTCTGGCTATTAGATAAGATAGTTGTTGACTCTGAATCAATAACCTTATTGAAACAGAACGTGAAAGGCTCCTGTAAGCTAAACCTTTTGAAATGAAACAATGATTCACCCTGGACAAGGTGTTCTCATTTACACCTCGCAAAGAAGCACATAAAAGTAAGAAACGGCAGGGTTCTGAGGAACGTGGAGGAACAGAGGGATCTGGGGGTTCATATCCACAGATCTCTGAAGGTTGCCACTCAAGTGGATAGAGCAGTAAAGAAGGCCTATGGTGTGTTAGCGTTTATTAACAAGGGGTTTGAGTTTAAGAACCGTGAGGTTATGCTGCAACTGTACAGGAGCTTGGTGAGACCACATTTGGAATATTGTGTGCAGTTCTGGTCACCTCACTATAGGAAGGACGTGGAAGCATTGGAAAGAGTGCAAAGGAGATTTACCAGGATGCTGCCTGGTTTGTGGGGGAGGTCTTATGAAGAAAGATTGAAGGAGCTAGGGCTTTTCTCTTTAGAGCGGAGGAGGATGAGAGGCGACTTAATAGAGGTTTATAAGATGATGAGGGGGATAGATAGAGTGGATGTTCAGAGACTATTTCCTCGGGTGGATGTAGCTGTTACAAGGGGGCATAAATATAAGGTGCATGGGGGGAGATATAGAAGGGATGTCCGAGGTAGATTCTTTACTCAGAGAGTGGTTGGGGTGTGGAATGGACTGCCTGCTGTGATAGTGGAGTTGGACACTTTAGGAACTTTCAAGCGGTTATTGGATAAGCACATGGAGCAGACCAGAATGATAGGGAGTGGGATAGCTTGATCTTGGTTTTGGACAATGCACGGCACATATCGAGGGCCTGTACTGTGCTGTACTGTTCTATGTTCTATGTTCTATTTGCCTTCGTAAAAATGACATCAAGTAAAACACACCTGTCGTTACACCGTTTTTTATGGTAAACTTAGAACACCTAGAGAAGAGACATAATTCTGTAATGCTGTCAGCTGAGGTGACTGTAAGAATTGCAGGGGTCAGCAGAAAAATGACTAGAGAAAATTAGCTTACATCAGCAGAAATCCTTAAAGGAAATACCACTGGAAAAGGGTATAAATATTGAACTCTCAAATGGGATAGTAGACTCGCTTTAAAGAAGCAAATCGATTCTCGGCTTCAAAGACGGCTCTGTTAGTCTCCAACTCTTTGTACCTCGGGGATCAAAGGTATTTGATTTTGGTGGATATCCTGAATAGAACTTTAAGAACTGTAAAACTGTAGCGAAGTTAAGATTTGAGAGTAAGATTCTTTGATAATAGAATTGTAAGCTTTCTCTTTTTGGAACTGTTAATGTTGCGATTGACTCACCAACTGTAAACTGCATGTCGGTACTTTAATAAATCTATATATTTTTCGAGTTGTCTCACATAAGACTTCTGTATCAAACTCGCAAACTCATTCTCTGTACATTCTTTTGTGAGGTGTTGCAGAATTCTGGGGGAGTTTTCCTAACCCTCATAATATCCGCAAAGTTACAGTCCAGCTAAACTTATTAAAAGTGCTATCTGGAGGACGGTAACATTTTCAGGTTGTTCCTTTCCTTTCGGGAGAGATAGTCCGGACCTTTAGACCCAATTAAGCACCGTTAGGCTTCCTCAAACTTTAGTTGAAAGTGAACGTCTGAGGAATATGCCTGATCCGGGGTAGCCCTAAAGGGGCTAAGACTAGTAATTATCCCTTCATTTCAACCCATGTCGTTGGTACCAATGTGAACCACGACCTCTGACTGTTCGCCCTCCCCCTTCAGAATGCCCTGCAGGCGTTCAGTGACATCCTTGACCCTGGCACCAGGGAGGCAACATACCATCCTGGAGTGACATCTGCAGCCACAGAAACGTCTATCTGTTCCCCTTACGATAGAATCCCCTATCACTATTGCTCTCACACTCTTTTTTCTCCTCTCCTTTGCATCTGAGCCACTCGTAGTGCCAAGGAGTTGGCTCTTGCTGCATTCCCCTGAGAAACCATCTCCCTCATCAGTATCCAAAACGGAAAATCTGTTGGAGAGGGAGATGGACTCAGGGGACTACTGCACTACCTTCCTAGTTCTTTTACTCTGTCTGGCGGTCACCCATTTCCTGTCTGCCTGTGCACTCTTTACCTGCGGTGTGGCCACCTTGTTAAACGTGCTATCCACGAAGATCTCAGCTTCGCGGATGCTCCACAGTGACTCCAGCCGCAGCTCCAGCTCTGAAACGCGGATTTCGTGTAGCTGCAGCTGGAGACACTTCCTGCACATGTTTTCGCCCTGGACACCGAAAGTTATCCTGACTTCCCACATAGCACAGGAGGAGCACTCCACGCTGCCGAGTTGCCCTGCCAAGTCCTACCCTTCATTTACTCCGTTTACTTCCTTTAAATTAAAGAATATTAAATACGCCAGGGATCTTATTTCCCTTTAAACACTACTTACTCTAAACTAGAGACGTGTTAGATACAGAGTAAAGTTCCCTCTACACTGCCCCATCAAAGACTCCCAGGGCAGGTACAGCTGAAGTTAGATAGAGAGTACAGCTCCCTCTACACTGTCCCACCAAACACTCCCAGGACAGGAACAGCACGGGATAGTTACAGATGAAAGCTCCCTCTACACTGTCCCATGAAACACACCCAGGGCAGGTACAGCATGGGTTAGATACAGAGTAAAGCTACCACTACAGCGTCCCATCAAACACTCCCAGGGCAGGTACAGCACAGGTTAGATCCAGAGTAAAGCTCCCTCGACACTGTCCCATCAAACACACCCAGGGCAGGTGTAGTACAATTTAGATACAGAGTAAAGCTCCCTCTAAACTGTCCCATTAGCATTCCCAGGGCAGGTACAGCATGGCTTAGATTTAGAGTAAATCTCCCTCTACACTATCCCATCAAGCACTCCCAGGGCATTCAGAGCATGAGATTAGATACAGAGTAAAGCTACCTCTACCCTGGCCCATCAAACACTCCAAGGGAATGCACAGCCCGGGTTAGATACAGAGTAAAGCTCCCTTTACACTGTCCCATCAAACACTCCCAGGGCAGGTACAGCACGGGTTAGATACAGAGTAAAGCTCCCTCTACACTGTCCCATCAAACACTCCCAGGGCAGGTACAGCACGGGTTGAGATACAGAGTAAAGCTCCCTCTACACTGTCCCATCACACACTCCCAGGGCAGGTACAGTACGGGTTAGATACAGAGTAAAGCTCCCTCTGCACTGTCCCATCACACACTCCCAGGGCAGGTACAGCACGGGTTAGATACAGAGTAAAGCTCCCTCTACACTGTCCCATCAAACACTCCCAGGGCAGGTACAGCACGGGTTAGATACAGAGTAAATCTCCCTCTACACTGTCCCATCAAACACTCCAGGGCAGGTACAGCACGGGTTAGATACAGAGTAAAGCTCCCTCTACACTGTCCCATCAAACACTCCCAGGGCAGGTACAGCACGGGTTAGATACAGAGTAAAGCTCCCTCTACACAGTCCCATCAAACACTCCCAGGGCAGGTACAGCACGGGTTAGATACAGAGGAAAGCTCCCTCTACACCGTCCCATCAAATACTCCCAGGTTAGGTACAGAGTGGTTTCGATACAGAATAAAGCTCCCTCTACAACATCTTATCAAACACTCCCAGGGCAGGTACAGCACGGGTTAGATACACAGTAAAGCTCCCTCTACACTCTCACATTAAACACTCCCAGGGCAGGTACAGCATTGTTTAGATACAGAGTAAAACTCGCGCTACACTGCCCCAACAATCACTCCCAAGGCAGGTACATCGGTTGGATATATACAGAGTAAAGCACCCTTTACACTGTCCCATCAAACACTCCCAGGGCAGGTACAGCACGGGTTAGATACACTGTAATCTGCCTCTACACTGTCCCATCAAACACTCCCAGGGCAGGTACAGCAGGGGTTTATATAGAGTAAAGTTCCCTCGAGACTGTTACATTAAACACTCCCTGTTCAGGTACAGCACGGGTTAGATACAGAGTAAATCTCCCTCTACACTGTCCCATCAAACACACCCAGGGCAGGTACAGCACGGGTTAGATACAGAGTAAAGCTCCCTCTAAACGGTCCCATTAAACAAACCCAGGGCAGGTACAGCAGGGGTGAGATACAGAGGAAAACTCCCTCAACACTGCCTCATCAAACACTCCCAGGGCAGGTACAACACGGGTTAGATACAGAGTAAAACTAACACTACACTTCCCCATCAAACACTCCCAGGGCAGGTACAGCACAGGTTAGACACCAAATAAAGCTTCCTCTACACTGTCCCGTCAAACACTCGCAGGGCAGGTACAGTATGGGTAAGTTACAGAGTAAATTTACCACAACACTGTCCCAAAAGATATTCACAGGTTAGATACAGGGTGGGTTAGATACAGAGTAAAGCTCCCTCTACACTGTCCAATCAAACACTCCCAGGGCAGGTACAGCACGGGTTAGATACAGAGTAAAGCTCAATCTGCACTGTCCCCATCAAACACTCCCAGGCCAGGTACAGCACGGTTTAGATACAGAGTAAAGCTTCCTCTACACTGTCCCATCAAATACTCCCAGGGTATGTACAGAGTGGGTTAGATTCAGAGCAAAGCAGCCTACACATTGTCCCATCAAACACTCCCGGGGTATGTACAGAGTTCGTTAGAGACAGAGTAAAGCTCCCTCTACACTCTCCCACCAAACACTCGCATGGCAGGAGCAGAATGGGTTAGATACAGAGAAAAGCTCCCTCTTCACTGTCTCGGCAAACACTCCGAGGACAGGTACAGCACGGATTAGATGCAGCGTAAAGCTCGCTCTACACTGTCCCATCAAAGACTCCCAGGGCAGGTACAGCACGGGGTTAGATACAGAGTGAAGCTCCCTCTACACTGTCCCATCAAACACTCCTAGCGCAGCTGCAGCACGGGTTAGATACAGAGTAAAGCTCTATCTACATTGTCCCATCAAACACACCCAAGGCTGGTACAGAACGGGCTAGAATAAGAGTAAAGCTCCTTCTGCAATGTCCCATCAAACTCTCCCAGGACAAGTACTGCACGGGTTCGATACAGAGTAAAGCTCCGTCTACACTGTCCCATCAAACACACCCAGGGCAGGTACAGCACGGGGTTAGATACACTGTCCATCAAACACTCCTTTGGCTGGTACAGCACGGGTTGGATACAGAGTAAAGCTCCCTCTACACTGCCCCATCCAACACTCCCAAGGCAGATACACCACGGGTTAGATAAAGAGTTAAGCTCCATCTACCCTGTTCCACCAAACACTCCCAGTGCAGATACAGCACGGGTTAGATACAGTTGAAAGCCCCCTCTAAACTGTCCCATCAAACACTCCAAGGGCTGGTACAGCACGGGTTAGATACAGAGTAAAGCTCCCTCTACACTGTCCATCAAACACACCCAGGGCTTGTACAGCACGGGTTGGATACAGAGTAAAGCTCCCTCTACACTGTCCCATCAAACACTCCCAGGGCAGGTACACCACGGGTTAGATACAGATTAAAACTCCATCTACCATGTCCCAACAAACACTCCCAGTGCAGGTACAGCACGGGTTAGATACAGAGTAAAGCTCCCTCTACACTGTCCCATTAAACACTCCCAGGGCAGGTACAGCACGAGTTAGATACAGAGTAAAGCTCCCTCTACACTGTCCCATCAGACACTCCCAGGGCAGGTACAGCACGGGTTAGATACAGAGTAATGCTCCCTCTACACTGTCCCATCAAATACACCCAGGGCTGGTACAGCACGGGTTGGATACAGAGTAAAGCTCCCTCTACACTGCCCCATCCAACACTCCCAGGGCAGGTACACCACGGGTTAGATACAGAGTAAAGCTCCATCTACCCTGTCCCAACAAACACTCCCAGTGCAGATACAGCATGGGTTAGATACAGAGTAAAGCTCCCCCTACACTGTCCCATTAAACACTCCCAGGGCAGGTACAGCACGAGTTAGATACACAGTAAAGCTCCCTCTACACTGTCCCATCAGTCACTCCCAGGGCAGGGACATCACGGGTTACATACAGAGTAATGCTTCCTCTACACTGTCCCATCAAACACTTCCAGGGCAGGTACAGCATGGGTTAGATATACAGTAAAGCTATCTCTACACTGTTCACTCAAATACTCCCAGGTCAGGTAAAGCAGGGGTTAGATACACAGTAAAGCTCCCTCTACAGTGTCCCATCATACACTTCCAGGTCAGATACAGCACGGGGATATATACAGAGTAATGCTCCCTCTACACTGCCCCATCAAACACTCCCAGGGCAGGTACACCACGGGTTAGATACAGAGTAAAGCTCCCTCTGCACTGTCCCATCAAACACTTCCAGGTCAGATACAGCAGGGGTTAGATACAGAGTAAAGCTCCATTTACCCTGTCCCACCAAACACTCCCTGTGCAGATACAGCACGGGTTATATATAGAGAAAAGCTCGCTCTACACTGCCCCATCAAAAACTCCCAGGGCAGGTGCAGCACAGGTTAGATACAGAATAAAGCTCCCTCTGCACTGTCCCACCAAATACTCCCTGTGCAGATACAGCACGGGTTTGATACAGAGTAAAGTTCCCTCTACACTGTCCCATCAAATGCTCGCAGGGCAGGTACAGCACGGGTTAGATACAGAGTAAAACTCGCACTACACTGTCCCATCAAAAATTCCAAGGGCAGGAACAGCACTGGTTAGATACAGTATAAAGCTCCCTCTACACTGTCCCATCACTCCCTCCCAGGGCAGGTACAGCACGGGTTAGATACCGAAGAAAGCTCCCTCTACGCTGTCCTATCAAACACTCGCAGGGTAGGTACAGCACGGGGTAGATACAGCGTAAAACTCCCTCTACACTGTTCCATCAAATACTCCCAGGGCAGGTACTGCACGGGTTAGATACAGAGTAAAGCTCCCTCTACACTGCCACATCAAACACTCCCAGGGCAGGTACAGCACGGGGTTAGATACAGAGTAAAGCTCCCTCTACGCTGTCCCATCAAACACTCCCAGGACAGGTACAGCACGGGTTAGAGAGAGAGAGTAAAGGTCCGTCTACACTGTCCCATAAAACATTCCCAGGGCATTTACAGCACAGGCTTAGATTATGTGTAAAGTTCCCTCGACACTGACAAATCAAACACTCCCCTGGCAGCTACAGCACGGGGTTAGATATAGAAAAAAGCTCCTTCTACAATGTCCCATCAAATACTTCCGGACCGGTACAGCAAACTTTAGATACACAGTAAAGCTCCGTCTACACCGTCCCATCAAACACACCCAGGACAGGTACAGCATGGGTTAGAGAGTGAGTAAAGCTCCCTCTACACTGTCCCATCAGTCACTCCCAGGGCAGGTACATCACGCGTTAGATACAGAGTAAAGCTCCCTCTACACTGTCCCATCAAACACTCCCAGGGCAGGTACAGCACGGGTTAGATACAGAGTAAATCTCCCTCGACACTGTCCCATCAAACACTAGCAGGGCAGGTACAGCATGGGTAAGATCCAGAGTAAAGCTCCCTCTACACTGTCCCATCAAACACTCCCAGGGCAGGTATAGCACGGGTTAGATAATGAGTAAAGCTCCCTCTACACTGTCCCATCAAACAATTCCAGGGCAGGTACAGCACGGGTTAGACGGAGAGTAAAGCTCCCTCTACACTGTCCCATCAAACACTCCCAGGGCAGGTACAAAACGGGTTAGATACAGAGTAAAGCTCCCTCTACACTGTATCATCAAACACTCCCAGGGCGGGTACAGCACGGGTTAGATACAGAGTAAAGCTCCGTCTACACTGCCCCATCAAACACTCCCAGAGCAGGTAAAGCACGGGTTAGATACAGAGTAAAGCTCCCTCTACACTGCCCCATCAAACACTCGCAGGTCAGGTACAGCACAGGTTAGATACAGAAAAATGCTCCCTCTACACTGTCCTATGAAACACTCCTAGGGCAGGTACAGCACGGGTTAGATACATAATAAAGCTCCCTCTACACTGTCCCATCAATCACTCACAGGGCAGTTACAGCACGGGTTAGATACAGAATAAAGATTCCTGTACACTGTCCCATCAAACACTTCCAGGGCATATATACCACGGTTCGATACAGAGTAAAGCTCTGTCTACGCTGTCCCATGAAACGTTCCCAGGGCAGGTATAGCACGGGGTAGATACAGAGTAAAACTACCTCTACACTGTCCCATCAAACACTCCCTGGACAGCTACAGCACGGGTTAGATACAGAGTAAAGCTCCCTCTACACTGTCCCATCAAACACTCCCAGGGCAGGATCAGCACGGGTTAGAAACACAGTAAAGCTCCCTCTACACTGTCCCATCAAACACTCCCATGGCAGGTATAGCACGGGTTAGATAATGAGTAAAGCTCCCTCTACACTGTCCCATCAAACAATTCCAGGGCAGGTACAGCACGGGTTAGACGGAGAGTAAAGCTCCCTCTACACTGTCCCATCAAACACTCCCAGGGCAGGTACAAAACGGGTCAGATACACAGTAAAGCTCCCTCTACACTGTATCATCAAACACTCCCAGGGCGGGTACAGCACGGGTTAGATACAGAGTAAAGCTCCGTCTACACTGCCCCATCAAACACTCCCAGAGCAGGTAAAGCACGGGTTAGATACAGAGTAAAGCTCCCTCTACACTGCCCCATCAAACACTCGCAGGTCAGGTACAGCACAGGTTAGATACAGAAAAATGCTCCCTCTACACTGTCCTATGAAACACTCCTAGGGCAGGTACAGCACGGGTTAGATACATAATAAAGCTCCCTCTACACTGTCCCATCAATCACTCACAGGGCAGTTACATCACGGGTTAGATACAGAATAAAGATTCCTGTACACTGTCCCATCAAACACTTCCAGGGCATATATACCACGGTTCGATACAGAGTAAAGCTCTGTCTACGCTGTCCCATGAAACGTTCCCAGGGCAGGTATAGCACGGGGTAGATACAGAGTAAAACTACCTCTACACTGTCCCATCAAACACTCCCTGGACAGCTACAGCACGGGTTAGATACAGAATAAAGCTCCCTCTACACTGTCCCATCAAACACTCCCAGGGCAGGATCAGCACGGGTTAGAAACACAGTAAAGCTCCCTCTGCACTGTCCCATCAAACACTCCCATGGCAGGTACAAAACGGGTTAGATAGAGAGTAAAGCTCCCTCTCCACTGGCCCCATCAAACACTCCCAGGGCAGGTACTGCAAGGAGTTAGAAGCAGACGATAGCTCCCTCTACACTGACCCATCAAACACTCCCAGGGAAGGAACAGCAAGGAGTTAGAAACAGAGTAAAGCTCCTTTTACAATGTCCCATCAAACACTTCCAGGGCAGGTACAGCACAGGTTAGATAGAGTAACGCTCCCTCTACACTGACCCATCAAACACACCCAGGGCAGGTACAGCACGGGTTAGATACAGAGTAAAGCTCCCTCTATACTGTCCCATCAAACACTCCCAGGGCAGGTACAGCACGGGTTAGATACAGAGTGAAGCTCCCTCTACACTGTCCCATCAAACACTCCCATGGCAGGTACAGCAAATAGTTAGAAACAGTGTATAGCTCCCACTACACTGTCAATCAAACACTCCCAGGGCAGGTACAGCACGGGGTTAGATACAGAGTAAAGCTCTCTCTACACTGTCCCCATCAAACACATCCAATGCAGGTACAGCACAGGGTTAGATACAGAGTCAAGCTCCCCCTACACTGTCCCATCAAACATTCCCAGGGCAGGTACAGCACGGAGCTAGATACAGAGTAAAGCTCCTTCTGCACTGTCCAATCAAACACACCCAGGGCAGGTACAGCACGGGTTAGATACAGAGTAAAGCTCCCTCTTCACTGACCCATCAAACACACCCAGGGCAGGTACAGCACGGGTTAGATACAGAGTAAAGCTCCCGCTACACTGTCCCTTCAAACACTCCCAGGGCAGGTACAGCATGGTTTAGATACAGAGTAAATCTCCCTCGACACTGTCCCATCAAACACTCCCAGGGCAGGTTCAGCACGGGTTAGATACAGAGTAAAGCTCCCTCTACACTGACCCATCACACACTCCCAGGGCAGGTACAGCACGGGGTGAGATACAGAGTAAAGCTCCCTCTACACTGTCCCATCACACACTCCCAGGGCAGGTACATTACGGGGTTAGATACAAAGTAATGCTCCCTCTGCACTGTCCCATCACACACTCCCAGGGCAGGTACAGTACCGGGTTAGATACAAAGTAAAGCTCCCTCTACACTGTCCCGTCAAACACTCCCAGTGCAGGTACAGCACGGGTTAGATACAGAGTAATGCTCCCTCTACACTGTCCCCATCAAACACTCCTAGGGCAGGTGCAGCACGGGTTAGATACAGAGTAAAGCTCCCTCGACACTGTCCCATCAAACACTCTCAGGGCAGGTACAGCACGGGTTAGATACAGAGTAAAGCTCCATCTACACTGCCCATCAAACACTCCCAGATTAGTAAAAATATGAAGTACCTGCTCGCCGATATATTTTTGAAACTCCTTCAGCATCTTCTCCTGCAGATTTTTCATCGTCTGGACTTGCGCAAACTGTAAAGAAACGTCATTCATTAGAAACGGACACAAAATAAAGAGTTTCTCAGTCCCTCTCTCTCAGGCAGATATCTGTTCACTGACTGGTGTCTCTCAGTCCCTCTCTCTCAGTGAGATCTCTCTCTCAGTGAGATATCTGTACACTGACTGGTGTATCTCAGTCCCTCTCTCTCAGGGTGATGTCTGTACACTGACTGGTGTCTCAGTGTCTCTCTCTCTGGGAGATATCTGTACACTGACTGGTGTCTCTCAGTCCCCTCTCTCGCAGGGAGATATCAGTACACTGACTGGTGTCCCAGGTCCCTCTCTATGGGAGATATCTGGACACTGACTGGTGTCTCTCAGTCCCCTCTCCCTCAGGGAGATATCTGTACACTGACTGTTGTCTCTCAGTCCCTCTCTCTCAGTGAGATATCTGTACACTGTTTGGTGTCCCTCAGTCCCTCTCTCTCGGGGAGATATCTGTACACTGACTGGTGTCTCTCAGTCACACTCACTCAGGGAGATATGTGTACACTGACTGGTGTCCCTCAGTCCCTCTGTCTCAGGGTGATGTCTGTACACTGACAGGTGTCTCTCATTCCCCTCTCTCTCAGGGAGATATCTGTGCACTGACTGGTGTCTCTCAGTCCCTCTCTCTCAGGGAGATATCTGTGCACTGACTGGTGTCTCTCAGTCCCCATCTCTCAGGGAGATATCTGTACACTGACTGGTGTCTCACTCTCCCTCTCTCTCAGGGAGATTTCTGTACACTGACTGGTGTCTCTCAGTCCCTCTCTCTCAGGGAGATATCTGTACACTGACTGTTGTCTCTCAGTCCCTCTCTCTCATGGAGATATCTGTGCACTGACAGGTGTCTCTCACACCTTCTCTCACAGTGAGAGATCTGTACAGTGTCTGGTGTTTCTCAGTCCCTTCTCTCTCAGTGAGATATCTGTGCACTGACTGGGGTCACTCAGTCCTTCTCTCTCAGGGAGTTATCTGTGCACTGACTGGTGTCTCTCAGACCCTCTCTCTCGGAGATATCTGGACACTGACTGGTGTCTCTCCTACCCTCTCCCTTAGCGAGATATCTGTGCACTGACTGGTGTCTCTCAGTCCCTCTCTCTCAGCGAGATATCTGTACATTGACTGGTGTGTGTCAGTCACCTCTCTCTCAGGGAGATATCTGTACACTGACTGGAGTCTCTCAGTCCCATCTCTCTCAGGGAGATATCTTTACACTGATTGGTGTCTCTCAGTCCCATCTTTCTCAGGGAGATGTCTTTGCACTGATTTGTGTCGCTCAGTCCCCGCTCTCTCAGGGAGATATCTTTACACTGACTGGTGTCGCTCAGTCCCCTCGCTCACAGGGAGATATCTTAACACTGACTGGTGTCTCAATCCCTCTCTCTCTCAGGGAGATATCTGTACACTGACTGGTGTCTCTCAGTCCCTCTCCCTCAGGGAGATATCTGTACACTGACTGGTGTCGCTCAGTCCCCTCTCTTTCAGGGTGATATTTATACACTGACTGGTGTCTCTCAGTCCCCTCTCTCTCTGGGAGATATCTGTACATTGACTGGTGTCTCTCAGTCCCTCTCTCTCAGGGAGATATCTGCACACTGACTGGTTCACTCAGTCCACTCTCTCTCAGGGAGATATCTGTTGACTGACTGTTGTCTCTCAGTCACTCTCTCTCTTGGAGATATCTGTAAACTGACTGGTGTCTTCAGTCCCCTCTCTCTCAGGGTGATATCTGTACACTGACTGGTGTCTCTCAGTCCCTCTCTCTCAAGGAGATATCTGTTCACTGAATTTCCACAGAGGCCGGTGTCAGGAGCAGCAGGAGAGCGGCGGTACGGTGAGTATTTAAACTTACTTTCCCTGTCTTTTTTCCACAGTGACTCTGGAACAGTTCCCATGGATTGGAGGGTAGCTAATGTAACCCCACTATTTAAAAAATGTGGCAGAGAAAAAACGGGGAATTATAGACCGGTAAGCATGACATCGGTAGTGGGGATAATTTCCATATAGATTGGGCTAACCAAATTAGTAACAATACTGTGGAGGAGGAATTCCTAGAGTGTATATGGGATGGTTTCCTGGAGCAATATGTTGAGGAACCAATTAGAGATCAGGCCATCTTAGACTGGGTATTATGGAAGCATAGAAGATAGGAGCAGGAGCAGGCCATTCGGCCCCTCGAGCCTGCTCCGCCATTTAATGAGATCATGGCTTATCATCTAAATCCAGTACCCTGTCCCTGCTTTCTCCCCATATCCCTTGATCCCTTTAGCCTTAAGAAATATATCTAACTCCTTGTTGAATATATTTAATGAATTGGCCTCAACTGCCTTCTGTGGTAGAGAATTCCACAGGTTCACCACTCTCTGGGTGAAGAAATTCCTCCTCCTCTCAGTACTAAATGGCTTACCCCTTATCCTTAGACTGTGACCTCTGGTTCTGGACTCCCCCGCCATCGGGAACAGCCATCCTGCATCTAGTCTGTCTAGTCCTGTTAGAATTTTATAAGTTTCAATGAGATCCCCTCTCATTCTTTTAAACTCCAGCGAGTATAAGCCTAATCGACCCAATCTCTCTTCATACATCATTCCTGCCATCCCAGGTATCAGTCTGGTGAATCTTCGCTGCACTCCCTCCATGGCAAGTACATCCTTCCTCAGATAAGGCGACCAAAACTGCACACAATACTCAAGGTGTGGTCTCACCAAGGCCTTGTACAACTGCAGCAAGACATCCTTGTTCCTGTACTCGAATCCTCTCGCTACGAAGACCAACATACCATTTGCCTTCTTAACCGCCTGCTGCACCTGCGTGCATACCTTCAGCGACTGGTGCACAAGGACTTCCAGATCTCGGTGCACTTCCCATTTTCCCAATCTATTGCCATTCAGATAATAATCTGTCTTCCTGTTTTTTTCCACCAAAGTGGATAACCTCGCATTTATCCACATTATATTGCATCTGCCATGCATCTGCCCAATCACCCAACCTTTCCAAATCATGCTGGAGTTACTCTGCATCCTCCTCACAGCACACACGCCCACCCAGCTTTGTGTCCTCTGCAAACTTAGAGATATTACATCTAGTTCCCTCGTCTAGATCATTAATATATATTGTGAATAGCTGGGGTCTTAGCACCAATCCCTGCGGTACCCCAGTAGTCACTGCCTGCCACTCGGAAAAAGACCCGTTTATTCCAACTCTTTGCTTCCTGACTGCCAACCAGTTCTCTATCCAAATCAGTACCTTACCCCAATCCCATGTGCTTTAACTTTGCACGCTAATCTCTTATGTAGGACCTTATCAAAAGCCTTCTGAAAGTCCAAATACACCACATCCATTGGTTCTCCCTTATCTATTCTGCCAGTTACATCCTCAAAAAATTCCAGTAGATTAGTCGGGCATGATTTACCTTTTGTAAATCCATATTGACTTTGACCGATCCTGTCACTGTTTTCCAAGTGCTCTGGTATTACATCTTTTATAATGGACTCTAGCATTATCCCCACTACCGATGTCAGGTTTACCGGTCTATAATTCCCCGTTTTTTCTCTGCCACCTTTTTAAATAGTGGGGTTACATTAGCTACCCTCCAATCCATGGGAACTGTTCCAGAGTCTATAGAATTTTGAAAGATGACCAGCAATGCATCTACTATTTTTTGGGCCACTTCCTTTAGTACCCTAGGATGTAGATTATCAGGCCCTGGGGATTTATCGGCCTTCAATCCCGTCAATTTCCCTAACACCATTTCACTAGAAATACTGATTTCATTAAATTCCTCCCTCTCATTAGACCCTATGTGCCCCTATACCTCTGGAATTATGTAATGAGAAAGGATTAATTAGCAATCATGTTGTTGAGACGCCCATTGGGGTGGAGCGATCATAATATGATAGAATTATTCATTAAGATGGAGAGTGAAGTAGTTGACTCAGAGACTAGAGTCCTGAATTTAAATAAAGGAAACTACAGTGGTATGAGGCGTGAGTTGGCTAGGATGGATTGGGGAACATTATCTAAAGGGTTGACAGTGAATAGGCAATGGCAAACATTTTAAGATCGCATGGATGAACTACACAATTTGTTCATCCCTGTTTGGCATAAAAATAAAACAAAAAAGTTGTCTCAACCGTGGCTTACAAGGGAAATTAGGGATAGCATAAGATCCAAGGAGAGAGCATATAAATTGGCCAGAAAAAGCAGAAAACCTGGGGAATGGGAGCAGTTTAGGATTCAGCAAAGGAGGACAAACGGATTAATTAAGAGGGGGGAAATAGAATATGAGAGTAAGCTTGTAGGGAACATAAAAACTGACTGTAAAAGCTTCTATAGATATGTGAAGAGAAAAAGATTGGTGAAGTCAAACGTAGGTCCCCTGCAGTCAGAATCAGGGGAATTTATAATGGGGAACAAAGAAATGGCAGACCAATTAAATACATACTTTGGTTCTGTCTTCACAAAGGAGGACACAAATAAACTCCCAGAGATGTCGTGGAACATAGGGTCGAATGAGAGGGTGGAACTGAATGAAATCAGTATTTGTAGCGAAATGGTGTCCGGGAAATTGATGGGATTGAAGGCCGATAAATCCCCAGGGCCTGATAATCTACATCCTAGGGTACTTAAGGAAGTGGCCCTAGAAATATTAGATGCATTGCTGGTCATCTTCCAAAATTCGATAGACTCTGGAACAGTTCCCATGGATTGGAGGGTAGCTAATGTAACCCCACTATTAAAAAAGGGTGGTGGAGAGAAAACGGCGAATTGTAGACTGGTAAGCCTGAAATCGGTAGTGGGGAAACTGCTAGAGTCCATTATAAAAGATGTAATAGCAGAGCACTTGGAAAACAGTGACAGGATCGGAAAAAGTCAACATGGATTTACAAAAGGTAAATCATGCTTGACTAATCTACTGGAATTTTTTGAGGATGGAACTGGCAGAATACATAAGGGAGAACCAATGGATGTGGTGTATTTGGACTTTCAGAAGGCTTTCAATAAGGTCCTGCATAAGAGATTAGCGTGCAAAGTTAAAGCACATGGGATTGGGGGTAAGGTATTGATGTGGATAGAGAACTGGTTGGCAGACAGAAAGCAAAGATTTGGAATAAACGGGTCTTTTTCTGAGTGGCAGGCAGTCACTAGTGGGAAACCACAGGGATCGTTGCTAGGACCCCAACTATTCACAACTAGATGTAATATCTCCAAGTTTGCAGACGACACAAAGCTGGGTGGGCGTGTGTGCTGTGAGGAGGATGCAGAGAAACTCCAGTATGATTTGGACAGGTTGGGTGATTGGGCAGATGCATGGCAGATGCAGTATAATGTGGATAAATGCGAGGTTATCCACTTAGGTGGCAAAAACAGGAAGACAGATTATTATCTGAACGGCAATAGATTGGGAAAAGGGGAAGTGTAACGAGACCTGGGTGTCCTTGTTCACCAGTCGCTGAAGGTAAGAATGCAGGTGCAGCATGCAGTTAAGAAGGCAAATGGTATGTTGGCCTTCACAGCGAGAGGATTCGAGTACAGGAGCAAGGATATCTGGCTGTAGTTGAACAGGGCCTTGGTGAGACCACACAATGGCCCAGAAATGCGGGTTTCCACAGGTGAGTACGCGCTGTGTACTCACCCGTAAGGTCAATGAAAGTGCCGGTTTCGCGCACGCGCTAGAAACCGGAACTTCCGATCCCTTGAAGGAAGGGGTTCACAGGTCAAACGCGTGCACCGGAGAGGCAGCGTGTAGAAATGGAACTTCGGCTTTTTTTTACAGGTTTCTCAGTGCGGGTAAGTCCCTAGGAGCTGCGCGTGGAAAAAGCAGGCACAAGGCCTGCTTTCAAAAAGGTAAGAGGTGAATTCAGTAAAATTGAATTTTTTTTCCCACAGGTTTATCATTTTTAAATGCTTTAAAGAAAGGTAAGTTTATTTTTAGCCCCGTTAAAAACTGTAATAAATTTTTTCAAAAATGTACATTTTTGTTTAAAGTAGTTAATTTATGTAATTTATAGTTATTTTAAAAATGTGATATTTATTTGAAGTTTTACTTAGGTTTTTGGGCCGATCTCTATTCATAGATTTGACAGGTCTTCCTATGTAAGTGCACCCGCTATGCTTGCACCCGCGGGAAGCCTCCAACCCGAATTTCTGAGCCCTTGAGTATTGTGTGCAGTTTTGGTCGCCTTATCTGAGGAAGGATATTCTTGCCATGGAGGGAGTGCAGTGAAGATTAACCAGACTGATACCTGGGATGGCAGGAATGACGTATGAAGAGAGATTGGGTCGATTGGGCTTATATTCGATAGAGTTCAGAAGAATGAGAGGGGATCTCATTGAAACTTGTACATTTCTAACAGGACTAGATAGACTAGTTGCAGGAAGGATGTTCCCGATGGTGGGAAATCCAGAACCAGAGGTCACAGTCTAAGGATAAGGGGTAAGCCATTTAGGACTGAGATGAGGAGGAATTTCTTCACCCAGAGAGTGGTGAACCTTTGGAATTATCTACCACACAAGGCAGTAGAGGCCAATTCATTAAATATATTCAAGAAGCAGATAGATATATTTCTGAAGGCTAAAGGGATCAAGGGATATGGGGAGAAAGCAGGGACAGGGTACTGAATTTGAATGATCACCCATGATCGCATTGAATGGCTGAGCAGGCTCGAGGGACCGAATGGCCTACTCCTGCTCCTATCTTCTATGTTTCGATATTTCTATCATTTTATATGGAAAGTAGTAAAAGCCAGGGGGTATAAAGGCGCAGGAATTGTATGCGTTAGCGATCGAGAGAGGGGGGGGAGGGTCCGCTCTTCTATCCACAGTGCGGACAGCCTCCTGAATCTCGACCCTGTTATTCCGTTTAATTGTCCTTCAAAATCACCGCCGCAGCGGCGGCTGCAGCCGTCATCGAGTTGCTGGAAATGCCGGGCCCCATGGCAACGACACCTGCGCCCCCCGCCGACCGCGAGCACACCAGCCCTGACGCCGAACCCAAACTTACATTATATAATTCGCAAAACTTATCGATCTCCCTCTGCAATTGGTCGCGCAGTTCCTGGGTCACCATCTCGATACGCTCCGTGCAACCTCTCAGCCCGCTCGGAAAATCCACCATCAGCTCCTCGGCTTTCACCTCCAGCCCTTTCCTCATTTCACTCGGAGTGGTCGTGTTCAAAATTCCATCCGCAGTAGGGTTCTGAATGCCAAATACAGAAAGGAGTTAGATCCAGAGTAAAGCTCCCTGTACACTGTCCCATCAAACACTACTAAGGCAGGTACAGCAAGGATTAGATACAGAGTACAGCTCCCGCTGCAATGTCCAATAAAAAAACGCCCAGGGCAGGAATATCACGGGTTAGATAGAGATAAAGCTACCTCTGCACTGTCCCATTAAATACTCCCGGGGCAGGTACAGCATACGTAAGATACAGAGTAAAGCTCCGTCTAGATTGTCTCATCAAACACTCCCAGGACAGGTACAATACGGGTTAGATACAGAGTAAAGCTCCCTCTACACAGTCCCATCAAAAACTCCCAGGGCAGGTACAGCGCGGGTTACATACAAAGTAAAGCTCCCTCTACACTGTCCATAAAACACGCCCAGTGCAGGAACAGCACTGTTTAGATACAGAGTAAAGCTCCCTCTGCACTGTCCCATCAAACAGTCCCAGGGCAGGTACAGCACGGGTTAGATACAGAGTAAAGCTCCCTCTACACTGCCCCATCAAACACTCCCAAGGCAGGTACAGCATGCTTTAGATACAGAGTAAAGCTCCCTCTGCACTGTCCCATCAATCACTCCCAGGGTAGGTGCAGCTAGGGTTATATACAGAGGAAAGCTCCCTCTACATTATCCAATTAAAAACTCTCACGGCAAGTACAGCACATGTTAGATACAGAGTAAACCACTTTCTACATTGTCCGATCAAACACTCCCAGGGCATGTTCACAATGGGTTAGATCCAGGGTATATCTCCCTCTACACAGTCCCATCAAATATTTCCAGGTTAGGTAAGGAATGGGTTAGATATAGAATAAATCTCCCTCTACACTGTCCCATCAAACCCTGCCATGGCAGGTACATCAGGGCGTTATATATAGAGTAAATCTCCCTCTGCACTATTCCATCAAACACTCCCAAGGCAGGTACTGCATGCTTTAGATACAGAGTAAAGCTCCCTCTGCACTGTCCCATCAAACACTCCCAGGGTAGGTGCAGCTAGGGTTATATACAGAGGAAAGCTCCCTCTACATTATCCAATCAAAAACTCTCACGGCAAGTACAGCACATGTTAGATACAGAGTAAACCACTTTCTACATTGTCCGATCAAACACTCCCAGGGCATGTACACAATGGGTTAGATACAGTGTATATCTCCCTCTACACGGTCCCATCAAATACTTCCAGGTTAGGTAAGGAATGGGTTAGATATAGAATAAATCTCCCTCTACACTGTCCCATCAAACCCTGCCATGGCAGGTACAGCAGGGCGTTATATATAGAGTAAATCTCACTCTACACTATTCCATCAAACACTCCCAGGGCAGCTGCAGCACAGTTAGATAAAGAGTAAAGCTCCCTGCACACTGTCCCATCAAACACTCCCAGGGCAGGTACAGCACAGGTTAGATGCAGAGTAAAGCTCCCTCGACACAGTCCCATCAAACACTCCCAGGGAAGGTACAGCACGGGGTTAGTTACAGTTTAAAACTCCCTCTACACTGTCCCATCAAACACTACCAGGACAGGTACAGCATGGGTTAGATACAGAGTAAAGCTCCCTCTACACAATCCCATCAAACACTCCCAGGGAAGGTACAGCACGGGGTTAGTTACAGTTTAAAACCCCCTCTACACTGTCCCATCAAACACTCCCAGGACAGGTACAGCATGGGTTAGATACAGAGTAAAGCTCCCTCTACACTGTCCCATCAAACACTCCCAGGGAAGGTACAGCACGGGGTTAGTTACAGTTTAAAACTCCCTCTACACTGTCCCATCAAACACTCCCAGGACAGGTACAGCATGGGTGAGATACAGAGTAAAGCTCCCTCTACACTGCCCCATCAAACACTCCCAGAGCAGGTACAGCACGGGTCAGATACAGAGTTAAGCTCCCTCTACACTGTCCC
>JASTWF010000278.1:513705-646013 GCA_030390025.1 Squalus acanthias
AAAGGGTTTGATACAGAGTAAAGCTCCCTCTACACTGTCCCATCAAACACTCCCAGGGCAGGTACAGCACGGGTTAGATACAGAGTAAAGCTCCCTCTACACTGTCCCATCAAACACTCCCAGGGCAGGTACAGCACGGGTTAGATACAGAGTAAAGCTCCCTCTACACTGTCCCATCAAACACTCCCAGGGCAGGTACAGCACGGGTTAGATACAGAGTAAAGCTCCCTCTACACTGTCCATCAAACACTCCCAGGGCAGGTACAGCACGGGTGAGATACAGAGTAAAGCTCCCCTACACTGTCCCATCAAACACTCCCAGGGCAGGTACAGCACGGGTTAGATACAGAGTAAAGCTCCCTCTACACTGTCCCATCAAACACTCCCAGGGCAGGTACAGCACGGGTTAGATACAGAGTAAAGCTCCCTCTACACTGTCCCCATCAAACACTCCCAGGGCAGGTACAGCACGGGTTAGATACAGAGTAAAGCTCCCTCTACACTGTCCATCAAACACTCCCAGGGCAGGTACAGCACGGGTTAGATACAGAGTAAAGCTCCCTCTACACTGTCCATCAAACACTCCCAGGGCAGGTACAGCATGGGTTAGATACAGAGTAAAGCTCCCTCTACACTGTCCCATCAAACACTCCCAGGGCAGGTACAGCACGGGTTAGATACAGAGTAAAGCTCCCTCTACACTGTCATCAAACACTCCAGGGGCAGGTACAGCAAGGGTTAGATACAGAGTAAAGCTCCCTCTACACTGTCCATCAAACACTCCCAGGGCAGGTACAGCACGGGTTAGATAAGAGTAAAGCTTCTTTCCTTTTTTTCAGAGTAAAGCTCCCTCTGCACTGTCCCATCAAACACTCCCAGGGCAGTACAGCACGGGTTAGATACAGAGTAAAGCTCCTCTACACTGTCCCATCAAACACTCCCAGGGCAGGTACAGCACGGGTTAGATACAGAGTAAAGCTCCCTCTACACTGTCCATCAAACACTGCCCAGGCAGGTACAGCCGGGTTAGATATCAGAGTAAAGCTCCCTCTACACTGTCCCATCAAACACTCCCAGGTAGGTACAGCATGGGCTTAGATCAGAGTAAAGCTCCCTCTACACTGTCCCATCAAACACTCCCAGGCAGTACAGCGCGGGGTTAGATACAGAGTAAAGCTCATCTACACTGTCCAATCAAACACTCCCAGAGCGCAGGTACAGCCCGGGTTAGTACAGAGTAAAGCTCCCTCTACACTGTCCCATCAACACTCCCAGGGCAGGCAACAGCGGGTTAGATACAGAGGTAAAGCTCCCTCTACACTGTCCCATCAAACACTTCCAGGGCAGGTACAGCACGGGTTAGATACAGAGTAAAGCTCCCTCACAACTGTCCATCAAAACACTCCCAGGCAGTAAGTAGCACGGGTTAGATACAGATAAAGCTCCTCTACACTGTCCCATCAAACACTCCCGAGGCAGGTACAGCATGGTTAGATACAGAGTAAAGCTCCGTCTACACTGTCCATCAAACACTCCAGGGCAGGTGCAGCACGGGTTAGATACAGAGTAAAGCTCCCTCTACACTGTCCCATAAAACACTCCCAGGGCAGGTACAGCATGGGTTAGATACAGAGTAAAGCTCCCTCTACACTGTCCCATCAAACACTCACAGGGCAGGTACAGCACGGGTTAGATACAGAGTAAAGCTCCCTCTACACTGTCCCATCAAACACTCCCAGGGCAGGTACCGCACGGGTTAGATACAGAGTAAAGCTCCCTCTACACTGTCCCATCAAACACTCCCAGGGCAGGTACAGCATGGGTTAGATACAGAGTAAAGCTCCCTCTACACTGTCCCATCAAACACTCCCAGGGCAGGTACAGCTCGGGTTAGATACAGAGTAAAGCTCCCTCTACACTGTCCCATCAAACACTCCCAGGGCAGGTACAGCACGGGTTAGATACAGAGTAAAGCTCCCTCTACACTGTCCCATCAAACACTCCCAGGGCAGGTACAGCAGCGGGTTTGATACAGAGTAAAAGCTCCCTCGACACTGTCACGTCAAACACTTCCCAGGGAAGTACTGCACGGGAGTTAGTTAAGAGTAGTAAAGATCCTCGACAAGTCACATCAAAACACTCCCAGGCAGGGTACAGCCAAGGGTAGATCAGAGTTATAGCTCGCTCTACACTTGCCCCATCAAACACTCCTGGGCAGGTACAGACACGTGGTTGATGCAGAATAAAGCTCCCTCTACACTGTCCCATCAAATACTCACAAGGGTCAGGTACAGCACGGGGTTAGATACAGAGTAAAGCTCCCTCTACACTGTCCCATCACACTACTCCCAGGGCAGGTACAAGCACGGGGGTTAGATACAGAGTAAATCTCCCTCTACACTCACCCATTAAACTCTACTGAGGCAGGTACAGCCCGGGTTAGATACTTAGAAAAGCTCCCTCTAGACGTCCCATGAAACACTCCCAGGACAGGTACAGCACGGGTTAGATACAGAGAAATGCTCCCTCTACACTGTCCATCAAACACTCCCAGGGCAGGTACAGCACGGTTAGATACAGAGTAAAGCTCCCTCTACACTGTCCCATCAAACACTCCCAGGGCAGGTACAGCACGGGTTAGATACAGAGTAAAGCTCCTCTTCACTGTCCCATCAAACACTCCCAGGGCAGGTACAGCACGGGTTAGATACAGAGTAAAGCTCCCTCTACACTGTCCCATCAAACACTCCCAGGGCAGGTACAGCACGGGTTAGATACAGAGTAAAGCTCCCTCTACACTGTCCCATCAAACACTCCAGGGCAGGTACAGCACGGTTAGATACAGAGTAAAGCTCCCTCTACACTGTCCATCAAAAACTCCCAGGGGGGTGGGGGGGGGGGGGCAGGAATTCACGGTGTTTGACAGAGATAAAGCTCCCTCTACACTGTCCCATCAAACACTCCCAGGGCAGGTACAGCACGGGTTAGATACAGAGTAAAGCTCCCTCTCCATGTCCCATCAAACACTCCCAGGGCAGGTACAGCGCGGGTTAGATACAAGAGTAAAGCTCCCTCTACACTTTCCCATGAAACACTCCCAAGGCAGGTACAGCACGGTTTAGATACAGAGTAAAGCTCCCTCTACACTGTCCCATCAAACAGTCCCAGGGCAGGTACAGCACGGGTTAGATACAGAGTAAAGCTCCCTCTACACTGCCCCATCAAACAGTCCCAGGGCAGGTACAGCACGGGTTAGATACAGAGTAAAGCTCCCTCTACACTGTCCCATCAAACACTCCCAGGGCAGGTACAGCACGGGTTAGATACAGAGTAAAGCTCCCTCTACACTGGCCCATCAAACAATCCCAGGGCAGGTACAGCACGGGTTAGATACAGAGTAAAGCTCCCTCTACACTGTCCCATCAAACACTCCCAGGGCAGGTACAGCACGGGTTAGATAGAGAGTAAAGCTCCCTCTACACTGTCCCATCAAACACTCCCAGGGCAGGTACAGCACGGGTTAGATACAGAGTAAAGCTCCCTCTACACTGTCCCATCAAACACTCCCAGGGCAGGTACAGCACGGGTTAGATACAGAGTAAAGCTCCCTCTACACTGTCACATCAATCACTCCCAGGGCAGGTATAGCACGGGTTAGATGCAGAGTAAAGCTCCCTCGACACTGTCAAATCAAACACTCCAGGGCAGCTACAGCACGGGTTAGAGACAGAGTAAAGCTCCCTCGACACTGTCCATTAAACACTCCCTGAGGCAGGTAGAGCACGGGTTACATACAGAGTAATGCTCCCTCTACACTGTCCCATCAAACACTCCCAGGGCAGGTACAGCATGGGTTAGATACAGAGTAAAGCTCCCTCTACACTGTCCCATCAAACACTCCCAGGGCAGGTACAGCGCGGGTTAGATACAGAATAAAGCTCCATCTACACTGTCCCATCAGACAGCTCCCAGGCCAGGTACGGCACGGGTTAGATACAGAGTAAAGCTCCCTCTACACTGTTCCATCAAACACTCCCAGGGCCAAGCTACAATACGGGTAGATACAGAGTAAAGCTCCCTCTACACTGTCGCATGAAACACTACCAGGCAGGTACAGCAACGGAATAGATCAAGAGTACAGCTCCCTCTGCACTGACCCATCACAACATCCCCCGGCAGTGGAAATCACAGGTTCTATACCCGAGATAAAGCTCCCTCTGCACTGTCCCATCAAATCACCCCAGGGACAGGTAAGCAAGGTATGATACAAGATAAAGCTCCGTCTAGACTCGTACATCACAACCACTCCCAGGGCAGGTACAGCACGGGTTAGATACAGAGTAAAGCTCCCTCTACACTGTCCCATCAAAACACTCCCAGGGCAGGTACATGCATGGGTTAGATACGAGAGTAAAGCTCCCTCTACACTGTCCCATCAAACACTCCTGGGCAGGTACAGCACGGGTTAGATACAGAGTAAAGCTCCCTCTGCACTGTCCCATCAAACACTCCAGGGCAGGTACAGCCGGGTTAGATACAGAGTAAAGCTCCTCTACACTGTCCCATCAAACACTCCCAGGGCAGGTACAGCGCGGGTTAGATACAGAGTAAAGCTCCCTCTACACTGTCCCATCAAACACTCCCAGGGCAGGTACAGCGCGGGTTAGATACAGAGTAAAGCTCCCTCTACACTGTCCCATCAAACACGTCCCAGGGCAGGTACAGACGCGGTTAGATACAGAGTAAAGCTCCCTCTACACTTCCTTCAAACACTCCCAGGGGAAGGTACAGCATGGGATTAGATACAGAGTAAAGATCCCTCTACACTGTCCGATCAAACACTCCCAGGCAGGGTACAGCCACAGGTTAGATACAGAGTAAAGCTCCCTCTACACTGTCCCATCACACACTCCCAGGGCAGGTACAGCACGGGTTAGATCAGAGTAAAGCTCCCTCTACACCCCTGTCCCATCAAATACTCAAAGGTCAGGTACAGCACAGGGTTAGATACAGAGTAAAGCTCCCTCTACACTGTCCCATCAAACACTCCTAGGGCAGGTACAGCAGCGGTTAGATACAGAGTAAAGCTCCCTCTACACTGTCCCATCAAACACTCCCAGGGCAGGTACAGCACGGGTTAGATACAGAGTAAAGCTCCCTCTACACTGTCCCATCAAACACTCCCAGGACAGGTACAGCACGGGTTAGATACAGAGTAAAGCTCCCTCTACACTGTCCCATCAAACACTCCAGGGACAGGTACAGCACGGTTAGATACAGAGTAAAGCTCCCTCTACACTGTCCCATCAAACACTCCTAGGGCAGGTACAGCAAGGGTTAGATACAGAGTAAAGCTCCCTCTGCACTGACCCATCAAAACGCCCAGGGCAGGTATAGCACGGGTTAGATACAGAGTAAAGCTCCCTCTACACTGTCACATCAAACACTCCCAGGACAGGTACAGCACGGGTTAGATGCAGAGTAAAGCTCCCTCTGCACTGTCCCATCAAACACTCCCAGGGCAGGTACAGCACGGGTTAGATACAGAGTAAAGCTCCCGCTGCAATGACCAATCAAAAACGCCCAGGGCAGGTATAGCACGGGTTAGACAGAGTAAAGCTACCTCTGCACTGTCCCTTAAATACTCCCAGGGCAGGTACAGCACGAGTTAGATACAGAGTAAAGCTCCGTCTACACTGTCTCATCAAACACTCCCAGGGCAGGTACAGCGCGGGTTAGATACAAAGTAAAGCTCCCTCTACACTTTCCCATGAAACACTCCCAAGGGCAGGTACAGCACGGTTTAGATACAGAGTAAAGCTCCCTCTACACTGTCCCATCAAATAGTCCCAGGGCAGGTACAGCATGCTTTAGATACAGAGTAAAGCTCCCTCTACACTGTCCGATCAAACACTCCAAGGGCAGGTACAGCACGGGTTAGATACAGAGTAAAGCTCCCTCTACACTGTCCCATCAAACACTCCCAGGGCAGGTACAGCACGGGTTAGATAAAGAGTAAAGCTCCCTCTACACTGTCCCATCAAACACTCCCAGGGCAGGTACAGCACGGGTTAGATACAGAGTAAAGCTCCCTCTACACTGTCCCATCAAACACTCCAGGGCAGGTACAGCACGGGTTAGATACAGAGTAAAGCTCCCTCTACACTGTCCCATCAAACACTCCTAGGGCAGGTACAGCATGCGTTAGATACAGAGTAAAGCTCCCTCTACACTGTCCCATCAAACACTCCCAGGGCAGGTACAGCACGGGTTAGATAAAGAGTAAAGCTCCCTCTACACTGTCCCATCAAACACTCCCAGGGCAGGTACAGCACGGGTTAGATAAAGAGTAAAGCTCCCTCTACACTGTCCCATCAAACACTCCCAGGACAGGTACAGCACGGGTTAGATACAGAGTAAAGCTCCCTCTACACTGTCACATCAAACACTCCCAGGACAGGTATAGCACGGGTTAGATGCAGAGTAAAGCTCCCTCTACACTGTCCCATCAAACACTCCCAGGGCAGGTACAGCACGGGTTAGATACAGAGTAAAGCTCCCTCTACACTGTCCCATCAAACACTCCCAGGGCAGGTACAGCACAGGTTAGATACAGAGTAAGCTCCCTCTACACTGTCCAATCAAACACTCCCAGGGCAGGCTACAGCACGGGTTAGATACAGAGTAAAGCTCCCTCGACACTGTCCTATCAAACACTCCTGAGGCAGGTACAGCATGGGTTAGTTACAGAGTAAAGCTCCCTCTACACTGTCCCATCAAACACTCCCACGGCAGGTACAGCACGGGTTAGATACAGAGTAACGCTCCCTCTACACTGTCAAATCAAACACTCCCAGGGCAGGTACAGCACGGGTTAGAGACAGAGTAAAGCTCCCTCTACACTGTCCTATCAAACACTCCCTGAGGCAGGTACAGCACGGGTTAGATACAGAGTAAAGCTCCCTCTACACTGTCCCATCAAACACTCCCAGGGCAGGTACAGCATGGGTTAGATACAGAGTAAAGCTCCCTCTACACTGTCCCTTCAAACACTCCCAGGGCAGGTACAGCACGGGTTAGATAGAGTAAAGCTCCCTCGACACTGTCCCATCAAACACTCCTGAGGCAGGTACAGCCGGGTTAGATACAGAGTAAAGCCCCCTGCACACTGTCCCATCAACCACTCCCAGGGCAGGAACAGCGCGGGTTAGATACAGAGTAAAGCACCCTCTACACTGTCCCATCAAACAGTCCCAGGCCAGGTACAGCACGGATTAGATACAGAGTAAAGCTCCCTCTACACTATCCATCAAACACTCCCAGGGAGGTACAGAATGGGTTAGATACAGAGTAACTCCCTCTACAATTGCATCATCAAACACTCCCAGGGCAGGTACAGCACAATTAGATACAGAGTAAAGCTCCCTCTACACTGTCCCATCACACACTCCCAGGGCAGGTACAGCACAGGTTAGATACAGAATAAAATCTCCTCTACACTGTCCCATGAAACACTCCCAGGACAGGTACAGCACGGGTTAGATACAGAGTAAAGCTCCCTCTACAATGCCCCAACAAACAGTCCCAGGCCAGGTACAGCACGGGTTAGATACAGAGTAAAGCTCCCTCTATATTCTCCCATCTAACTCTCCTGAGGCAGGTACAGCATGCTTTAGATACAGAGTAAAGCTCCCTCTGCACTGTCCCATCAAACACTCCCAGGGCAGCTACAATACGGGTTAGGTACAGAGTAAAGCTCCCTCTACACTGTCCCATCAAATACTACCAGGGCAGGTACAGCAAGGATTAGATACAGAGTACAACTCCCGCTGCAATGTCCAATCAAAAACGCCCAGGGCAGGAATATCACGGGTTAGATAGAGATAAAGCTACCTCTGCACTGTCCCATTAAATACTCCCGGGGCAGGTACAGCATAAGTAAGATACAGAGTAAAGCTCCGTCTAGATTGTCCCATCAAAAAATCCCAGGGCAGGTACAGCACGGGTTAGATACAGAGTAAAGCTCCCTCTACACTGTCCCATCAAACACGCCCAGTGCAGGAACAGCACGGTTTAGATACAGAGTAAAGCTCCCTCTACACTGTTCCATCAAACACTCCCAGGGCAGGTACAGCACGGGTTAGATACAGAGTAAAGCTCCCTCTGCACTGCCCCATCAAACACTCCCAAGGCAGGTACAGCATGCTTTAGATACAGAGTAAAGCTCCCTCTGCACTGTCCCATCAAACACTCCCAGGGTAGGTGCAGCTAGGGTTATATACAGAGAAAAGCTCCCTCTACATTATCCAATCAAAAACTCTCACGGCAAGTACAGCCCATGTTAGATACAGAGTAAACCAATTTCTACATTGTCCGATCAAACACTCCCAGGACATGTACACAATGGGTTAGATACAGGGTATATCTCCCTCTACACGGTCCCATCAAATACTTCCAGGTTAGGTAAGGAATGGGTTAGATATAAAATAAATCTCCCTCTACACTGTCCCATCAAACCCTGCCATGGCAGGTACAGCAGGGCGTTATATATAGAGTTAATCTCCCTCTACACTGTCCCATCAAACACTCCCAGGGCAGCTGCAGCACAGTTAGATACAGAGTAAAGCCCCCTGCACACTGTCCCATCAAACACTCCCAGGGTAGGTACAGCACGGGTTAGGTACAGAGTAAAACTCCCTTAACACTGTCCCATCAAACACTCCCAGGGAAGGTACAGCACGGGGTTAGATACAGAGTAAAGCTCCCTCTACACTGTCCCATCAAACACTCCCAGGGCAGGTACAGCACGGGTTAGATACAGAGTAAAGCTCCCTCTACACTGCTCCCATCAAACACTCCCAGGCAGGTACAGCACGGGTTAGATACAGAGTAATGCTCCCTCTTCACTGTCCCATCAAACACTCCCAGGGAAGGTACAGCATGGGGTTAGTTACAGTTTAAAGCTCCCTCTACACTGTCCCATCAAACACTCCCAGGACAGGTACAGCATGGGTTAGATACAGAGTAAAGCTCCCTCTACTCTGTCCCATCAAACACTCCCAGACCAGGTACAGCACGGGTTAGATACAGAGATAAGCTCCCTCTACACTGTCCCATCAAACACTCCCAGGACAGGTACAGCATGGGTTAGATACAGAGTTAAGCTCCCTCTACACTGTCCCATCAAACACTCCCAGGGCAGGTACAGCACGGGTTAGATACAGAGTAATGCTCCCTCTTCACTGTCCCATCAAACACTCCCAGGGAAGGTACAGCATGGGTTAGTTACAGAGTAAAACTCCCTCTACACTGTCCCATCAAACACTCCCAGGACAGGTACAGCATGGGTTAGATACAGAGTAAAGCTCCCTCTACTCTGTCCCATCAAACACTCCCAGACCAGGTACAGCACGGGTTAGATACAGAGATAAGCTCCCTCTACACTGTCCCATCAAACACTCCCAGGACAGGTACAGCATGGGTTAGACACAGAGTAAAGCTCTCTCTACACTGTCCCATCAAAAACTCCCAGAGCAGGTACAGCACGGGTTAGGTACAGAGTAAAGCTCCCTCTACATTGTCCCATCAAACACTCCCAGGGACATGTACACACTGGGTTAGATACAGAGTAAAGCTCCCTCTGCACTGTCCCATCAAACACTCCCAGGGCAGGTACAGCACGGGTTAGATACAGAGTAAAGCTCCCTCTACACTGTCCCATCAAACACTCCCAGGCAGGTACAGCACGGGTTAGATACAGAGTAAATGCTCCCTCTACACTGTCCCATCAAACACTCCCAGGGCAGGAACAGCACGGTTAGATACAGAGTAAAGCTCCCTCTACACTGTCCTATCAAACACTCCCAGGGCAGGTACAGCACGGGTTAGATACAGAGTAAAGCTCCCTCTACACTGCCCCATCAAACACTCCCAGGGCAGGTACAGCACGCTTTAGATACAGAGTAAAGCTCCCTCTACACTGTCCCATCAAACACTCCCAGGGAAGGTACAGCACGGGGTTAGTTACAGTTTAAAACTCCCTCTACACTGTCCCATCAAACACTCCCAGGGCAGGTACAGCACAGGGTTAGATACAGAGATAAAGCTCTCTCTACACTGTCACATCAAGCACTCCCAGAGCAGGTACAGCACGGGTTAGATACAGAGTAAAGCTCTCTCTACACTGTCCCATCAAACACTCCCAGGGCAGGTACAGCACGGGTTAGATACAGAGTAAAGCTCCCTCTACACTGTCCCATCAAACACTCCCAGGGCAGGTAAAGCACGGGTTAGATACAGAGTAAAGCTCCCTCTAAACTGTCCCATCAAACACTCCCAGGGCAGGTACAGCACGGGTTAGATACAGAGTAAAGCTCTCTCTACACTGTCTCGTCAATTACTCCCAGGGTATGAAGGAATAACCTATTCAGAAAAATACACTATCTTCTGAAAGAAGTCTGGCCTCATTAAAACATGACAAACTGGGTTTGGAAATTTAGAAACCTAACTATGAAATAGCTATGAAAGCATTCTGGCTATTGAGATAAGACAGTTGTTGACGCTGAATAAATAACCTTATTGAAACAGAAGTTGCATGGCTCCGACAAGCGGAACATTTTGGAACAAAACAATGGTTCACCCTGGATAATGTGTTCTAATTAAACCTCCGTAAAAATGGCACATAAGGTAAGGAACATCTGCCCTCGTAAAGGTGACATAAAATAAGGAACACCTGCCCGTCACACCGTTTTTATATGATCAACCCAGAACACCTGGAGATGAGACAAAATTCTGGCTGATGTATCAGTAAGAATTGCAGAGGTAGGCAGGAAGATGAATAGGGATAATTGACTTGCATCAGCAGAAAACCTTAAAGGAAATACCACTGGAAAAGGGTATTAATATTGAACTCTCGAATGGGATATCAGACTCGCTTTAATCGGGCAAAGCGATTCACTGCTTCAGAGGCGGCTCTGTATTCTCCAAATCTTTGTACCTCGGGGATCAAAGGTATTTGATATTGATGGATATCCTGTATAAGAAACCTTGAAGACCTGTAATACTGTAGTGAAGTTAACATTTAAAAGTAAGAGTCTCTGTTAAAAAGATGGTATTTGCTCTCTTTTTATAACTGTTCTTGCTGCGATTGACTGATTCACCAACTATAAATTGCATGTCGGTTCTTTTAATAAATCACTATATATTTTTAGAATTGTCTCACATAAGTCTTCTCTATCAAAAACTCAAAAACTCAATCTCTGTACACTCTTTCGTGAAGAGTTGCAGAATTCTGAGGGAGTTTACCGGACCCTCATAATATCCGGGACGTTACACTCTAGCTAAACTTATTAAAAGTGCCATCTGGAGGACGGTAACATTCTCGGGTTGTTCTTTTCCTTCAGGGAGAGATAGCCTGGACCTTTAGACCCAGTTAAGCATCTTTAGGATTCGGCTACCTCAAACTTTAGTTGAAAGTGAATGTCTGAGAAATACGCCTAATCCAGAGTAGCCCTAAAGGGGCTAGGACTGGTAAATATCCATTCAAGGGCAGGTGCAGCAAAGTTAGATGCAGAGTGAAGTTCCCTCTACACTGACATAGAAACATAGAAAATAGGTGCAGGAGTAGACCATTCGGTCCTTCGAGCCTGCACCGCCATTTAATGCGTTCATGGCTGAACATGCTACCTCAGTACCCCATTCCTGCTTTCTCGCCATACCCCTTGATCCCCCTAGTTGTGAGTATTATATCTAACTCCCTTTTGAATATATTTAGCGAACTGGCCTCAACAACCTTCTGTGGTAGAGAATTCCACAGATTCACCACTCTCTGGGTGAAGAAGTTCCTCCTCATCTCAGTCTTAAATGGCTTCCCCTTTATCCTTAGACTGTGACCCCTGGTTTTAGTTTTCCCTAACATTGGAAACATTCTGCCCGCATCTAATTTGTCTAAACCAGTCAGGATTTTAAACGTCTCTATAAGATCCCCCCTCATTCTTCTGAACTCCAGAGGATACAAGTTCAGTTGATCCAGTCTTTCTTGATATGTCAGTCTGGCCATCCCAGGAATCAATCTAGTGAACCTTCGTTGCACTCCCTCAATAGCAAGAATGTCCTTCCTCAAGTTAGGAGACCAAAACTGCACACAATACTCCAGGTGTGGCCTCACCAAGGCCCTGTACAACTGTAGCATCACCTCCCTACTCCTGTACTCAAATCCCCTTGCTATGAAGGCCATCATGCCATTTGCTTTCTTGACTGCCTGCTGCACTTGCCTTCCCACCTTCAGTGACTGATGTACCATGACGCCCAGGTCTTGTTGCACCTCCCCTTTCCCTAATCTGCCACCATTCAGGTAATAGTCTGCCTCCCTATTTTTACCACCAAAGTGGATAACCTCACATTTATCCACATTGTACTTCATCTGCCATACATTTGCCCATTCACCCAACCTGTCCAAGTCACTCTGTAGCCTCCTAGCATCCTCCTCATTGTTCACACTGCCTCCCAATTTAGTGTCATCCGCAAATTTGGAGATATTACAATTAATCCCTTCGTCCAAATCATTAATATATAATGTAAACAGCTGGGGCCCCAGCACCGAACCCTGCGGTACCCCGCTGGTCACTGCCTGCCATTCTGAAAAGTACCCATTTACTCCTACTCTTTGTTTCCTGTGTGCCAACCAGTTCTCAATCCACGTCAAAACATTACCCCCAATCCCATGTGCTTTAACTTTGCACACCAATCTCTTGTGTGGGACCTTGTCGAAGGCCTTCTGAAAGTCCAAATACACCACATCAACTGGTTCCCCCCCGTCCACCCTATTGGAAACATCCTCAAAAAATTCCAGAAGATTTGTCAAGCATGATTTCCCTTTCACAAATCCATGCTGACTTGGACCTATCATGTCGCCACTTTCCAAATGGTCTGTTATGACATCTTTAATAATTGATTCCATCATTTTACCCACCACCGATGTCAGGCTGACCGGTCTATAATTTCCTGCTTTCTCCCTCCCTCCTTTTTTAAAAAGAGGGGTTACATTAGCCACCCTCCACTCCTTCGGAACTGATCCAGAGTCTAAGGAATGTTGGAAAATGATCGTCAATGCATCCACTATTTCCAAGGCCACCTCCTTAAGTACTCTGGGATGCAGACCATCAGGCCCTGGGATTTATCAGCTTTCAGTCCCATCAATTTCCCCAACACCTTTTCCCGACTGATAAGGATTTCCCTCAGCTCCTCCCTCTTACCAGATCCTTTGATCTCTTTTATTTCCGGAAGGTTGTTTGTGTCCTCCACAGTAAACACCGAACCAAAGTACTTTTTCAATTGATCTGCCATTTCTTTGTTCCCCATGATGACTTCCTCTGTTTCTGACTGCAGGGGACCCATCAAACACTCCCAGGTCAGGTACAGCACGGTTTAGATAGAGAGTTAAGGACCCTCTAAACTGTCCCATCAAACACTCTAAGGGCAGGTACAGCACGGGTTAGACAGAGAGTAATGCTCCCTCTACTCTGTCCCATGAAACACTCCCAGGGCAGCTGCAGCACGGGTTAGATACAGAGTAAAGCACCCTCTATACTGTCCAATCAAACACTCCCACGGGAGGTACAGCACGGGTAAAATACAGAGTACAGCCCATTCTAAACTGTCCCATCAAACACTCCCAGGGTAGGTACAACACGGGTTAGATACAGAGTAAAGCTCCCTCTACACTGTCCCGCCAAACATTACCAGATTAGTTGAAATCTGAAGTACCTGCTCGTCGATATATATTTTAAAATCCTTCAGTTTCTCCTCCTGCAGTCTTTTGTTCCCCAAGATTTGCGCAATCTGTAAAGAAACGTCATTTATTAGAAACGGTCAAACAATAAAGTGCCTCTCAATCCCTCTCACTCAGGGAGATAACTGTACACGACTGGTGTCTCAGTCCCCCTCCCTCAGGGAGTTTTCTGTACACTTACTGGTGTTTCTCAGTCCCCTCTCACTCAGGGAGATATCTGTAAACTGACTGGTGTCTCTCATTCTCCTCACTCTCAGGGAGATATCGGTACACTGACTGGTGTCTCTCAGACTCCTCTCTCTCAGGGAGATATCTGTACACTGACTGGTGTCTCTCAGTTCCCCTCTCTCAGGGAGATATCTGTACACTGACTGGTGTCTCTCAGTTCCCCTCTCTCTCAGGGTGATATCTGTACACTGACTGGTGTCTCTCAGTCTCCTCTCTCTTTCAGTGAGATATCTGTACATTGACTGGTGTCTCTCAGTCCCCTCTCTCTCAGGGAGATATGAGTAAACTGACTGGTAGCTCTCAGTCTCTCTCCCTCAGGTAGATATCTGTACACTGACTGGTGTCTCTCAGTCCCCTCTGTCTCAGGGAGACATCTGTACACTGACTGGTGTCTCTCAGTCCCCTCGCTCAGGGAGATATCTGTACAATGATGGTGTCCCTCATCCCCTCTCTCAGAGAGATATCTGTACTCTGACTGGTGTCTTTCAGTCTCCCTTCTCTCTCAGGGAGATATCTGTACACTGACTGGTGTCTCTCAGTCTCCTCTGTCTCAGGGAGATATGTGTACACTGACTGTTGTCCCTCTGTCTCCTCTCTCTCACTGAGCTATCTGTACACATCTGGTGTCTCTCAGACCACACTCTCAGGGAGATATTAATACACTGACTGGTATTTCTCAATCCCTCTCCCTCACTGAGATATCTGTACACTGACTGGTCACTCTCAGTCCCTCTCACTCAGGGTCATATCTGCCCAGTGACTGGTGTCACTCATTCCCCTCTCTCTCAGGGAGTTATCTGTAAACTTACTGGTGACCCTCATTCCCCTCTCTCAGGGAGATATCTGCACTCTGACTGGTGTCTCTCACTCCCCTCTCTCAGGGCTATATCTGCACACTGACTGTGGTCTCTCAGTCTCCTCTCTCATTGAAAAGGCCAGAGTCGGGAGGAGCAGAGAGCGACGGTTCAGTGAGTACTTAAACTCACTTTCGCGGGTTTTTTTTTTACAGAGGCTTACCAATCTCACAGACCGGCGACGGCATTCCAGAGGCATGTCACGATTCAAAAAGTGACGCGGGCAAGAGGAATCAGCTGATTGGGTGAGTAGGGCCAGGTGAGTATTTATACTACTCTGTAGTTTGACAGTTAAGGTTAATAGTTTATAAAGTTTAGAAGGTTTTAATTTTGTGGTTATAGTTTCTAAGATCTCTGTTGTGTAGCGGGGAGTGCTAGTTAAAATATTAAACAAAAGTTGGACCATGAACCTCGACCTTCAATAAAAAAATGACCAGCATTTTGTCACACCTCCTACTTTTTGCCCTTCGAGGGTGATCTCCTTCCCTTGCGCACTTCCCCCCTTCTAACCCTACTGCTCCTCCGTAATGGGACCTCAGTGGCTGCAGCAAGGCTGGTGGAAGGCTGCTGCTCGTCAGACCCTGACACTGCAGATGCCCCTGAAGGACGGCCTCGACCAGTTCTGGGCCTGGAGGGCCCGGCTGCAGACTGCACCAACTCTGCATGGGCGGCAGCAGTCTGTCCTACAGGCGGTGGCAAGTGCAGTGGAGAAGTGACAGTGTTGGCAGCAGGAATGCTGTCATCGTGAGAGAGGACAGCAACTCCCTGCTCACCCGACACACTGGCACTCCCACGGGGCAGCACTTCAGCATCCGGAGCAATCTGCTGGAGAACAGATTGCTGGCCTGCTGCGGCGCGGTGACAGCCCCGGGGACATGTGAGGTTGGCAGCAGTCTGTGCTCGCGTGGCCTCAATCTGAGTCTGCATGAGAGCAGTCAGAGATGGGATCACGGCAGCCAGTGACTGAATTGCAGCACTAAGCGTTAGTGTGGCATCCGCCTGTGCTACAGCGAAGTGCTCCACACTCCTTGCCAGTGACTCAATGCATTCGGGCACCCTTCCCACTGCACCCATGAGCTCAGTGTGCATGCCCACCGCCTGGGTGTTCATTTCTGCGATCAGCCGCTCCTCCTCTGCGTCCATTGCAGTAGGAGTGTCTGGCATACTCTCCCTCTGGGGAGAAGGCCCCCGTTCTTCCCTACCCCCATGGCGTTGCTGCAGCCCGCTGGGTCCTGGAGCTTCACCCTCATCAGACCCTTCCCCCCTGCTCCCCTCCAGGGAAGGCGTGTTCCCAGTGTGGGCATGGGCTTCCTCGGGAGAGGGTGGCACTGATGCTCCGGCTTCCTCTTCCTCCTCGGCTGCAGCTTCACTCCCAGTGGCAGCTTCAGGGCCCGTCTCCTCAGCTGGTGAATCACCATCTGAAAGCAGGGAGGTACAAGAGTGGCTTTAGCGTGAGGACAGGGTGGCAGTAAGGGAGGAATAAGTGCAGCGAGTTAGCAAGTTGGATTGAAAGTGTCAAAGGCTGGTGTTGTGAGGGACAAGTGGAAGGACAGAGGACAAAAAGGTGATGACCTTACCATTGCTGTCCAGAATGGGGTCGGCATCTCTCGTGGCGACGGGACCGATCACCCGGCTTGCCACAATCCTGTGGACGCGCTCCTCAAGATCGCTGAGGGGTTGCAGCTGAGGCCGTCCTCCACCTGTCCGTTGCTGCTGTCTCCGATTATGCGCCAGCTTGGCCTGTAAGAAAAAGGACAGCATCTGAGTAAATATACAGCCATGGTCTTGCCTGATGTGCCTCCCATAGGTGAATAGCCCTTACTGTATGCAGCCATGGTCTTGCCTGATGTGCCTCCCATAGGTGAATAGCCCTTACTGTATGCAGCCATGGTCTTGCCTGATGTGCCTCCCATAGGTGAATAGCCCTTACTGTATGCAGCCATGGTCTTGCCTGATGTGCCTCCCATAGGTGAATAGCCCTTACTGTATGCAAAGTGTGGAATGTGTGTGTGTGTTTCATGAAAGGGCCATAGGTGTCGGATGAGTGTTGTGCATTGGGGTTTTAAGACCCTCTGGCCATAGAGTGAGGTTGAGATGGAGGGATGGAGAGGTATTGAGAAAAAGCCACTCACCCTGACGACCCGAGTGAGCTCGTTGAACCTTTTGCGGCATTGAGTATGGGTCCTGGGCACCATGCTCCTGGAGGAGACGCTCTGAGCCACCTCCCTCCACATTCTTCTGAACTCGCGTGGCAAAGGCCTCCTGCCACTCTCAGGGAAGAGTATACATCTTCTGTGCTCCACCGCGCCAACCAGAGCATCCAAGGCCCGCTCGGTGAAGCGATGAGCTCGTTCTCTCACCCTCTCCATCCTTGGCAGCAAAATGGATTCACAGGTCTCTCCAGGCCGAGATTCAAGGCTGCAATGAGCAGGGTGTGGCTGGGGAGCAAGTTGGCCCCCCCCGCTTTAAGAAGTGGCCGGCGCCAGTGTGTCTGTGTTCCCTCGCTAACTGGCAGCAGCTGCGCTGCGCTCGCGCGCTAAGTTAGCGCCTCACTGTTCGGCCTTTGCGCCTTAAGACAGGTGTGCAGCGCCTGATTTAGCGCTCCACTCACCTCCCGGGGCGGTAAAAGTGAAGTTTCCGGTCAGTGGCGATAATTAGCGCCAGGCGCTAATATTTGCGTCCAGACGATATTTGCGCCCCAAATGGGGCGCGACCTAATTTTTCCCCCTTTGTGTCTTAATGCGAGGAGCATTCGTAATAAGTTGGATGAATTAGCTGCGCAAATAGATGTAAACAGATATGATATAATTGGGATTATGGAGACATGGCTCCAGGGTGACCAATGCTGGGAATTCAACATCCAGGGGTATTCGGTATTCAGGAAGGACAGGCAAAAAGGAAAAGGAGTTCGGGTAGCATTGCTGGTTAAAGAGGAGATTAACACAATATTAAGGAAGGATATTAGCTCTGATGATGTGGAATCTGAATCGGTAGAGCTGAGTAATACCAAGGGGCAGAAAAGGTTAGTGGGAGTTGTATACAGACCCCCAAACAGTAATGCTGAGTTTGGGGATGGCATTATACGGGAAATTAGAGATGCGTGCAATAAGGGCACAGCAGTTATCATGGGTGACTTTAATCTACATAAAGATTGGGCTAACCAAATTAGTAACAATAATGTGGAGGAGGAATTCCTAGCGTGTATACGGGATGGCTTCCTGGACCAATATGTCGATGAACCAACTAGAGATCAGGCCATATATAAATTGGCCAGAAAAAGAAGCAAACTTGAGGTTGGGAGCAGTTTAGGAGTCAACAAAGGAGGACAAAGGGATTAATTAAATGGGGAAAATAGAATATGAGAGTAAATCTGCAGGGAACATAAAAACTGACTGTAAAAGCTTCTATAGATATGTGAAGAGCAAAAGATTGGTGAAGTCAAGCATAGGTCCCTTGCAGTCAGAATCAGGGGAATTTATAATGGGGAACAAAGATATGGCAGACCAATTAAATACATACTTTGGTTCTGTCTGCACAAAGGAGGACACAAATAACCTTCCAGAGATGTCAGGGAACATAGGGTCTAATGAGAGAGAGGAACTGAATTAAATCAGTATTTGTAGGGAAATGTTGTTAGGGAAATTGACGGGATTGAAGGCCGATAATCCCCAGGGCCTGATAATCTACATCCTAGGGTACTTAAGGAAGTAGCCCTAGAAATAGTAGATGCATTGCTGGTGATATTCCAAAATTCTATAGACTGCGGAACAGTTCCCATGGATTGGAGGGTAGCTAATGTAACCTCACTATTTAAAAAATGTGGCAGAGAGAAAATGGGGAATTATAAGCCTGACAACGCTACAGACATCTCCCTGAGGGTGAGGGGACTGTGAGACATCAGGCAGTGTACAGATATCTTCCTTAGAGAGAGGGACTGAGAGACACCAATCAGTGTACAGATATCTTCGTGAGAGAGGGGACTGAGAGACACCAGTCAGTATAGTGATATCTCCCTGAGAGAGAGGGACTGAGACACACCAGTCAGTGTACAGATAACTCACAGTCCCTCTCTCTCAGGAAGATATCTGTACACTGACTGTTGTCTCTCAGCCCCCTGTCTCAGGGAGGTATCTGTACGCAGACTGCTGTCTCTCAGTCCCCGCTCTCTCAGGGAGATATCTGTGCACTGACTGGTGTCGCTCATTCCCTCTCTCTCAACGTGATATCTGTACTCTTTCTGGTGACCCTCAGTCACCTCTCTCTCAGAGAGATATCTGTACACTGACTGGTGTCTCTCAGTCCCTTCTCTCTCGGAGATTTCTACACACCGACTGATGTCTCACAGTTCCCCTCTCTCTCAGGGAGATATCTCGACATTGACTGGGGTCTCTCAGTCCCCTCTCTGAGGGAGATATCTCTACCCTGACTGGTGTCTCTCAGTCCCTCTCTCTCTCAGTGAGATATCTGTACACTGACTGCTGTCTCTCAGTCCTCTCTCTCACAGGGAGATATCTGCACACTGACTAGTGTCTCTCAGTCCTCTTCTCTCAGGGATATATCTGTATAATGATTGATGTCTCTCAGTCCCGCGCTCTCAGGGAGATATCTGTACACTGACTGGTGTCCCTCAGTCCCCTCTCTCAGTGAGATATCTATACACTGACTGGTGTCTCGCAGACCCCTCTCCCTCAGGGAGATATCTGTACACTGACTGGTGCCTATCAGTCCCCTCTCTCAGGGATATATATGAATGACTGGTTTCTCTCAGCCACCAGTCTCAGGGAGATATCTGTACGCAGTCTGCTGTCTCTCAGTCCCCTCTCACTCAGAGATATATCTGTACACTGACAGGTGTCTCTCAGACCCTCTCTCTCAGGGAGATATCTTTACACTGACTGGTGTCTCTATGTTCCACTCTCTCTCAGTGAGACATCTGTACACTGACTGATGTCTCTCAGTCCCTCTCCCTCAGGAAGATATCTGTACACTGACTGCTGTCTCTCAGTCCCGCTCTCTCAGGGAGATATCTGTACACTGACTGGTGTCCCTCAGTCCCCTCTCTCAGTGAGATATCTGTACACTGACTGGTGTCTCGCAGTCCCCTCTCCCTCAGGGAGATATCTGTAAAGTAACTGGTGCCCATCAGTCCCCTCTCGCAGGGATATATCTGAAAGACTGCTGTCTCGCAGACCCCTCTCCCTCAGGGAGATATCTGTACACTGACTGGTGCCTATCAGTCCCCTCTCTCAGGGATATATATGAATGACTGGTTTCTCTCAGCCACCAGTCTCAGGGAGATATCTGTACGCAGTCTGCTGTCTCTCAGTCCCCTCTCACTCAGAGATATATCTGTACACTGACAGGTGTCTCTCAGACCCTCTCTCTCAGGGAGATATCTTTACACTGACTGGTGTCTCTATGTTCCCCTCTCTCTCAGTGAGACATCTGTACACTGACTGGTGTCTCTCAGACCCCTCTCCCTCAGGGAGATATCTGTATTGTAACTGGTGCCCATCCATCCCCTCTCTCAGGGACATATCTGAATGACAGGTGTCTCTCAGTCCCTCTCTCTCTGACTGGTGTCTCTCACTCTCTCTCTCTCTTAGAGAGATATCTGTACACTGACTGGCGTCACTCAGTCCACTCTCTCTCTGGGAGATATCTGTTGACTGACTGGTGTCTCTCAGTACCTCTCCCTCAGGGAGATATCTGTACTCTGACTGGTGTCACTCAATCCACTCTCTCTCAGGGAGATATCTGTTGACTGACTGGTTTCTCTCAGTCCCTGTCTTTTATGGAGATATCTGTTCACTTAATTTCCACAGAGGCCGGTGTCGGGAGCAGCAGGAGAGCGGCGGTACGGTAAGTATTTAAACTTACTTTTGCGGGCTTTTTTCCACAGAGGCTTACCAATCTCGCAGACTGGCGGCGGCGTTCCAGAGCCACGTCACGATTCAAAAAGTGACGCGGGCAAGAGGAAGCAGCTGATTGGGTGAGTAGGGCCAGGTGAGTATTTATACGACTATATAGTTTGACAGTAAATGTTAATAGTTTATAAAGTTTAGAAGGTCTTAATTTTGTGGTTATAGTTTCTAAGGTCTCTATTGTGTGGCGGGGAGTGCTAGTAAACAAGGGCCCTTGGTTATATCATTTAATTGTAGTGTAATTAGTGGTATTGATTTGATTTAATTTATTTTAAATTAATTAAAGGGTAAGTCATGGCAGCACAGCTTTGCCCCGTGGCATGCTCCTCCTGCACTATGTGGGAAATCAGGGACACTTACTGTGTCCCTGACGGCCATGTGTGCAGGAAGTGTATCCAGCTGCAGCTACTGGCAGACCGCATTGTGATGCTGGAGCTGCGAATGGATACATACTGGAGCATTCGCGATGCTGAGGAGGTCGTGGATAGCACGTTTAATGAGTTTGTCACACCGCAGGTAAAGGCTGCATAGGCAGTGAGGAATGGGTGACCTCCAGGCAGAGTAGTAGGCGCAGGCAGGTAGTGCAGGGGTCAACTGTGGCCATCCCCCTCTCAAACAGATATACCGCTTTGGATAATGTTGTGGGAGATGGCTTATCGGGGGAAGGCAGCAGCAGCCAACTTCCTGGCACCATGGGTGGTTCTGCTGCACAGGACGGGAGGAAAAAGTGCGAGAGAGCTATAGTAATAGAGGATTCTATTGTAAGGGGAATAGATAGGCGTATCTGCGGCCGCAAACGAGACTCCAGGATGGTATGTTGCCTCCCTGGTGCAAGGGTGAAGGATGTCTCGGGGCGGCTGCAGGGCATTCTGGAGGGGGAGGGTCAACAGCCAGTTGCCGTGGTGCATATAGGTACCAAAGATATCGGTGAAAAACGGGATGAGGTCCTAAAAGCTGAATATAGGGAGTAAGGAGGCAAATTTAAAAAATGGGACCTCAAAGGTAGTAATCTCAGGATTGCTAGCAGTGCCACGTGCTAGTCAGAGTAGAAGTAGAAGAATACTTCAGATGAATACGTAGCTAGAGGAATGGTGCAAGGGGGTGGGATTCTATTTCCTGGGACATTGGAACCGGTTCTGGGGGAGGTGGGACCAGTACAAACTGGACGGGTTGCACCTGGGCAGGACCGGGACCAATGTCCTAGGGGGAATGTTTGCTAGTGCTGTTGGGGAGGGTTTAAGCTAAAATGACAGGGGGTTGGGAACCTGTGCAGGGAGTCAGAGGAAAGGGAAGCAAGGATAGAAACAAAAGACAGGAAGGAGAAAAGCAAAAGTGGAAGGCAGAGAAATTAACGGTGTAAATCAAACAGGGCTACAGTAAATACAGTACACTGACAGGTGTCCCTCAGTCCCCTCTCTCTCAGGGAGATATCTGTATTTAGAAATAAGTATTTAAACTCACTTTCGTGGGCTTTTTTTCAGAGGCCAGTGTCGGGAGCGGAGAGAGCAGCAGCACAGTGAGTATTTAAAATCACTTTTGCGGCTTTTTTTCAGAGGCTTACCAATCTCACAGACTAGCGGTGGTGTTCCAGAGCCACGTCACAATTCAAAAAGTGACGCGGACAAGAGGAAGCAACTGATTGGGTGAGTATGGCTAGGTGAGTATTTATACTACTCTGTAGTTTGACAGTTAAGGTTAATAGTTAGTTAGAATGTCCTAATTTTTGTGGTTATAGTTTCTAAGGTCTCTGTTGTGTTGCAGGGAGTGCTAGTATACAAGGGCCCTTGAGTATATCATTTAATTGTAGTCTAATTTGTGGTATTGATTTGAGTTAATTTAAATTAATTAAAGGGTAAGTCATGGCAGCACAGCTCAGCCCTGTGGCATGCTCCTCCTGCACAATGTGGGAAATCAGGGACACTTCCTGTGTCCCTGTTGACCAGCGTGCGAGAAGTGTATCTAGCTGCAGCTACTGGCAGACCGCATTGCGGCGCTGGAGCTGCGAATGGATGCATACTGGAGCATTCGCGATGCTGAGGACATCGTGGATAGCACGTTTAATGAGTTGGTCACACCGCAGGTAAAGGCTGCACAGGCAGGAAGGGAATGGGTGACCTCCAGGCGGAGTAGTAGGCGCAGCCAGGTCGTGCAGGGGTCCCCTGTGGCCATCCCCCTCTCAAACAGATATACCACTTTGGAAATTGTTGAGGGAGATGGCCTATCAGGGGAAGGCAGCAGCAGCCAACTTTCTGGCACCATGGGTGGTTCTGCTGCACAGGACGGGAGGAAAAAGACCAGGGGAGCTATAGTGATAGGGGATTCTATAGTAAGGGAAATAGATAGGCGTTTCTGCGGCCACAAACGAGACTCCAGGATGTTATGTTGCCTCCCTGGTGCAAGGGTCAAGATGTCTTGGAGCGGCTGCAGGGCATTCTGGAGGAGGTGGGTGAACAGCCAGTTGTCGTGGTGCATATAGGTACCAACGATATAGATAAAAAATGGTATTAGGTCCTAAAAGCTGAATATAGGGCGATAGGGGGTAAATTTAAAAATAGGACCTCAAAGGCAGTAATCTTAAGATTGCTACCGGTGCCACGTGCTAGTCAGAGTAGAAATAGAATTATATTTCAGATGAATACTTGGCTACAGGAATGGTGCAAGGGGGAGGGATTCAAATTCCTGGGACATTGGAACCGCTTCTGGGGAAGGTGGGACCAGTACAAACTGGACGGTTTGCACCTGGGCAGGACCGGGACCGATATCCAAGGGGGAGTGTTTGCTAGTGCTGTTGGGGAGGGTTTAAACTAAAATGGCAGGGGGTTGGGAACCTGTGCAGGGAAACAGAGGAAAGGGAAGCAAGGATAGAAGCAAAAGACAGAAGGAGAAAAGCAAAAGTGGAAGGCAGAGAAATCAAGGGTGTAAATCAAACAGGGCTACTGTAAATAATAATTCTAAAAGGACTAAGAGTGTTAAAAATACAAGCCTGAAGGCTTGAGGGGAAAAATTAGGTCGCGCCCCATTTGGGGCGCAAATATCGTCTGGACGCAAATATTAGCGCCTGGCGCTAATTATCGGCACTGGCTGGAAACTTCACTTTTACCGCCCCGGGAGGTGAGTGGAGCGCTAAATCAGGCGCTGCACACCTGTCTTAAGGCGCAAAGGCCAAGGAGTGAGGCGCTAACTCAGAGCGCTGGCGAAGCTCATGTAATGTCAGTCAGCAATGGAACACACACACAATGGCACGGGCCAGTTCTTAAAGGGGATGGTTAATCTTGCTTTCCATCCACATCCTGTTCATTGCAGCCTTGAATCTCGGCCTGGAGAGACTTGCACATCAAATGTGCTGGAAAGAACAATGGAGAGTACCAGGCAAAGAGCTCAGAGTGCAGCTCCCACAGTCTCTGCTAATTCGATACAAGGAATGGCAAATCAAAATGAACCTGCAAAGTGCTGCTCAGTACCCAAAACTCCTTCACACAACGTTGAATCTCTCCAGACGTCTCTCTCTCTCTCTCTCAGAATGCGTAGTTCAAAAATGCCACCAACAATAAAAGACAGGAAGAGGCCTCCTTTAAATAGCGCCCCCCCCCCCAGCCCCACAGCGATTGATAGCGTTCCAGTCTTCTGGTCATTGGATGCGCCAGGCGGTAAGGCAGGGGGCGCCACTCAATTTCCGCTCCGGGGCGCCGCAAGGGCGTTGCACCATGGAATGACGTCACAATCTGCGCGCGCAGGTGGTCGCAGCGGTAAAGTTTAGCGCCGCCGCACAATCTCTAGTTAAGTTCCCGAGCGGCGCAAACATCGCTGCGCCCGGGCGTTAGCGGCATTGCGCCCCATTAGCGCCCTCTTAAGGCGCTAACGGGAGGCGCAACCAACTGAATTTTTACCCCTTTGTGTCTTAATACGAGGAGCATGCGTAATAAGGTGGATGAATTAGCTGCGCAAATAGATGTAAACGGAAATTATATAATTGGGATTACGGAGACATAGCTCCAGGTGACCAAGGCTGGGAATTCAACATCCAAGGGTATTCAATATTCAGGAAGGACAGACAAAAAGGAAAAGGAGGTGGGGTAGCATTGCTGGTTAAAGAGGAGATTAACACAATAGTAAAGAAGGATATTAGCTCTGATGATGTGGAATCTGTATGGGTAGAGCTGAGAAATACCAAGGGGCAGAAAACGTTAGTGGGAGTTGTAAACAGACCCCCAAACAGTAATGCTGAAGTTCGGGGTTGCATTAAACGGGTAATTAGAGACGCGTTCAATAAGGGCACAGCAGTTATCATGGGTCACTTTAATTTCCATAGAGATTCGGCTAACAAAATTAGTAACAATACTGTGGAGGAGGAATTCCTAGAGTGTATATGGGATGGTTTCCTGGAGCAATATGTTGATGAACCAACTAGAGATCAGGCCATCTTAGACTGGGTATTATAGAAGCATAGAAGATAGGAGCAGGAGTAGGCCATTCGGCCCCTTGAGCCTGCTCCACCATTTAATGAGATCATGGCTGATCATCCAAATTCAGTACCCTGTCCCTGCTTTCTCCCCATCTCCCTTGATCCCTTTAGCCTTAAGAAATATATCTATCTCCTTCTTGAATATATTTAATGAATTGGCCTCAACTGCCTTCTGTGGTAGAGAATTCCACAGGTTCACCACTCTCTGGGTGAAGAAATTCCTCCTCATCTCAGTCCTAAATTGCTTACCCCTTATCCTTCGCCTGTTACGTCTGGTACTGGACTCCCAGACCATCGGGAACATCCTTCCTGCATCTAGTCTGTCTAGTCCTGTTAGAATTTTATAAGTTTCAATGAGATCCCCTCTAATTCTTCTAAACTCTCGCGAATATAAGCCTAATCGACCCAATCTTTCTTCATACGTTATTCCTGCCGTCCCAGGTATCAGTCTGGTGAATCTTCGCTGCACTCCCTCCACGGCAAGAACATCCTTCCTCAGATAAGGCGACCAAAACTGCACGCAATACTCAAGGTGTGGTCTCACCAAGGCCCTGTACAACTGCAGCAAGACATCCTTGCTCCTGTACTCGAATCCTCTTGCTATGAAGGCCAACATACCATTTGCCTTCTTAACCGCCTCCTGCACCTGCATGCTTACCTTCAGCGACTGGTGCACAAGGACTCCCACATTTCGGTGCACTTCCACTTTTCCCAATCTATTGCCATTCTGATAATAATCTGTCTTCCTGTTTTTGCCACCAAAGTAGATAACCTCGCATTTATCCACATTATATTGCATCTGCCATGCATCTGCCCAATCACCCAACCTGTCCAAATCATACTGGAGTTTCTCTGCATCCTCCTCACAGCACACACGCCCACCCAGCTTTGTGTCGTCTGCAAACTTAGAGATATTACATCTAGTTCCCTCGTCTAGATCATTGATATATATTGTGAATAGCTGGGGTCTTAGCACCAATCCCTGCGGTACCCCACTATTCACTGCCTGACACTCGGAAAAAGACCCATTTATTCCAACTCTTTGCTTCCTGTCTGCCAACCAGTTCTCTATCCAAATCAGTACCTTACTCCCCATCCCATGTGCTTTAAACTTTGCACCCTGATCTCTTATGCGGGACCTTATCGAAAGCCTTCTGATAGTCCAAATACACCACATTCACTGGTTCTCCCTTATCTATACTACCAGTTACATTCTCAAAAAATTCCAGTAGATTAGTCAGGCATGATTTACCTTTTGTAAATCCATATTGACTTTGTCCGATCCTGTCACGGTTTTCCAAGTGCTCTGCTATTACATCTTTTATAATGGACTCTAGCATTTTCCCCAATACCGATGTCAGGCTTACCGGTCTATAATTCCCCGTTTTTTCTCTAACACCTTTTTTAAATAGTGGGGTTACATTAGCTACCCTCCAATCCATGGTAACTGTTCCTGAGTCTATAGAATTTTGGAAGATGACCAGCAATGCATCTACTATTTCTAGGGCCACTTTCTTAAGTACCCTAGGATGTAGATTATCAGGCTCTGGGGATTTATCAGCCTTCAATCCCGTCAATTTCCCTAACAAAATTTCCCTAGAAATACTGATTTCATTCAATTCCTCCCTCTCATTAGACCCTATGTTCCCCAACATCTCTGGAATTATGTAATGAGAAAGGATTAATTAGCAATCGTGTTGTGCGATGCCCATTGGGGAGGAGCGATCATAATATGATAGAATTCTTCATTAAGATGGAGAGTGAAGTTGTTGACTCAGAGACTAGGGTCCTGAATTTAAATAAAGGAAACTACGATGGTATGAGGCGCGAGTTGGATAGGATGGATTGGGGAGCATTAGTTAAAGGGTTGACGGTGGATAGGCAATGGCAAACATTTAAAGATCGCATGGATTAACTGCAGAATTTGTTCATCCCTGTTTGGCATAAAAATAAAACAAAAAAGGTGACTCAACCGTGGCTAACAAGGGAAATTAGGGATAGCATAAGATCCAAGGAGAGCACATAGAAATTTGCCAGAAAAAGCAGAAAATCTGGGAATTGGGAACAGTTTAGGATTCAGCAAAGGAGGAAAAAGGGATTAATTAAGAGGGGGAAAATAGAATATAAGAGTAAGCTTACAGGGAACATAAAAACTGACTGTAAAAGCTTCTATAGATATGTGAAGAGAAAAAGATTGGTGAAGTCAAGCGTAGGTCCCCTGCAGTCAGAATCAGGGGAATTTATAATGGGGAACAAAGAAATGGCTGACCAATTAAATACATACTTTGGTTCTGTCTTCACAAAGGAGGAAACAAATAAACTCCCAGAGATATCGGGGAACATAGGGTCTAATGAGAGGGAGGAACTGAATGAAATCAGTATTTGTAGGGAAATGGTGTTTGGGAAATTGATGGGATTGAAGACCGATAAATCCCCAGGGCCTGATAATCTACATCCTAGGGTACTTAAGGAAGTGGCCCAAGAAATAGTAGATGCATTGCTGGTCATCTTCCAAAATTCTATAGACTCTGGAACAGTTCCCATGGATTGGAGTGTAGCTAATGTAACCCCACTATTTATAAAAGGTGGTGGAGAGAAAATAGGGAATTATAGACTGTTAAGCCTGACATCGGTAGTGGGGAAAATGCTAGAGACCATTATAAAAGATGTAATAGCAGAGCACTTGGAAAACAGTGACAGGATCGGACAAAGTCAACATGGATTTACAAAAGGTAAATCGTGCTTGACTAATCTACTGGAATTTTTTGAGGATGTAACTGGTAGAATAGATAAGGGAGAACCAGTAGATGTGGTGTATTTGGACTTTCAGAAGGCTTTCAATAAGGTCCCGCAAAATGAGATTAGGGTGCAAAGTTAAAGCACATGGGATTGGGGGTAAGGTATTGACTTGGATACAGAACTGGTTGGCAGACAGGAAGAAAAGAGTTGGAATAAACGGGTCTTTTTCCGAGTGTCAGGCAGTGACTAGTGGGGTACCGCAGGGATCGGTGCTAGGACCCCAGCTATTCACAATGGCCGAGAAATTCGCCGCTCCGGCTTGCTGCGGGGGTAAGGATCGCGCGCGCACTTACCTACCGCGCCTGCCGTTGACCTCTGGGCCCACGGGAACTTCAGCTCCTGGGCCTGCTCCACGTGCCGGCGCGCAGTGTTTGTGTGTCCCAGGGGCGCAGTTAGTGTGATGCGTCCCCTGGGATCACGTGGGCCATGGAGAGCCAATGGCAGCAGACCATCTTTCATTCATAGATTTGACAGGAAGACCTGTCAAATCTATGAATTGAAATCGGCCCCTAAAGAACAGCTAAACTTCAAATAAATAAAAAAAAAACATCACATTTTTAAAATAACTATAGTTAAATAAATTAACTACATTAAACAAAAATTTAAATTTTTGAAAAAATTAAAATGCTTTTTAACAGTGCAAAAAATAAACTTACCTTTCTTTAAAGTATCTAAAAAAGATAAACCTGTTGAAAAAATGTTTAAATTGTAATTAATTAACCACTTACCTTGTTGAAAACGGGTCCTGCACCTCCTTTTCAAAAGTTCAGGTTCTTCAATACTTACCCTCCCGGAGAAACCTGAAAAAACCCCCCTAAGTTTGCTGCGTGCGCGCAGCCTCTCCCGCGCATGTGGTTCACCTCTGAACCGCTCCCATCAGGAGACCGGAAGTTCCGGTTTCCCACGCATGCCCAGTGCATGCAGGAAACCGGCACTTCAGGCGGCCTTACGGGTGAGTACACAGTGCATACTCACCCGGCAAGTGCCGAATTTTTGGCCCATTAAATATTAATGATCTAGACGAGGGATCTATATGTAATATCTCCAAGTTTGCAGACGACACAAAGCTGAGTGGGCGTGTGTGCTGTGAGGAGGATGCAGAGAAACTCCAGTATGATTTGGACAGGCTGGGTGATTGGGCAGATGCATGGCAGATGCAATATAATGTGAATAAATGCAAGGTTATCCACTTTGGTGGCAAAAACAGGAAGGCAGATTATTATCTGAATGGCAATAGATTGGGAGAAGGGGAAGTGCAACGAGACTTGGGTGTCCTTGTGCAGCAGTCGCTGAAGGTAAGCATGCAGGTGCAGCAGGCAGTTAAGAAGGCAAATGGTATGCTGGCCTTCATAGCGAGAGGATTCGAGTACAGGAGCAAAGATGTCTTGCTGCAGTTGTACAGGGCCTTGGTGAGACCACACAATGGCTGAGAAATGCGGGTCTTCACGGGTGAGTACACGTTGTGTACTCACCCGTAAGGCCAATGAAAGTGCCGGTTTCGCGCAGGCGCTAGAAACCGGAACTTCCGTTCCCTTGAAGGAAGGGGTTCACAGGTCAAACGCGCGCGCCGGAGAGGCAGCGTGTAGACATGGAACTTGGGCTTTTTTTTACAGGTTTCTCCGTGCGGGTAAGTCCCTAGGAGCTGTGCATGGAAAAAGCAGGCGCAAGGCCTGCTTTCAACATGGTAAGAGGTGAAATAAGTAAAATTGAAACATTTTTTCCACAGGTTTATCATTTTTAAATGCTTTAAAGAAAGGTAAGTTTATTTTTAGCCCCGTAAACAACTGTAATAAATTTTTCAAAAATTTACATTTTTGTTTAAAGTAGTTCATTTATGTAATTTATAGTTATTTTAAAAATGTGATGCTTTTTAAAAATTTGTTTGAAGTTTTACTTAGGTTTTGGGGCCCATCTCTATTTATAGATTTGACAGGTCTTCCTTTCAAATCTGTGAATGGAGATTTCCTGCTCCGATTATCTCCCCATGGCCCACGTGATCCCAGGGGACGCTGCATACTGCTTCACCGCTGGAATACGTGAGCACTGCGCACCGGCAGCTGCAGGAGACCCAGGATCGGAATCCCACGTGGGCCCACAGCACAATGACAGGCGCAATAAGGGCACCCGCTATGCTTGCACCCGCGGGAAGCCTCCAACCCGAATTTCTGGGCCCTTGAGTATTGTGTGCAGTTTTGGTCGCCTTATCTGAGGAAGGATGTTCTTACCATGGAGGGAGTGCAGCGAAGATTCACCAGACTGATACCTGGGATGGCAGGAATGACGTATGAAGAGAGATTGGGTCGATTGGGCTTACATTCGATAGAGTTCAGAAGAATGAGAGGGGATCTCATTGAAACTTGTACATTTCTAACAGGACTAGATAGACTAGATGCAGGAAGGATGTTCCCGATGGTCGGAGAGTCCAGAACCAGGGGTCACAGTCTAAGGATAAGGGGTAAGTCATTTAGTACTGAGATGAGGAGGAATTTCTTCACCCAGAGAGTGGTGAACCTGTGGAATTCTCTATCACAGAAGGTAGTTGAGGCCAATTCATTAAATATATTCAGAAGAAGTTAGATATATTTCTTAAGGCTAAAGGGATCAAGGGATATGGGGAGAAAGCAGGGACAGGGTACTGAATTTGGATGATCACCCATGATCTCATCGAATGGCGGAGCAGGCTCGAGGGACCGAATGGCCTACTCCTGCGCCTATCTTCTATGTTTCGATATTTCTATCATTTTATATTGAAAGTAATAAAAGCCAGGGGGTATAAAGGCGCAGGAATTGTACGCGTTAGCGATCGAGAGAGGGGGGAGGGTCCGCTCTTCTATCCGCTGTGCGGACAGCCTCCTGAATCTTGACCCTGTTATTCTGTTTATTTCTCCTTCAAAATCACCGCCGCATCGGCGGCTGCAGCCGTCATCAAGTTGCTGGAAATGCCGGGCCCCATGGCAAAGACACCCGCCTCCCGCCGATCGCGAGCACACCAGCACTGACGCCGAGCCCAAACTTACAGTGTAACTTTCGCAAAACTTCTCGAACTCCCTCTGCAATTGGTCGCGCAGTTCCTGGGTCAGCATCTCGATCTGCGCCGTGCTACCTCTCAGCCCGCTCGGAAAATCCACCATCAGCTTCTCCAGCCTTTTCCTCATTTCACTCGGAGTGGTCGTCACCCTGTTCAAATTTCTGTCCGCAGTAGGGTTCTGAATGCAAAATACGGAAAGGAGTTAGGTACAGAGTAAAGCTCCCTCTACACTGTCCCATCAAACACTCCCAGGGCAGGTACAGCACGGGTTAGATACAGAGTAAAGCTCCGTCTACACTGTCCCATCAAACACTCCCAGGGCAGGTACAGCACGGTTTGCATACAGAGTAAAGCTCCCTCTACACTGTCCCATCAAACACCCCCAGGGCAGGTACAGCACGGGTTATATACAGAGTAAAGCTCCCTCTACACTGTCCCATCAAACACTCCCAGGGCAGGTACAGCACGGGTTAGATACAGAGTAAAGCTCCCTCTACACTGTCCCCATCAAACACTCCCAGGGCAGGTACAGCACGAGTTAGATACAGAGTAAAGCTCCCTCTACACTGTCCCATCAAACAATCCCAGGGCAGGTACAGCACGGGTTAGATACAGAGTAAAGCTCCCTCTACACTGTCCCCATCAAACACTCCCAGGGCAGGTACAACACGGGTTAGATGCAGAGTAAAGCTCCCTCTACACTGTCCCATCAAACAATCCCAGGGCAGGTACAGCACGGGTTAGATACAGAGTAAAGCTCCCTCTACACTGTCCCATCAAACACTCCTAGGGCAGGTACAGCATGGGTTAGATACAGAGTAAAGCTCCCTCTACACTGTCCCATCATAAACTCCAGGGCAGGTACAGCACGGGTTAGATACAGAGTAAAGCTCCCTCTACACTGTCCCATCAAACACTCCTAGGGCAGGTACAGCATGGGTTAGATACAGAGTAAAGCTCCCTCTACACTGTCCCATCAAACAATCCCAGGGCAGGTACAGCACGGGTTAGATACAGAGTAAAGCTCCCTCTACACTGTCACATCAATCACTCCCAGGGCAGGTATAGCACGGGTTAGATGCAGAGTAACGCTCCCTCGACACTGTCAAATCAAAAACTCCCAGGGCAGCTACAGCACGGTGTTAGAGATAGATAAAGCTCCCTCGACACCGTCCTTTTAAACACTCCTGAGGCAGGTAGAGCCCGGGTTACATACACAGTAATGCTCCCTCTACACTGTCCCATCAAACACTCCCAGGGCAGGTACAGCATGGGTTAGATACAGAGTAAAGCTCCCTCTACACTGTCCCATCAAACACTCCCAGGGCAGGAACAGCGCGGGTTAGATGCCGAATAAAGCTCCATCTACACTGTCCCATCAGACAGTCCCAGGCCAGGTACGGCACGGGTTAGATACAGCGTAAAGCTCCCTCTACACTGTTCCATCAAACACTCCCAGGGCAGCTACAATACGGGTTAGGTACAGAGTAAAGCTCCCTCTACACTGTCCCATCAAACACTACTCGGGCAGGTACAGCAAGGAATAGATACAGAGTACAGCTCCCGCTGCAATGACCAATCAAAAACGCCCCGGGCAGGAATATCACGGGTTCTATAGAGATAAAGCTACCTCTGCACTGTCCCATTAAATACTCCCGGGGCAGGTACAGCATAAGTATGATACAGAGTAAAGCTCCGTCTAGATTGTCTCATCCAACACTCCCAGGGCAGGTGCAGCGCGGGTTAGATACAAAGTAAAGCTCCCTCTACACTGCCCCATAAAACACTCCCAGGGCAGGTACAGCATGGGTTAGATACAGAGTAAAGCTCCCTCTACACTGTCCCATCAAACACTCACAGGGCAGGTACCGCACGGGTTAGATACAGAGTAAAGCTCCCTCTACACTGTCCCATCAAACACTCACAGGGCAGGTACCGCACGGGTTAGATACAGAGTAAAGCTCCCTCTACACTGTCCCATCAAACACTCCCAGGGCAGGTACAGCATGTGTTAGATACAGAGTAAATCTCCCTCTACACTGTCCCATCAAACACTCCCAGGGCAGGTACAGCGCGGGTTAGATACAGAGTAAAGCTCCCTCTACACTGTCCCATCAAACACTCCCAGGGCAGGTACAGCGCGGGTTAGATACAGAGTAAAGCTCCCTCTACACTGTCCCATCAAACACTCCCAGGGCAGGTACAGCGCGGGTTTGATACAGAGTAAATCTCCCTCGACACTATCCGGTCAAACACTCCCAGGGGAAGTATAGCATGGGATTAGTTACAGAGTAAAGATCCCTCTACAATGCAACAACAAACACTCCCAGGCCGGGTACACCACAATTAGATCAAAGTAAAGCTCGCTCTACATTTTCCCATCACACACTCCCAGGGCAGGAACAGAACGTGGTTAGATGCAGAATAAATCTCCCTCTACACTGTCCCATCAAATACTCAAAGGTCAGGTACAGCACGGGGTTAGATACAGAGTAAAGCTCCCTCTACACTGTCCCATCACATACTCCCAGGGCAGGTACAGCACGGGGTTAGATACAGAGTAAATCTCCCTCTACACTCACCCATTAAACTCTACTGAGGCAGGTACAGCCCGGGTTAGATACTTAGAAAAGCTCCCTCTAGACTGTCCCATGAAACACTCCCAGGACAGGTACAGCACGGGTTAGATACAGAGAAATGCTCCCTCTACACACTCCCATCAAACACTCCTAGGCCAGGTGCAGCATAAGTTAGATACAGAGTAAAGCTCCCTCTACACTGTCCCATCAAACACTCCCAGGGCCGGAACAGCGTGGGTTACATGCAGAATAAAGCTCCATCTACACTGCCCCATCAAACAGTCCCAGACCAGGTACGGCACGGTTTAGATACAGAGTAAAGCTCCCTCTACACTGTCACATCAAACACTCCCAGGGCAGCTACAATACGGGTTAGGTACAGAGTAAAGCTCCCTCTACACTGTCCCATCAAACACTACTAGGGCAGGTACAGCAAGGAATAGATACAGGGTACAGCTCCCGCTGCAATGACCAATCAAAAACGCCCAGGGCAGGAATATCACGGGTTAGACAGAGATAAAGCTACCTCTGCACTGTCCCATTAAATATTCCCAGGGCAGGTACAGCATAAGTAAGATACAGAGTAAAGCTCCGTCTACATTGTCTCATCAAACACTCCCAGGGCAGGTACAGCGCGGGTTAGATACAAAGTAAAGCTCCCTCTACACTTTCCCATGAAACACTCCCAAGGCAGGTACAGCACGGTTTAGATACAGAGTAAAGCTCCCTCTACACTGTCCCATCAAATAGTCCCAGGGCAGGTACAGCACGGGTTAGATACAGAGTAAAGCTCCCTCTACACTGCCCCATCAAACAGTCCCAAGGCAGGTACAGCATGCTTTAGATACAGAGTAAAGCTCCCTCTGCACTGTCCGATCAAACACTCCAAGGGCAGGTACAGCACGGGTTAGATACAGAGTAAAGCTCCCTCTACACTGTCCCATCAAACACTCCCAGGGCAGGTACAGCACGGGTTAGATAAAGAGTAAAGCTCCCTCTACATTGTCCCATCAAACACTCCCAGGGCAGGTACAGCACGGGTTAGATACAGAGTAAAGCTCCCTCTACACTGTCCCATCAAACACTCCAGGGCAGGTACAGCACGGGTTAGATACAGAGTAAAGCTCCCTCTACACTGTTCCATCAAACACTCCTAGGGCAGGTACAGCATGCGTTAGATACAGAGTAAAGCTCCCTCTACACTGTCCCATCAAACACTCCCAGGGCAGGTACAGCACGGGTTAGATAAAGAGTAAAGCTCCCTCTACACTGTCCCATCAAACACTCCCAGGACAGGTACAGCACGGGTTAGATACAGAGTAAAGCTCCCTCTACACTGTCACATCAAACACTCCCAGGACAGGTATAGCACGGGTTAGATGCAGAGTAAAGCTCCCTCTACACTGTCCCATCAAACACTACTAGGGCAGGTACAGCAAGGAATAGATACAGGGTACAGCTCCCGCTGCAATGACCAATCAAAAACGCCCAGGGCAGGTATAGCACGGGTTAGATACAGAGTAAAGCTCCCTCTACACTGTCACATCAAACACTCCCAGGACAGGTATAGCACGGGTTAGATGCAGAGTAAAGCTACCTCTGCACTGTCCCATCAAACACTCCCAGGGCAGGTACAGCACGGGTTAGATACAGAGTAAAGCTCCCTCTACACTGTCCCATCAAACACTCCCAGGGCAGGTACAGCACAGGTTAGATGCAGAGTAACGCTCCCTCTACACTGTCAAATCAAAAACTCCCAGGGCAGCTACAGCACGGTGTTAGAGATAGATAAAGCTCCCTCGACACTGTCCTATTAAACGCTCCTGAGGCAGGTACAGCATGGGTTAGATACAGAGTAAAGCTCCCTCTACACTGTCCCATCAAACACTCCCACGGCAGGTATAGCACGGGTTAGATGCAGAGTAACGCTCCCTCTACACTGTCAAATCAAAAACTCCCAGGGCAGCTACAGCACGGTGTTAGAGATAGATAAAGCTCCCTTGACAGTGTCCTATTAAACGCTCCTGAGGCAGGTACAGCCCGGGTTAGATACATAGTAATGCTCCCTCTACACTGTCCCATCAAACACTCCCAGGGCAGGTACAGCATGGGTTAGATACAGAGTAAAGCACCCTCTACACTGTCACATCAAACACTCCCAGGGCAGGTACAGCGCGGGTTAGATACAGATTAAAGTACCCTCTACACTGTCCCGTCAAACACTCCCAGGGCAGCTACAGCACGGTGTTAGAGATAGATAAAGCTCCCTCGACAGTGTCCTATTAAACGCTCCTGAGGCAGGTACAGCCCGGGTTAGATACATAGTAATGCTCCCTCTACACTGTCCCATCAAACACTCCCAGGGCAGGTACAGCATGGGTTAGATACAGAGTAAAGCACCCTCTACACTGTCACATCACACACTCCCAGGGCAGGTACAGCGCGGGTTAGATACAGAGTAAATCTCCCTCGACACTATCCCGTCAAACACTCCCAGGGGAAGTATAGAATGTGATTAGTTACAGAGTAAAACTCCCTCTACAATGCAACAACAAACACTCCCAGGCCGGGTACAGCACAATTAGATACAGAGTAAAGCTCGCTCTACATTTTCCCATCACACACTCATAGGGCAGGAACAGAACATGGTTAGATGCAGAATAAATCTCAATCTACACTGTCCCATCAAATACTACCAGGTCAGGTACAGCACAGGGTTAGATACAGAGTAAAGCTCCCTCTACACTGTCCCATCACACACTCCCAGGGCAGGTACAGCATGGGGTTAGATACAGAGTAAAGCTCCCTCTACATTCTCCCATTTAACTCTCCTGAGGCAGGTACAGCCCGGGTTAGATACTTAGAAAAGCTCCCTCTCGACTGTCCCATGAAACACTCCCAGGACAGGTACAGCACGGGTTAGATACAGAGAAATGCTCCCTTTACACTGTCCCATCAAACACTCCCAGGGCAGGTGCAGCATAAGTTAGATACAGAGTAAAGCTCCCTCTACACTGTCCCATCAAACACTCCCAGGGCAGGAACAGCGCGGGTTAGGTACAGAGTAAAGCTCCCTCTACACTGTCCCATCAAATACTACTAGGGCAGTTACAGCAAGGAATATATACAGAGTACAGCTCCCGCTGCAATGACCAATCAAAAACGCCCAGGGCAGGAATATCACGGGTTAGATAGAGATAAAGCTACCTCTGCACTGTCCCATTAAATACTCCCGGGGCAGGTACAGCATAAGTAAGATACAGAGTAAAGCTCCGTCTACATTGTCTCATCAAACAATCCCAGGGCAGGTACAGCGCGGGTGAGATACAAAGTAAAGCTCCCTCTACACTGTCCCATAAAACACGCCCAGTGCAGGAACAGCACGGTTTAGATACAGAGTAAAGCTCCCTCTACACTGTTCCATCAAACACTCCCAGGGCAGGTACAGCACGGGTTAGATACAGAGTAAAGCTCCCTCTGCACTGCCCCATCAAACACTCCCAAGGCAGGTACAGCATGCTTTAGATACAGAGTAAAGCTCCCTCTGCACTGTCCCATCAAACACTCCCAGGGTAGGTGCAGCTAGGGTTATATACAGAGGAAAGCTCCCTCTACATTATCCAATCAAAAACTCTCACGGCAAGTACAGCCCATGTTAGATACAGAGTAAACCAATTTCTACATTGTCCGATCAAACACTCCCAGGACATGTACACAATGGGTTAGATACAGGGTATATCTCCCTCTGCACGGTCCCATCAAATACTTCCAGGTTAGGTAAGGAATGGGTTAGATATAAAATAAATCTCCCTCTACACTGTCCCATAAAACCCTGCCATGGCAGGTACAGCAGGGCGTTATATATAGAGTTAATCTCCCTCTACACTATTCCATCAAACACTCCCAGGGCAGCTGCAGCACAGTTAGATACAGAGTAAAGCCCCCTGCACACTGTCCCATCAAACACTCCCAGGGTAGGTACAGCACAGGTTAGGTACAGAGTAAAACTCCCTTAACACTGTCTCATCAAACACTCCCAGGGAAGGTACAGCACGGGGTTAGATGCAGAGTAAAGCTCCCTCTACACTGTCCCATCAAACACTCCCAGGGCATCTACAGCACGGGGTTAGATACAGAGTTAAGCGCCCTCTACACTGCCCCATCAAACACTCCCAGGGCAGGTACAGCATGGGGTTAGTTACAGTTTAAAACTCCCTCTACACTGTCCCATCAAACACTCCCAGGACAGGTACAGCATGGGTTAGATACAGAGTAAAGCTCCCTCTACTCTGTCCCATCAAACACTCCCAGACCAGGTACAGCACGGGTTAGATACAGAGATAAGCTCCCTCTACACTGTCCCATCAAACACTCCCAGGACAGGTACAGCATGGGTTAGACACAGAGTAAAGCTCTCTCTACACTGTCCCATCAAAAACTCCCAGAGCAGGTACAGCACGGGTTAGGTACAGAGTAAAGCTCCCTCTACATTGTCCCATCAAACACTCCCAGGACAGTTGCATCACGGGTTAGATACAGAGTAAAGCTCCCTCTGCACTGTCCCATCGAACACTCCCAGGGCAGGTACAGCACGGGTTAGATACAGAGTAAAGCTCCCTCTACACTGTCCCATGAAACACTCCCAGGACAGGTACAGCACGGGTTAGATACAGAGATAAGCTCCCTCTACACTGTCCCATCAAACACTCCCAGGACAGGTACAGCATGGGTTAGATACAGAGTTAAGCGCCCTCTACACTGTCCCATCAAACACTCCCAGGGCAGGTACAGCACGGGTTAGATACAGAGTAATGCTCCCTCTTCCCTGTCCCATCAAACACTCCCAGGGAAGGTACAGCATGGGGTTAGTTACAGTTTAAAACTCCCTCTACACTGTCCCATCAAACACTCCCAGGACAGGTACAGCATGGGTTAGATACAGAGTAAAGCTCCCTCTACTCTGTCCCATCAAACACTCCCAGACCAGGTACAGCACGGGTTAGATACAGAGATAAGCTCCCTCTACACTGTCCCATCAAACACTCCCAGGACAGGTACAGCATGGGTTAGACACAGAGTAAAGCTCTCTCTACACTGTCCCATCAAAAACTCCCAGAGCAGGTACAGCACGGGTTAGGTACAGAGTAAAGCTCCCTCTACATTGTCCCATCAAACACTCCCAGGACAGTTGCATCACGGGTTAGATACAGAGTAAAGCTCCCTCTGCACTGTCCCATCGAACACTCCCAGGGCAGGTACAGCACGGGTTAGATACAGAGTAAAGCTCCCTCTACACTGTCCCATGAAACACTCCCAGGACAGGTACAGCACGGGTTAGATACAGAGAAATGCTCCCTCTACACTGTCCCATCAAACACTCCCAGGGCAGGTGCAGCATAAGTTAGATACAGAGTAAAACTCCCTCTACACTGTCCCATCAAACACTCCCAGGGCAGGAACAGCGCGGGTTAGATGCAGAATAAAGCTCCATCTACACTGTCCCATCAAACAGTCCCAGGCCAGGTACGGCACGGGTTAGATACAGAGTAATGCTCCCTCTACACTGTCCCATCAAACACTCCCAGGGCAGCTACAATACGGGTTAGGTACAGAGTAAAGCTCCCTCTACACTGTCCCATCAAATACTATTAGGGCAGGTACAGCAAGGAATAGATACAGAGTACAGCTCCCGCTGCAATGACCAATCAAAAACGCCCAGGGCAGGAATATCACGGGTTAGATAGAGATAAAGCTACCTCTGCACTGTCCCATTACTACTCCCGGGGCAGGTACAGCATAAGTAAGATACAGAGTAAAGCTCCGTCTACATTGTCTCATCAAACACTCCCAGGGCAGGTACAGCGCAGGTGAGATACAAAGTAAAGCTCCCTCTACACTGTCCCATAAAACACGCCCAGTGCAGGAACAGCACGGTTTAGATACAAAGTAAAGCTCCCTCTACACTGTCCTATCAAACACTCCCAGGGCAGGTACAGCACGGGTTAGATACAGAGTAAAGCTCCCTCTGCACTGCCCCATCAAACACTCCCAAGGCAGGTACAGCATGCTTTAGATACAGAGTAAAGCTCCCTCTGCACTGTCCCATCAAACACTCCCAGGGAAGGTACAGCACGGGGTTAGTTACAGTTTAAAACTCGCTCTACACTGTCCCATCAAACACTCCCAGGGCAGGTACAGCACAGGGTTAGATACAGAGATAAAGCTCTCTCTACACTGTCACATCAAGCACTCCCAGAGCAGGTACAGCACGGGTTAGATACAGAGTAAAGCTCTCTCTACACTGTCCCATCAAACACTCCCAGGGCAGGTACAGCACGGGTTAGATACAGAGTAAAGCTCCCTCTACACTGTCCCATCAAACACTCCCAGGGCAGGTACAGCACGGGTTAGATACAGAGTAAAGCTCCCTCTACACTGTCCATCAAACACTCCCAGGGCAGGTACAGCACGGGTTAGATACAGAGTAAAGCTCCCTCTACACTGTCTCGTCAATCACTCCCAGGGTATGAAGGAATAACCTATTCAGAAAAATACACTATCTTCTGAAAGAAGTCTGGCCTCATTAAAACATGACAAACTGGGTTTGGAAATTTAGAAACCTAACTATGAAATAGCTATGAAAGCATTCTGGCTATTGAGATAAGACAGTTGTTGACGCTGAATAAATAACCTTATTGAAACAGAAGGTGCATGGCTCCGACAAGAGGAACATTTTGGAACAAAACAATGGTTCACCCTGGATAATGTGTTCTAATTAAACCGCTGTAAAAATGGCACATAAGGTAAGGAACATCTGCCCTCGTAAAGGTGAAATAAAATAAGGAACACCTGCCCGTCACACCGTTTTTATATGATCAACCCAGAACACCTGGAGATGAGACAAAATTCTGGCTGATATATCAGTAAGAATTGCAGAGGTTGTCAGGAAGATGAATAGGGATAATTGACTTGCATCAGCAGAAAACCTTAAAGGAAATACCACTGGAAAAGTGTATTAATATTGAACTCTCGAATGGGATATCAGACTCGCTTTAATCGGGCAAAGCGATTCACTGCTTCAGAGGCGGCTCTGTATTCTCCAAATCTTTGTACCTCGGGGATCAAAAGTATTTGATATTGATGGATATCCTGTATAAGAAACCTTGAAGACCTGTAATACTCTAGTGAAGTAAACATTTAAAAGTAAGATTCTCTGTTAAAAAGATGGTATTTGTTCTCTTTTTATAACTGTTCTTGCTGCGATTGACTGATTCACCAACTATAAATTGCATGTCGGTTCTTTTAATAAATCACTATATATTTTTAGAATTGTCTCACATAAGTCTTCTCTATCAAAAACTCAAAAACTCAATCTCTGTACACTCTTTTGTGAAGAGTTGCAGAATTCTGAGGGAGTTTACCGGACCCTCATAATATCCGGGACGTTACACTCTAGCTAAACTTATTAAAAGTGCCATCTGGAGGACGGTAACATTCTCGGATTGTTCTTTTCCTTCAGGGAGAGATAGCCCGGACCTTTAGACCCAGTTAAGCATCTTTAGGATTCGGCTACCTCAAACTTTAGTTGAAAGTGAATGTCTGAGAAATACGCCTAATCCAGAGTAGCCCTAAAGGGGCTAGGACTGGTAAATATCCATTCAAGGGCAGGTGCAGCAAAGTTAGATGCAGAGTGAAGTTCCCTCTACACTGACATAGAAACATAGAAACATAGAAAATAGGTGCAGGAGTAGACCATTCGGTCCTTCGAGCCTGCACCGCCATTTAATGCGTTCATGGCTGAACATGCTACCTCAGTACCCCATTCCTGCTTTCTCGCCATACCCCTTGATCCCCCTAGTTGTGAGTATTATATCTAACTCCTTTTTGAATATATTTAGCGAACTGGCCTCAACAACCTTCTGTGGTAGAGAATTCCACAGATTCACCACTCTCTGGGTGAAGAAATTCCTCCTCATCTCAGTCTTAAATGGCTTCCCCTTTATCCTTAGACTGTGACCCCTGGTTTTAGTTTTCCCTAACATTGGAAACATTCTGCCCGCATCTAATTTGTCTAAACCAGTCAGGATTTTAAACGTCTCTATAAGATCCCCCCTCATTCTTCTGAACTCCAGAGGATACAAGTTCAGTTGATCCAGTCTTTCTTGATATGTCAGTCTGGCCATCCCAGGAATCAATCTAGTGAACCTTCGTTGCACTCCCTCAATAGCAAGAATGTCCTTCCTCAAGTTAGGAGACCAAAACTGCACACAATACTCCAGGTGTGGCCTCACCAAGGCCCTGTACAACTGTAGCATCACCTCCCTACTCCTGTACTCAAATCCCCTTGCTATGAAGGCCATCATGCCATTTGCTTTATTGACTGCCTGCTGCACTTGCCTTCCCACCTTCAGTGACTGATGCTTCATGACGCCCAGGTCTTGTTGCACCTCCCCTTTCCCTAATCTGCCACCATTCAGGTAATAGTCTGCCTCCCTATTTTTACCACCAAAGTGGATAACCTCACATTTATCCACATTGTACTTCATCTGCCATACATTTGCCCATTCACCCAACCTGTCCAAGTCACTCTGTAGCCTCCTAGCATCCTCCTCATTGTTCACACTGCCTCCCAATTTAGTGTCATCCGCAAATTTGGAGATATTACAATTAATCCCTTCGTCCAAATCATTAATATATAATGTAAACAGCTGGGGCCCCAGCACCGAACCCTGCGGTACCCCGCTGGTCACTGCCTGCCATTCTGAAAAGTACCCATTTACTCCTACTCTTTGTTTCCTGTGTGCCAACCAGTTCTCAATCAACGTCAACACATTACCCCAATCCCATGTGCTTTAACTTTGCACACCAATCTCTTGTGTGGGACCTTGTCGAAGGCCTTCTGAAAGTCCAAATACACCACATCTACTGGTTCCCCCCCGTCCACCCTATTGGAAACATCCTCAAAAAATTCCAGAAGATTTGTCAAGCATGATATCGCTTTCACAAATCCATGCTGACTTGGATCTATCATGTCGCCACTTTCCAAATGGTCTGTTATGACATTTTTAATAATTGATTCCATCATTTTACCCACCACCGATGTCAGGCTGACCGATCTATAATTCCCTGCTTTCTCCCTCCCTCCTTTTTTAAAAAGAGGGGTTACATTAGCCACCCTCCACTCCTTCGGAACTGATCCAGAGTCTAAGGAATGTTGGAAAATGATCGTCAATGCATCCACTATTTCCAAGGCCACCTCCTTAAGTACACTGGGATGCAGACCATCAGGCCCTGGGGATTTATCAGCCTTCAGTCCCATCAATTTCCCCAACACCTTTTCCCGACTGATAAGGATTTCCCTCAGCTCCTCCCTCTTACCAGATCCTTTGATCTCTTTTACTTCCGGAAGGTTGTTTGTGTCCTCCACAGTAAACACCGAACCAAAGTACTTGTTCAATTGATCTGCCATTTCTTTGTTCCCCATGATGACTTCCCCTGTTTCTGACTGCAGGGGACCCATCAAACACTCCCAGGTCAGGTACAGCACGGTTTAGATAGAGAGTTAAGGACCCTCTAAACTGTCCCATCAAACACTCCCAGGGCAGGTACAGCACGGGTTAGACAGAGAGTAATGCTCCCTCTACTCTGTCCCATGAAACACTCCCAGGGCAGCTGCAGCACGGGTTAGATACAGAGTAAAGCACCTTCTATACTGTCCAATCAAACACTCCCACGGGAGGTACAGCACGGGTAAAATACAGAGTACAGCCCATTCTAAACTGTCCCATCAAACACTCCCAGGGTAGGTACAACACGGGTTAGATACAGAGTAAAGCTCCCTCTACACTGTCCCGCCAAACATTACCAGATTAGTTGAAATCTGAATAACCTGCTCGTCGATATATATTTTAAACTCCTTCAGTTTCTCCTCCTGCAGTCTTTTGTTCCCCAAGATTTGCGCAATCTGTAAAGAAACGTCATTTATTAGAAACGGTCAAAAAATAAAGTGCCTCTCAATCCCTCTCACTCAGGGAGATAACTGTACACGACTGGTGTCTCTCAGTCCCTCTCCCTCAGGGAGTTTTCTGTACACTTACTGGTGTTTCTCAGTCCCCTCTCACTCAGGGAGATATCTGTACACTGACTGGTGTCTCTCAGTCTCCTCTCTCTCAGGGAGATATCTGTACACTGACTGGTGTCTCTCAGTTCCCCTCTCTCAGGGAGATATCTGTACACTGACTGGTGTCTCTCAGTTCCCCTCTCTCTCAGGGTGATATCTGTACACTGACTGATGTCTCTCAGTCTCCTCTCTCTTTCAGTGAGATATCTGTACATTGACTGGTGTCTCTCAGTCCCCTCTCTCTCAGGGAGATATGAGTAAACTGACTGGTAGCTCTCAGTCTCTCTCCCTCAGGTAGATATCTGTACACTGACTGGTGTCTCTCAGTCCCCTCTGTCTCAGGGAGACATCTGTACACTGACTGGTGTCTCTCAGTCCCCTCGCTCAGGGAGATATCTGTACAATGATGGTGTCCCTCATCCCCTCTCTCAATGAGATATCTGTACACTGACTGGTGTCTCTCAGTCTCCTCTGTCTCAGGAAGATATGTGTACACTGACTGTTGTCCCTCTGTCTCCTCTCTCTCACTGAGCTATCTGTACACATCTGGTGTCTCTCAGACCACACTCTCAGGGAGATATTAATACACTGACTGGTATTTCTCAATCCCTCTCCCTCACTGAGATATCTGTACACTGACTGGTCACTCTCAGTCCCTCTCACTCAGGGTCATATCTGCCCAGTGACTGGTGTCACTCATTCCCCTCTCTCTCAGGGAGTTATCTGTAAACTTACTGGTGACCCTCATTCCCCTCTCTCAGGGAGATATCTGCACTCTGACTGGTGTCTCTCACTCCCCTCTCTCAGGGCTATATCTGCACACTGACTGTGGTCTCTCAGTCTCCTCTCTCATTGAAAAGGCCAGAGTCGGGAGGAGCAGAGAGCGACGGTTCAGTGAGTACTTAAACTCACTTTCGCGGGTTTTTTTTTACAGAGGCTTACCAATCTCACAGACCGGCGACGGCATTCCAGAGGCATGTCACGATTCAAAAAGTGACGCGGGCAAGAGGAATCAGCTGATTGGGTGAGTAGGGCCAGGTGAGTATTTATACTACTCTGTAGTTTGACAGTTAAGGTTAATAGTTTATAAAGTTTGGAAGGTTTTAATTTTGTGGTTATAGTTTCTAAGATCTCTGTTGTGTAGCAGGGAGTGCTAGTATACTAGGGCCCTTGAGTATAACATTTAATTGTAGTGTAATTGGTGGTATTGATTTGATTTAATTTAATTTAAGTTAATTAAAAGGTAAGTCATGACAGCACAGCTCGGCCCCGTGGCATGCTCCTCCTCCGCTATGTGCGAAATCAGGGACACTTCCTGTGTCCCTGATGACCATGTGTGCAGGAAGTGTATCCAGCTGCAGCTACTGGCAGACCGCATTGCGGCGCTGGAGTTGCGAATGGATGCATACTGTAGCATTCGCGATGCTGAGGACATCGTGGATATCATGTTTAATGAGTTGGTCACATCGCAGGTAAAGGCTGCACAGGCAGGGAGGGAATGGGTGACCGCCAGGCAGAGTAGTAGGCGCAGGCAGATAGTGCAGGGGTCAACTGTGGCCATCCCCCATCAAACAGATATACCACTTTGGATATTGTTGAGGGAGATGGCCTATCGGGGGAAGGCAGCAACAGCCAACTTCCTGGCACCATGGGTGGTTCTGCTGCACAGGACGGGAGGAAAAAGAGCGGGAGAGCTATAGTGATAGGGGCTTCTATAATAAGGGAAATAGATAGGCGTTTCTGCGGCCACAAACGAGACTCCAGGATGTTATGTTGCCTCCCTGGTGCAAGGGTCAAGGATGTCTCGGAGCGGCTGCAGGGCATTCTGGAGGGGGAGGGTGAACAGCCAGTTGTCGTGGTGCATATAGGTACTAACGATATAGGTAAAAAAAACGGGCATGAGGTCCTAAAAGCTGATTATAGAGGGTTAGGAGGTAAAATAAAAAATAGGACCTCAAAGGTAATTATCTCAGGATTGCTACCAGTGCCACGTACTAGTCAGAGTAGACATAGAAGGATATTTCAGATGAATACGTGGCTAGAAGAATGGTGCAAGGGGGAGGGATTCAAATTCCTGGGACATTGGAACTGGTTCTGGGGGAGGTGGGACCAGTACAAACTGGACGGTTTGCACTTGGTCAGGACCGGGACCGATGTCCTACGGGAAGTGTTTGCTCGTGCTGTTGGGGAGGGTTTAAACTAAAATGGCAGGGGGTTGGGAACCTGTGCAGGGAGACAGAGGAAAGGGAAGCAAGGATAGAAACACAAGACAGGAAGGAGAAAAGCAAAAGTGGAAGGCAGAGAAATCAAGGGAGTAAATCAAACATGGCCACAGTAAACAATAATCCTAAATGGTCTAAGAGTGTTAAAATACAAGCCTGAAGGCTCTGTGTCTTAATGCAAGGAGCATTCGTAATAAGGTGGATGAATTAGTTGGGCAAATAGATGTAAACGGAAATGATATAATTGGGTTTACGGAGACATGGATCCAGGGAGACCAAGGCTGGGAATCAAAATCCAGGGATATTCAATATTCAGGAAGGACAGGAAAAAAGGAAAAGGAGGTGGGGTAGCATTGCTGGTTAAAGAGGAGATTAACACAATAGTAAGGAAGGATATTAGCTCTGATGATGTGGAATCTGTATGGGTAGAGCTGAGAAATACCAAGGGGCAGAAAAACTTAGTGGGAGTTGTATACAGACCCGCAAACAGTAATGCTGAGGTTGGGGATGGCATTAAATGGGAAATTAGAGATGCGTGCAATAAGGGTGCAGCAGTTATCATGGGTGACTTTAATTTACCTATAGATTTGGCTAATCAAATTAGTAACAATACTGTGGAGGAGGAATTCCTAGAGTGCATACAGGATGGTTTCCTGGACCAATATGTTAAGGAATCAACTAGAGATCAGGCCATCTTAGACTGGCTATTATGTAATGAGAAAGGATAAATTAGCAATCTTGTTGTGCGAGGCCCCTTGGGGAGGAGCGATCATAATATGATAGAATTATTCACTTAGATGGAGAGTGAAATAGTTGACTCAGAGACTGGGGTCCTGAATTTAAATAAAGGAAACTACGATGGTATGAGGTGCGAGTTGGCTAGGATGGATTGGGGAATGTTACTTAAAGGGTTGACGGTGGATAGGCAATGGCAAACATTTAATGATCGCATGGATGAACTACAGAATTTGTTCATCCCTGTTTGGCATAAAACTAAAACAAAAAAGGTGACTCAACCGTGGCTAATAAGGGAAATTAGGGATAGCATAAGATCCAAGGATAGACAATATAAATTGGCTAGAAAAAGCAGCAAACCTGAGGATTGGGAGCAGTTTAGGACTCAGCAAAGGAGGACGAAGGGATTAATTAAGAGGGGGAAAATTAAGTAGGCGAGTAAGCTTGCTGGGAACATAAAAACTGACTGTAAAAGCTTCTATAGATATGTGAAGAGAAAAAGATTGGTGAAGTCAAGCATCGGTCCCTTGCAGTCAGAAACAAGGGAATTTATAATGGGGAACAAAGAATTAAGACCAATTAAATACATACTTTGGTTCTGTCTTCACAAAGGAGGACACAAATATACTCCCAGAGATGTTGGGGAACATAGGGTCTAATGAGAGGGAGGAACTGAATGAAATCAGTATTTGTAGGGAAATGGTGTTAGGGAAATTGACGGGTTTGAATGCCGCTAAATCCCCAGGGCCTGATAATCTACATCCTAGGGTACTTAATGAAGTGGCCCTAGAAATAGTAGATGCATTGCTGGTCATCTTCCAAAATTCTATAGACTCTGGAACAGTTCCCATGGATTGGAGGGTAGCTAATGTAACCCCACTATTTAAAAAAGGTGGTAGATGAAAACAGGGAATTATAGACTGGTAAGCCTGATATCGATAGTGGGGAAAATGCTAGAGTCCATTATAAAAGATGTAATAGCAGAGCACTTGCAAAACAGTGACAGGATCGGACAAAAGTCAACATGGATTTACAAAAGGTAAATCATGCTTGACTAATCTACTGGAATGTTTTGAGGATGTAACTGGTAAAATAGATAAGGGAGAACCAGTGGATGTGGTGCATTTGGACTTTCAGAAGTCATTCGATAAGGTTCCGCGTAAGCGATTAGCATGCAAAGTTAAAGCACATGGGATTGGGGGTAAGGTACTCTCTTGGATAGAAAACTGATTGGCAGACAGGAAGAAAAGAGTTGGAATAAACGGGTCTTTTTCCGAGTGTCAGCCAGTGAATAGTGGGGTACCGCAGGGATCGGTCCTAGGACCCCAGTTATTCACAATATATATTAATGATCTAGACGAGGGAACTAGCTGTAATATCTCCAAGTTTGCAGATGACACAAAGCTGGGTGGGCGTGTGTGCTGTGAGCAGGATGCAGAGAAACTCCAGTATGATTTGGACAGGTTGGCTGATTGGGCAGATGCATGGCAGATGCAGTATAATGTGAATAAATGCGAGGTTATCCACTTTGGTGGCAAAAACAGGAAGGCAGATTATTATCTGAACGACAATAGATTGGGAAAAGGGGAAGTGCAACGAGACCTGGGTGTCGTTGTGCACCAGTCGCTGAAGGTAAGCATGCAGTTGCAGCAGGCGGTTAAGAAGGCAAATGGTATGTTGGCCTTCATAGCGAGAGGATTCGAGTTCAGGAGCAAGTATGTCTTGCTGCAGTTGTACAGGGCCTTGGTGAGACCACACCTTGAGTACTGTGTGCAGTTTTGGTCGCCTTATCTGAGGAAGGATGTTCTTGCCATGGAGGGAGTGCAGCGAAGATTCACCAGAATGATACTTGGGATGGCAGGAATGACGTATGAAGAGAGATTGGGTCGATTAGGCTTATATTCGCTACAGTTTAGAAGAAGGAGAGGAAATCTCATTGAAACTTACAAAATTGTAACAGGACTAGACAGACTAGAGGCAGGAAGGCTGTTCCCGATGGCGGGGGAGTCCAGAAACAGGGGTCACAGTCTAAGGATAAGGGGTAAGCCATTTAGGACTGAGATGAGGAGGAATTTCTTCACCCAGAGAGTGGTGAATCTGTGGAATTCGGTACCACAGAAGGCAGTTGAGGCCAACTAATTAAATATATTCAAGAAGGAGTTAGATATATTTCTTAAGGCTAAGGGTATCAAAGTTTATGGGGAGAAAGCAGGGACAGGGTACTGAATTTGGATGATCAGCCATGATCGCATTGAATGGCGGAGCAGGCTCGAGGGGCCGAATGGCCTACTCCTGCTCCTATCTTCTATGTTTCTATGGGCTAAAAATTCAGTATCACCCCATTTGGGGCGCAATTATCGGCCGGGCGCAAAGATTAGCGCCTGGCGCTAATTATCGCCACTGACTGCAAACTTGACTTTTAACGCCCCAGGAGGTGATTGGAGCGCTAAATCAGGCGCTGCACACCTGTCTTAAGGCGCAAAGGCCGAGGAGTGAGGCGCTAACTCAGAGCGCGGGCGCAGCACAGGTGATGTCAGTTAGCGATGGAACACAGACATACTGGCGCCGGCCAGTTCTTAAAGGGGAGGGTCGATCTTGCTCTCCAGCCACACCCTACTCATTGGAGCCTTGAATCTCGGCCTGGAGAGACCTGTACATCAAATCTGCTGGAAAGAACAATGGAGAGCACCAGGGAAAGTGCTCAGAGTGCAGCCCCCACAGTCTCTTCTAAATCGATACAAGGAAGGGCAAATCAAAATGAACCTGCAAAGTGCTGCTCAGTACCCAAAACTACTTCATACAGCGTTGAATCACTCCTGAAGTCTCTCTCTCTCTCTCTCCAAATCTCTCTCTCTCTCTCAAAACGAGTGGTGCAAAAATGTCAACCACAGAGAAAGACAGGAAGAGGCCCCCTTTAAATAGCGCCCCCCCAGCCCCACAGCGATTGATAGGGTTCCAGTCTTCCGGTCGTTGGATGCACCAGGCAGTAAGGATGGGGGCGCCACTCAATTTCTGCTCCGGGGTGCCACAAGGGCGTTGCACTCTCGTATGACGTCACAATCTGCGCGCGCAGGAGATCGCGGCGATAAAGTTTAGCGCCGCCGCAAAATGTCTAGTTAAGTTCGCGAGCGGCACAATCATCGCTGCGCCCGGGCGCTAGCTGCTTTGCGCCCCATTAGCGCCCTCTTAAGGCGCTAACGGCAGGTGCAACCAACTGAATTTTTCCCCCTATATCTCTACACATCTGGTGTTTCTCAGTCCCCCTCTCATACAGGGAGATATCTGTACACTGACTGATGTTTCTCAGTCCCCTCTCTCTCAGGAAGATATCTGTACATTGACAGGTGTCTCTCATTCTCTCTCGCTCAGCGAGATACATGTACACTGACTGGTGTCTCTCAGTCACTCTCTCTCAAGGAGATAGCTGCACACTGACTGATGTCTCTCAGTCCCCTCTCTCTCAGGGAGATATCCGTACACTGACTGGTGCGTCTCAGAGTACAGATATCTCCCTGAGAGAGAGGGGGCTGAGATACACCAGTTGGTGTAACAATATCTCCCTGAGGGAGAGAGACTGACAGGTGTCTCAGTCCCTCTCTCTCAGTGAGATATCTGAACAGAGACTGGTGACTTTCACTCCCCTCTCTCAGGAAGATATCTGTACTCTGACTGGTGTCTCTCAGTCCCTCTCCCTCAGGGAGATATCTGCACACTGACTGGTGTCTCTCAGTCCCCTCTCTCTCAGGGGGATATCTGTACACTGACTGGTGTCTCTCAGTCCCCTCTGTCTCAGGGAGATATCTGTACACTGACTGGTGCGTCTCAGTGTACAGATATCTCCCTGAGAGAGAGGGGACTGAGAGACACCAGTTAGTGTAACGATATCTCCCTGAGGGAGAGAGACTGACAGGTGTCTCAGTCCCTCTCTCTCAGTGAGATATCTGAACACAGACTGGTGACCCGCAGTCCCCACTCAGGAAGCTATCTGTACTCTGACTGATGTCTCTCAACCCCTCTCTCTCAGTGAGATATCTGCACACTGACTGGTGTCACTCTTTCCCCCTCTCTCTCAGGGAGTTATCTGTAAACTGACTGGTGTCTCTCATCCCCACTCTCTCAGGTGGATATCTGCACACTGACTGGTGTCTCTCAGTCCCTCTCTCTCAGGGGGGATATCTGTAAACTGACGGGTGTTACTCAGTCCCACTCCCTCAGGGAGATATCTGGACACTGACTGGTGTCTCTCAGTCCCTCTCTCTCAGGGAGATATCTGTACACTGACTGGTGTCTCTCAGTCCCCTCTCTCTCAGGGAGATATCTGTACACTGACTGATGTCTCTCCGTCCTTCTCTCTCAAGGATATAACTGCACACTGACTAGTGTCTCTCAGTTCCCCTTATCTCAGGGAGATATCGGTACACTGACTGGTGTCTCTCAGTTCCTCTCTCTCAGGAAGATATCTGTACACTGACAGGTGTCCGTCTTTCTCTCTTTCAGGGAGATATCTGCACACTAACAGGTGTCTCTCAGTCCCACTCTCTCAGGCAGATATCTGTACTCTGACTGGTGTCTCTCAGTCCCTCTCTCTCAGCGAGATATCTGTACACTGATTGGTGTCTCCCAGTCCCCTCTCCCTCAGGGAGATATCTGTACACTCACTGGTGTCTCTCAGTCCCTCTGTCTCAGGGATATATCTGTACAGTGATTTGTGTCTCTCAGTCACTCTCTCTCAGGGAGATATCTGAACACTGACTGCTGTCTCTCAGTCCACTCTCTCAGGGAGATATCTATTCTCGGAGTGGTTTTTCTCAGTCTCCTCTCACTCAGGGAGATATCTGTACCTTGACAGGTGCCGCTCAGTCTGTCTCCCTCAGCGGGTATTCTGTACACTGACCGGTGTCCGTCTTTCTCTCTTTCAGGGAGATATCTGCACACTAACAGGTGTCTCTCAGTCCCACTCTCTCAGGCAGATATCTGTACTCTGACTGGTTTCTCTCATTCCCTCTCTCACTGGTAGATATTCGTACACTGACTTGTGTCTCTCAGTTCCCCTCTCTCTCAATGAGATATCTCTACACTGACTGGTGTTTCTCAGTTCCTCTCTCTCAGGGAGATATTTGTACACTGGTGTCTCTCAGTCCCTCTCTCTCAGGGAGATATCTGTACACTGACAGGTGTCTCTCAGTCGCTCTCTCTCAGATAGATATCTGTACACTGTCTAGTGTCTCTCAGTCCCCTCTCTCAGGGAGATATCTGCACATTGACAGGTGTCTCTCAGTCCTCCTCTCTCTCAGGGAGATATCTGTACACTGACTCTTGTCTCACAGTCCCTCTGCCTCAGGGAGATATCTGTACACTGACTTGTGTCTCTCACTCCCCTGTCTCTCAGGGAGATATTTGTGCACTGACTGTTGTCTCTCAGTCCCTCTCTCTCAGGGAGATATCTGTAAACTGACTGGTGTCACTCATTCCTCTCTCTCTCAGGGAGATATCTGAATACGGACTGGTGTCTCTCTGTCGCCCCCTCTCTCTCAGGGAGGTATTAGTACATTGACTGCTGTCTCTCACTCCCCTCTCCATCAGGGATCTTTATATGTACACTGGTGTCTCTCAGTCCCTCTCAGAGATATATCTGTACACTGACTGGTGTCTCTCAGTAACCCTCTCTCTGTGAGATATCTGTACACTGACTGGTGTCTCTCAGTCCCTCTCCTTCAGGGAGATATCTGCACACTGACTGGTTTCTCTCAGTCCCCTCTGTCAGGGATATGTCAGTACACTGATTGGTATCTCTCAGTCCCCTCCCTCTCAGGGAAATATCTGTACACTGACTGGTGTCCCTCATTCCCCTCTCCCTCAGGAAGATATCGCTACACTGACTGGTGTCTCTCAGTCCCTCTCTCTCTGGGAGATATCTGTACACTGACTGGTGTCTCTCAGTCAATCTCTATCAGGGAGATATCTGTAAAGTGACTGGTGTCTCTCAGTCTCTCTCTCAGGGAGATATCTGTACACTGACTGGTGTCTCTCAGTCCCTCTCTCTCTCAGAGAGAAATATCTACACTGACTGGTGTCTCTCAGTTCCCCTCTCTCAGGGAGATATCTGTACACTGACTGGTGTCTCAAAGTCCCCTCCCTCTCAGGGAGATATCTGTAAACTAACTGGTGTCACTCATTCCTCTCTCTCTGAGGGAGATATCTGAATACGGACTGGTGTCTCTCTGTCGCCCCCTCTCTCTCAGGGAGGTATTTGTACATTGACTGCTGTCTCTCACTCCCCTCTCCCTCAGGGATCTTTGTATGTACACTGGTGTCTCTCAGTCCCTCTCTCTCAGGGAGATATCTGCACACTGACTGGTTTCGCTCAGTCCCTCTGCCTCAGGGGGATATCTGGACACTGACTGGTGTCTCTCAGTCCCCTCTCTCTCAGTGAGATATCTGTACACTGACTGGTGTCTCTCAGTTCCCCTCTCTCCCAGAGAGATATCTTTACACTGACTGGTGTCTCTTAGTTCCCCTCTTTCAGGGAGATATCTGTACACTGACTGGTCTCTCTCAGTCCCTCTCTCTCAGGGTGATATCTGTGCACTGATTGGTGTCTCTCAGTCCCTCTCTCTCAGGGACATATCTGTACACTGACTGGTTTCTCTCAGTCCCTCTCTCTCAGGGAGATATCTGTACACTGACTAGTGTCCCTCAGTCTCCTCTCCCTCAGGGAGATATCTGTACACTGACTGGTGTCTCTCAGTCTCAGGGAGATATCTGTACACGGACTGGTGTCTCTCAGTCCCTCTCTCTCAGAGAGATATATCTACACTGACTGGTGTCTCTCAGTTCCCCTCTCTCAGGGAGATATCTGTACACTGACTGGTGTCTCTCCGTCCCCTCCCTCTCAGGGAGATATCTGTACACTAACTGGTGTCACTCATTCCTCTCTCTGTCAGGGAGATATCTGAATACTGACTGATGTATCTCAGTCGCCCCCTCTCTCTCAGGGAGATATCTGTACATTGACTGCTGTCTCTCACTCCCCTCTCCCTCAGTGATATATACGTACACTGACTGGTGTCTCTCAGTCCCCTCTCTCTCAGGGACATATCTGTACACTGACTGATCTCTCTCAGTCCCTCTCTCTCAGAGATATATCTGTACACTGACTGGTGTCTCTCAGTTCCCCTCTCTCCCAGAGAGATATGTTTACACTGACTGGTGTCTCTTAGTTCCTCTCTCTCAGGGAGATATCTGTACACTGACTAGTGTCCCTCAGTCCCCTCTCCCTCAGGGAGATATCTGTACACTGACTGGTGTCTCTCAGTCAATCTCTCTCAGGGAGATATCTGTACACTGACTGGTGTCTCTCAGTCTCAGGGAGATATCTGTACACTGACTGGTGTCTCTCAGTCTCAGGGAGATATCTGTACACTGACTGGTGTCTCTCCATCCCCTCCCTCTCAGGGAGATATCTGTACACTAACTGGTGTCACTCATTCCTCTCTCTGTCAGGGAGATATCTGAATACTGACTGATGTATCTCAGTCGCCCCCTCTCTCTCAGGGAGATATCTGTACATTGACTGCTGTCTCTCACTCCCCTCTCCCTCAGTGATATATACATACACTGACTGGTGTGTCTCAGTCCCCTCTCTCTCAGGGACATATCTGTGCACTGACTGGTCTCTCTCAGTCCCTCTCTCTCAGTGAGATATCTGTACACTGACTGGTGTCTCTTAGTTCCCCTCTTTCAGGGAGATATCTGTACACTGACTGGTGTCTCTCAGTCCCTCTCTCTCAGGGAGATATCTGCACATTGACAGGTGTCTCTCAGTATTCCTCTCTCTCAGGGAGATATCTGTACCATGACTGGTGTCTCTCAGTTCCCCTCTCTCAGGGAGATATCTGTACACTGACTGGTGTCTCTCAGTCCCTCTCTCTCAGGGAGATATCTGCACATTGACAGGTGTCTCTCAGTATTCCTCTCTCTCAGGGAGATATCTGTACAGTGACTGGTATCTCTCAGTCCCACTCTCTCTGGGAGAGATCTGTACACAGACTAGTATCTCTGATTTCCCCTCTCTCTCAGAGAGATATCTGTACCCTGACTGGTGTATCTCAGTCCCTCTATCTCAGGGAGATGTCTGTATTCTGACTGGTGTCTCTCAGTCTCCTCTCTCAGGGAGATATCTGTACACTGACTGGAGTTTCTCAGTTCCCCTCTCTCAGGCAGAAATCTGCACACTGGCTGGTGTCCCTCAGTCCCCTCTCCCTCAGGGATATATTTGTACACTGGTCTCTCTCAGTCCCTCTCTCTCAGGGACATATCTGTACACTGACTGTTCTCTCTCAGTCCCTCTCTCTCCATCAGATATCTGTGCACTGATTGGTGTCCCTCAGTCCCTCTCTCTCAGGGAGATATCTGTACAGAGACTGGTATCTCTCAGTTCCCCTCTCTCTCAGGGAGATATCTGTACACCGACTGGTGTCCCTCAGTCCCCTCTCACTCAGAGAGATATCTGTACACTGACTGTTGTCTTTCAGTCCTCCTCTCTCTCAGGGAGATATCTGTACAGTGACTGGTGTCTCTCAGTCTCCTCTCTCTGAGATATCTGCACACTGACTGGTGTCTCTCAGCCCCACTCCCTCAGGGAGATATCTGTACACTGACTGGTGTCTCTCAGTCCTCTCTCTCCGAGTGAGATATCTGTACACTGACTGGTGCCCATCAGTCCCCTCTCTCAGGGAGATATCTGTACAGTGACTGGTGTCTCTCAGTCTCTCTCTCCGTGTGAGACATCCGTACACTGGCTGGTGCCCATCAGACCCCTCTCTCAGGGATATATATGAATGACTGGGGTCTATCACTCCTCTCTCTCTCAGGGAGATATGTGTACACTGACTGTTGTCTCTCAGTTCCTCTCCCTCAGGAAGTTATCTGTACACTCTCATTTGTGCCTCAGTCCTCTCTCTCAGAGTGAGATATCTGTTCACTGACTGGTGCCCATCAGTCCCCTCTCTCAGGGATATATCTGAATGACTGGTGTCTCTCACACCCCTCTCTCTCAGGGAGATATCTGTACGCAAACTGCTCTCTCTCAGTCCCCTCTCTCTCAGTGAGATATCTGTACACTGACGGGAGTCCTTCAGTCCCCTCTCACTCAGTGAGATATCTGTACACTGACTTGTGTCTCTCGCAGTCCTCTCTCTCTCAAGGAGATACCTGCACATTGACTGGTGTCTCTCAGTTCCCCTCTCTCTCAGGCAGATATCTGTATTCTGAATGGTATCTCTCAGTCCCTCTCTCTCAAGGAGATATCTGCAAACTGACTGGTGTCTCTCAGTTCCCCTCTCTCTCAGGGAGATATCTGTACACGGATTGGTGTCCCTCACAACCCTCTCTCCGTGAGCTATCTGTACAATGACTGGTGACTCTCTGTCCCCTCTCTCTCAGGGAGATATCTGTACACTGTCTGGTGTCTCTCAGTCCCTTCTCTCTCAGGGAGATATCTGTACAGTAATTGGTGCACATCAGACACCTCTCTCAGGGATATATCTGAATGACTGGTGTCTCTCAGACCGCTCTCTCAGGGACATATCTGTACACTGACTGGTGTCTCTCATTCCCTCTCTCTCAGTGAGATATCTGTACACTGACTGGTGTCTCTCAGTCCCTCTCTCTCAGGTAGATATCTGTACACTGACTGGTGTCTCTCCATCCCCTATCCCTCAGGGAGATATCTCTACACTGACTGGTGTCTCTCAGTCCCTCTCTCACTCAGGGAGATATGTGTACACTCACTACTGTCTCTCTGTCCCCTCTACCTCAGGGACATATCTTTACACTTACTGGTGTCTCTCAGTCCACTCTCCCTCTGTGAGATATATGTACACTGACTGGTGTCTCTCAGTCCCTCCCTCTCAGGGAGATATCTGTACACTCACTGGTGTCTCTCAGTCACTCTCTCTCAGGAAGATATCTGTTCACTGCCTGCTGTCGCTCAGTCCCCTATCCCTCAGGGAGATATCTGTACATTAACTGGTGCCCATCAGTCCCCTCTCTCAGGGATATATCTGAATGACTGGTGTCTCTCATCCTCCTCTCTGAGGGAGATATCTGTACGTAGACTGCTGTCTCTCAGGGAGATATCTGGTCACTGACTAGTGTCTCTCAGTTCCCCTCTCTCTCAGAGAGATGTATGTACACTGACTGGTGCCCCTCAGTGCCCCCTCTCTGAGGGTGATATCTGTACACTGACACGTGCCTCTCAGTCCTCTCTCTCTCAGGGAGATATCTGTACACTGACTGGTGTCTCTCAGTCCCTCTCTCTCAGAGAGATATATCTACACTGACTGGTGTCTCTCAGTTCCCCTCTCTCAAGGAGATATCTGTAAACTGACTAGTGTCTCTCAGCCCTCTCTCTCAGGGAGATTTCTGTACACTGACTGGTATCACTGAGTCCCTCGCTCTCTGAGTGTGATATCTGTACACTGACTGGTGCCCTTCAGAACACTCTCTCAGGGACATATCTAAATGACTGGTATCTCCCTGTTCCTCTCTCACAGGGAGATATCTGTACACTGCCTGGTGTCTCTCAGTCCCTCTCTCTCAGGGAGATATCTGTACACTGACTGGTGTCTCTCAGTCCCTCTCTCAGGTAGATATCTGTACACTGCCTGGTGTCTCTCACACCCCTCTCTCTGAGGGAGATACCTTTACACTGACTGGTGTCTCTCAGACGCTCTCTCTGAAGGAGATATCTGTACACTGACAGGTGTTTGTTAGTCTCTGTCTCAGGGAGATATCTGTACACTGACTGGCGTCTCTAAGTCTCCTATGTCTTTCGGTTCTCACCTATACTTCTGTCTATTTAATTGAAGGCTGAACATGAGACACACCTGGACTGGCGATGTGATGTCAGGCGAGCACATCTTGATGCTGTCGGTGAAGAGCTGTAGGCAGACAGACATAGACATTAGACAGGGAGACGCTGGAGAGGGAAAGCTGCTTTTTAAAAAGCGGAACGGACTCAAGTGAATCAGTGTCTCTCTCCTCTCACTGTGATACAGTGTCTCTCCCCTCTCACTGTGATTCAGTGTCTCCCGTCTCACTGTGATACAGTGTCTCTCCCCTCTCACTGTGATAGTGTCTCTCCCCTCTCACTGTGATACAGTGTCTCTCCCCTCTCACTGTGATACAGTGTCTCTCTCCTCTCACTGTGATACAGTGTCTCTCCCCTCTCACTGTGATAGTGTCTCTCCCCTCTCACTGTGATAGTGTCTCTCTGCTCTCACTGTGATACAGTGTCTCTCCCCTCTCACTGTGATACAGTGTCTCTCCCCTCTCACTGTGATACAGTGTCTCTCCCCTCTCACTGTGATACAGTGTCTCTCCTCTCACTGTGATACAGTGTCTCTCCTCTCACTGTGATACAGTGTCTCTCCCCTCTCACTGTGATACAGTGTCTCTCCCTCTCACTGTGATACAGTGTCTCTCCCCTCACTGTGATAGTGTCTCTCCCCTCTCACTGTGATACAGTGTCTCTCTCCTCTCACTGTGATACAGTGTCTCTCTCCTCTCACTGTGATACAGTGTCTCTCCCCTCTCACTGTGATACAGTGTCTCTCCCCTCTCACTGTGATACAGTGTCTCTCCCTCTCACTGTGATACAGTGTCTCTCCCTCTCACTGTGATACAGTGTCTCTCCCCTCTCACTGTGATACAGTGTCTCTCCCCTCTCACTGTGATACAGTGTCTCTCCCTCTCACTGTGATACAGTGTCTCTCCCCTCTCACTGTGATACAGTGTCTCTCTCCTCTCACTGTGATACAGTGTCTCTCCCCTCTCACTGTGATACAGTGTCTCTCCCCTCTCACTGTGATACAGTGTCTCTCCCTCTCACTGTGATACAGTGTCTCTCCCTCTCACTGTGATACAGTGTCTCTCCCCTCTCACTGTGATACAGTGTCTCTCCCCTCTCACTGTGATACAGTGTCTCTCCCCTCTCACTGTGATACAGTGTCTCTCCCCTCTCACTGTGATACAGTGTCTCTCTCCTCTCACTGTGATACAGTGTCTCTCTCCTCTCACTGTGATACAGTGTCTCTCCCCTCTCACTGTGATACAGTGTCTCTCCCCTCTCACTGTGATACAGTGTCTCTCCCTCTCACTGTGATACAGTGTCTCTCTCCTCTCACTGTGATACAGTGTCTCTCCTCTCACTGTAATAGTGTCTCTCCCCTCTCACTGTGATACAGTGTCTCTCTCCTCTCACTGTGATACAGTGTCTCTCTCCTCTCACTGTGATACAGTGTCTCTCCCTCTCACTGTGATACAGTGTCTCTCTCCTCTCACTGTGATACAGTGTCTCTCCCCTCTCACTGTGATACAGTGTCTCTCCCCTCTCACTGTGATACAGTGTCTCCCCTCTCACTGTGATACAGTGTCTCTCTCCTCTCACTGTGATACAGTGTCTCTCCCCTCTCACTGTGATACAGTGTCTCTCTCCTCTCACTGTGATACAGTGTCTCTCTCCTCTCACTGTGATACAGTGTCTCTCTCCTCTCACTGTGATACAGCGTCTCTCACCTCTCACTGTGATAGTGTCTCTCCCCTCACACTGTGATACAGTGTCTCTCTCCTCTCACTGTGATACAGTGTCTCTCCCCTCTCACTGTGATAGTGTCTCTCCCCTCTCACTGTGATACAGTGTCTCTCCCTCTCACTGTGATACAGTGTCTCTCCCCTCTCACTGTGATACAGTGTCTCTCCTCTCACTGTGATACAGTGTCTCTCCCCTCTCACTGTGATACAGTGTCTCTCCCCTCTCACTGTGATACAGTGTCTCTCTCCTCTCACTGTGATACAGTGTCTCTCTCCTCTCACTGTGATACAGTGTCTCTCCCCTCTCACTGTGATACAGTGTCTCTCCCTCTCACTGTGATACAGTGTCTCTCTCCTCTCACTGTGATACAGTGTCTCTCTCCTCTCACTGTGATACAGTGTCTCTCCCCTCTCACTGTGATACAGTGTCTCTCTCCTCTCACTGTGATACAGTGTCTCTCTCCTCTCACTGTGATACAGTGTCTCTCCTCTCACTGTGATACAGTGTCTCTCTCCTCTCACTGTGATACAGTGTCTCTCCCCTCTCACTGTGATACAGTGTCTCTCCCTCTCACTGTGATACAGTATCTCTCCCCTCTCACTGTGATACAGTGTCTCTCTCCTCTCACTGTGATACAGTGTCTCTCTCCTCTCACTGTGATACAGTGTCTCTCCCCTCTCACTGTGATACAGTGTCTCTCTCCTCTCACTGTGATACAGTGTCTCTCCCCTCTCACTGTGATACACTGTCTCTCTCCTCTCACTGTGATACAGTGTCTCTCTCCTCTCAGTGATACAGTGTCTCTCCCCTCTCACTGTGATACAGTGTCTCTCCCCTCTCACTGTGATACAGTTCTCTCCCCTCTCACTGTGATACAGTGTCTCTCCCCTCACTGTGATACAGTGTCTCTCCCTCTCACTGTGATACAGTGTCTCTCCCCTCTCACTGTGATACAGTGTCTCTCCCCTCTCACTGTGATACAGTGTCTCTCCTCTCACTGTGATACAGTGTCTCTCCCCTCTCACTGTGATACAGTGTCTCTCTCCTCTCACTGTGATACAGTGTCTCTCCCCTCTCACTGTGATACAGTGTCTCTCCCTCTCACTGTGATAGTGTCTCTCCCCTCTCACTGTGATACAGTGTCTCTCCCTCTCACTGTGATACAGTGTCTCTCCCCTCTCACTGTGATACAGTGTCTCTCTCCTCTCACTGTGATACAGTGTCTCTCCCCTCTCACTGTGATAGTGTCTCCCCTCTCACTGTGATACAGTGTCTCTCCCCTCTCACTGTGATACAGTGTCTCTCCCCTCTCACTGTGATACAGTGTCTCTCCCCTCTCACTGTGATACAGTGTCTCTCCCCTCTCACTGTGATACAGTGTCTCTCCTCCTCTCACTGTGATACAGTGTCTCTCCCCTCTCACTGTGATACAGTGTCTCTCCCACTCACTGTGATACAGTGTCTCTCCCCTCTCACTGTGATACAGTGTCTCTCCCTCTCACTGTGATACAGTGTCTCTCTCCTCTCACTGTGATAAGTGTCTCTCCCCTCTCACTGTGATACAGTGTCTCTCCCTCTCACTGTGATACAGTGTCTCTCCCCTCTCACTGTGATACAGTGTCTCTCCCCTCTCACTGTGATACAGTGTCTCTCCCCTCTCACTGTGATACAGTGTCTCTCTCCTCTCACTGTGATACTGTGTCACTCTCCTTTACTGTGATACAGTGTCTCTCCTCTCACTGTGATACAGTGTCTCTCCCCTCTCACTGTGATACAGTGTCTCCCCTCTCACTGTGATACAGTGTCTCTCTCCTCTCACTGTGATACAGTGTCTCTACCTCTCACTGTGATACAGTGTCTCTCCCCTCTCACTGTGATACAGTGTCTCTCCCCTCTCACTGTGATACAGTGTCTCTCCCCTCTCACTGTGATACACTGTCTCTCTCCTCTCACTGTGATACAGTCTCTCCTCTCACTGTGATACAGTGTCTCTCTCCTCTCACTGTGATACAGTGTCTCTCCTCTCACTGTGATACAGTGTCTCTCCCCTCTCACTGTGATACAGTGTCTCTCTCCTCTCACTGTGATACAGTGTCTCTCTCCTCTCACTGTGATACAGTGTCTCTCTCCTCTCACTGTGATACAGTGACTCTCCCCTCTCACTGTGATACAGTGTCTCTCCCCTCTCACTGTGATAGTGTCTCTCCACACTCACTGTGATACAGCGTCTCTCACCTCTCACTGTGATAGTGTCTCTCCCCTCACACTGTGATACAGTGTCTCTCTCCTCTCACTGTGATACAGTGTCTCTCCCCTCTCACTGTGATAGTGTCTCTCCCCTCTCACTGTGATACAGTGTCTCTCCCCTCTCACTGTGATACAGTGTCTCTCCCCTCTCACTGTGATACAGTGTCTCTCTCCTCTCACTGTGATACAGTGTCTCTCCCCTCTCACTGTGATACAGTGTCTCTCCCCTCTCACTGTGATACACTGTCTCTCCCCTCTCACTGTGATACAGTGTCTCTCCACACTCACTGTGATACAGCGTCTCTCACCTCTCACTGTGATAGTGTCTCTCCCCTCTCACTGTGATACAGTGTCTCTCTCCTCTCACTGTGATACAGTGTCTCTCCCCTCTCACTGTGATAGTGTCTCTCCCCTCTCACTGTGATACAGTGTCTCTCTCCTCTCACTGTGATACAGTGTCTCTCCCCTCTCACTGTGATACAGTGTCTCTCCTCTCACTGTGATACAGTGACTCTCCCCTCTCACTGTGATACAGTGTCTCTCCCCTCTCACTGTGATACAGTGTCTCTCTTCTCTCACTGTGATACAGTGTCTCTCTCCTCTCACTGTGATACAGTGTCTCTCTCCTCTCACTGTGATAGTGTCTCTCTCCTCTCACTGTGATACAGTGTCTCTCTCCTCTCACTGTGATACAGTGTCTCTCCCCTCTCACTGTGATACAGTGTCTCTCTCCTCTCACTGTGATACAGTGTCTCTCTCCTCTCACTGTGATACAGTGTCACTCTCCTCTACTGTGAAACAGTGTCTCTCCACTCTCACTGTGATAGTGTCTTTCCCCTCTCACTGTGATACAGTGTCTCTCCCCTCTCACTGTGATACAGTGTCTCTCCCCTCTCACTGTGTTACAGTGTCTCTCCCCTCTCACTGTGATACAGTGTCTCTCCCCTCTCACTGTGATACAGTGTCTCTCCCCTCTCACTGTGATACAGTGTCTCTCTCCTCTCACTGTGATACAGTGTCTCTCTCCTCTCACTGTGATACAGTGTCTCTCTCCTCTCACTGTGATACAGTGTCTCTCCCCTCTCACTGTGATACAGGTGTCTCTCCCCTCTCACTGTGATACAGTGTCTCTCCCCTCTCACTGTGATACAGTGTCTCTCCCTCTCACTGTGATACAGTGTCTCTCTCCTCTCACTGTGATACAGTGTCTCTCCCCTCTCACTGTGATACAGTGTCTCTCCCCTCTCACTGTGATACAGTGTCTCTCCTCCTCTCACTGTGATACAGTGTCTCTCCCCTCTCACTGTGATACAGTGTCTCTCCCTCTCACTGTGATACAGTGTCTCTCCCCTCTCACTGTGATACAGTGTCTCTCCCCTCTCACTGTGATACAGTGTCTCTCCCCTCTCACTGTGATACAGTGTCTCTCCCCTCTCACTGTGATACAGTGTCTCTCCCTCTCACTGTGATACAGTGTCTCTCCCTCTCACTGTGATACAGTGTCTCTCCCTCTCACTGTGATACAGTGTCTCTCCCCTCTCACTGTGATACAGTGTCTCTCTCCTCTCACTGTGATACAGTGTCTCTCCCTCTCACTGTGATACAGTGTCTCTCCCTCTCACTGTGATACAGTGTCTCTCCCCTCTCACTGTGATACAGTGTCTCTCCCCTCTCACTGTGATACAGTGTCTCTCCCCTCTCACTGTGATACAGTGTCTCTCTCCTCTCACTGTGATACAGTGTCTCTCTCCTCTCACTGTGATACAGTGTCTCTCCCCTCTCACTGTGATACAGTGTCTCTCCCTCTCACTGTGATACAGTGTCTCTCCCTCTCACTGTGATACAGTGTCTCTCCCCTCTCACTGTGATACAGTGTCTCTCCCTCTCACTGTGATACAGTGTCTCTCCCCTCTCACTGTGATACAGTGTCTCTCCCCTCTCACTGTGATACAGTGTCTCTCCCCTCTCACTGTGATACAGTGTCTCTCCCTCTCACTGTGATACAGTGTCTCTCCCCTCTCACTGTGATACAGTGTCTCTCCTCCTCTCACTGTGATACAGTGTCTCTCCTCTCACTGTGATAGTGTCTCTCCCCTCACTGTGATACAGTGTCTCTCCCTCTCACTGTGAACAGTGTCTCTTCCTCTCTCACTGTGATACAGTGTCTCTCCCTCTCACTGTGATACAGTGTCTCTCCCCTCTCACTGTGATACAGTGTCTCTCCCTCTCACTGTGATACAGTGTCTCTCCCCTCTCACTGTGATACAGTGTCTCTCCCTCTCACTGTGATACAGTGTCTCTCCCCTCTCACTGTGATACAGTGTCTCTCTCCTCTCACTGTGATACAGTGTCTCTCCCCTCTCACTGTGATACACTGTCTCTCTCCTCTCACTGTGATACAGTGTCTCTCTCCTCTCAGTGATACAGTGTCTCTCCCCTCTCACTGTGATACAGTGTCTCTCCCCTCTCACTGTGATACAGTGTCTCTCCCCTCTCACTGTGATACAGTGTCTCTCCTCTCACTGTGATACAGTGTCTCTCCCCTCTCACTGTGATACAGTGTCTCTCTCCTCTCACTGTGATACAGTGTCTCTCCCCTCTCACTGTGATACACTGTCTCTCTCCTCTCACTGTGATATGGTGTCTCTCCCCTCTCACTGTGATACAGTGTCTCTCCCCTCTCACTGTGATACAGTATCTCTCCCCTCTCACTGTGATACAGTGTCTCTCTCCTCTCACTGTGATACAGTGTCTCTCCCCTCTCACTGTGATACAGTGTCTCTCTCCTCTCACTGTGATACAGTGTCTCTCCCCTCTCACTGTGATACAGTGTCTCTCTCCTCTCACTGTGATACAGTGTCTCTCCCCTCTCACTGTGATACAGTGTCTCTCTCCTCTCACTGTGATACAGTGTCTCTCCCCTCTCACTGTGATACAGTGTCTCTCCCCTCTCACTGTGATAGTGTCTCTCCCCTCTCACTGTGATACAGTGTCTCTCTCCTCTCACTGTGATACAGTTTCTCTCCCCTCTCACTGTGATACAGTGTCTCTCCCCTCTCACTGTGATTCAGTGTCTCTCCTCTCACTGTGATACAGTGTCTCTCCCCTCTCACTGTGATACAGTGTCTCTCCACTCTCACTGTGATACAGTGTCTCTCCTCTCACTGTGATTCAGTGTCTCTCCCCTCTCATAGTGATACAGTGTCTCTCCCCTCTCACTGTGATACAGTGTCTCTCCCTCTCACTGTGATACAGTGTCTCTCCCCTCTCACTGTGATACAGTGTCTCTCTCCTCTCACTGTGATACAGTGTCTCTCCCCTCTCACTGTGATACAGTGTCTCTCCCCTCTCACTGTGATACAGTGTCTCTCCCCTCTCACTGTGATACAGTGTCTCTCCCCTCTCACTGTGATACAGTGTCTCTCCTCTCACTGTGATCAGTGTCTCTCCCCTCTCACTGTGATACAGTGTCTCTCCCCTCTCACTGTGATACAGTGTCTCTCTCCTCTCACTGTGATACAGTGTCTCTCCCCTCTCACTGTGATACAGTGTCTCTCCCTCTCACTGTGATACAGTGTCTCTCCCCTCTCACTGTGATACAGTGTCTCTCCCCTCTCACTGTGATACAGTGTCTCTCCCTCTCACTGTGATACAGTGTCTCTCTCCTCTCACTGTGATACAGTGTCTCTCTCCTCTCACTGTGATACAGTGTCTCTCTCCTCTCACTGTGATACAGTGTCTCTCCCTCTCACTGTGATACAGTGTCTATCCCCTCTCACTGTGATACAGTGTCTCTCCACTCTCACTGTGATACAGTGTTATTGCTCTAACTGTGAAACACTCACACACATACATACACACCGAAATGCATAAAAAAATACATGTCCGAAAAAGATTTTGACTAGTTGCAGTTCGCGGCACTTTACCTTAATTTTATCAGACAACTGCAAGCAGGTCAGATTGCTCCCCTTGGTCTCCCTCCGAGCCATGGTCGGCACAGCTCGCAGGACAGTGCTCAGGTAATCCAAGAGTGATTCTTTGAAATACTTGTCCATTTCTGTCAGGGAAGAGAGTCAGGGCAGTTCATGAAATACGGGGTTTCACGGTGCGTTAGATACACTGTCCTTCCTCTCTCTGGGACCGGTTGTCACATTGCATTAGATGCACTGTCCTTTCCCTCTCTGGCACCGGGTGTCATGGTGCGTTAGATACACTGTCCTTTCCCCCTCTGGGACCGGGTGTCACTGTGCGTTAGATACACTGGCCTTTCCCCATCTGGGACTGGGTGTCACAGTGTGTTAGATAAACGGTCCTTTCCCCATCTGGGACTGGGTGTCACTGTGCGTTAGATACACTGGCCTCTCCCGCTCTGGGACCGGCTGACACAGTTAGTTAGATACACTGTCCTTTCCCCCTCTTGGACCCGGGTGTCACAGTGCATTAGATACACTGTCCTTTCCCCCTCTGGGCCCGGGTGTCACAGTGTGCTAGATACACTGTCCTTTCCCCCTCTGGGACCGGGTGTCACACTGCGTTAGAAACACTGTCCTTTCCCCCTCTGGGACTGGGTATCACATTGCATTAGATACACTGTCCTTTCCCACTGAGGGATCGGGTGTCACAGTGCATTAGATACACTGTCCTTTCCCCATCTGGGACCGGGTGTCACAGTGCGTTAGATATACTGTCCTTTCCCCCTCTGTCCCGGGTGTCACAGTGCGTTAGATACAGTGTCCTTTCCACCCTCTGGGACTGGGTGTCACAGTGCATTAGACACACTGTCCTTGCCCCCTCTGGGACCGGGTGTCACAGTGCGTTAGATACACTGTCCCTTCCCCCTCTGGGACCGTGTGTCACAGTGCGTTGGATACACTGTCCTTTCCTCCTCTGCGACCGAGTGTTACAATGCATTAGATACACTGTCCTTTCCCCCTCTGGGTCTGTGTGTCACAGTGTGTTAGACATACTCTCCTTTCCCCCACTGGGACCGGGTGTCACAGTGTGTTAGATACACTGTCATTTCCCCCTCTGGGACCAGGTGTCACAGTGCGTTAGATACACTGTCATTTCCTCCTCTGGGACCGGGTGTCACAGTTGGTTAGATGCACTGTCCTTTCCCACTCTGGGACCGGGCGTCACAGTGCGTTAGATACAATGTCCTTTCCCCCTCTGGGACCGGGTGTCACGGTGCGTTCGATAGACTGTCCTTTCCCGCTCTGGGACCAGGTGTCACAGTGTGTTATAGACACTGTCCTTTCCCTCTCTACGACCGGGTGTCACAGTGCATTAGATACACTGTCCTTTCCCCTCTGGGACCGGGTGTCACAGTGTGTTAGATACACTGCCCTTTCCCACTCTGGGACCAGGTGTCACAGTGTTTTAGAAACAATGTCTTTGCCCCCTCTGCGACCGGGTGAACCAGTGCGTTCGATACACTGTCCATTCCCCCTCTGGGACCGGGTGTCACAGTGTGTTAGATACACTGTCCTTTCCCCCTCTGGGACCGGGTGTCACAGTGCGTTAGATACACTGTCCTTTCCCCCTCTGGGACCGGGTGTCACAGTGCGTTAGATACACTGTCCTTTCCCACTCTGGGACCGGGTGTCACATTGCGTTAGATACACTGTCCTTTACCCCTCTGGGACCGGGTGTCACATTCCTTTACATACACGGTCTGTTCCCCCTCTGGGACCGGTTGTCAAAGTGCTTTAGAACTCTGTCCATTACCCCTCTGGGACCAGCTGTCATGGTGAGTTAGATACAATGTCCTTTCCCCCTCTGGGACCGGGTGTCACGGTGCGTTCGATACCTGTCCTTTCCCCCACTGGGACCATCTGTCGCAGTGCGTTTGATTCACTGTCATTTCCCCCTCTAGACCGGGTGTCACAGTGCATCAGATTCACTGTTCTTTCCCCCTCTGGAACCGGCTGTCACAGTGCATTAGATACACTGTTGTTTCCCCCTCTCCGACCGGGTGTCACCGTGCATTAGATACAATGACCTTTCCCCCCTCTGGGAACATGTGCCCCAGTGCGTTAGATACACTGTCCTTTCCCCCTCTGCTTTCTGGTGTCACAGTGCGTTTGATACACTGTCATTACCCCCTCTGGGACCGAGTGCAACAGTGCATTAGATACACTGTCCTTGCCCCCTCTGGGACCGGGTGTCACAGTGTGTTAGATACACTGTCCTTTCCCGCTCTGGGACCAGGTGTCACAGTGTGTTATAGACACTGTCCTTTCCCTCTCTACGACCGGGTGTCACAGTAGATACACTGTCCTTTCCCCCTCTGCTTTCTGGTGTCACAGTGCATTAGATACACTGTCCTTTCCCCCTCTGGGACCGGGTGCCACAGTGCATCAGATACAGTGTCCTTAACCCCTCTGAGACTGTGTGTCACAGACATTAGATACACTGTCTTTTCCCCTCTGGGACCGGGTGTCACAGTTTGTTAGATACACTGACCTTTCCCCCTCTGGGACCGGGTGTCACAGTGCGTTAGATACACTGTCCTTTCACCCTCTGGGACCGGGTGTCACAGTGTGTTAGATACCCTGTCCTTTCCCCCTCTGGGACCGGGTGTCACAGTGTGTTAGATACACTGTCCTTTCACCCTCTGGGACCGGGTGATCCAGTGCGTTCGATACACTGTCCTTTCCCCCACTGGGACCGGGTGTCAAAGTGTGTTGGATACACTGTCCTTTCCCCCTCTGGGACTGGGTGTCACAGTGCGTTAGATACACTGTCCTTTCCCCCACTGGGAACGGGTGTCACAGTGCGTCAGATGCACTGTATTCCCCCTCTGGGACTGGGTGTCACAGTGCATTAGATACACTGTCCTTACCCTCTCCGGGACCGGGTGTAATGGTGTGTTAGATGCACTGTCCTTTCTCCCTCTGGGACCGGGTGTCACAGTTTGTTAGATACACTGTCCTTTCCCCCTCTGGGACCGGGTGTCACAGTGCGTTAGATAGACTTTCCTTTCCCCCTCTGGGACCGAGTGTCACAGTGCATTAGATACACTGTCCTTTCCCCCTCCGGGTCCGGGTGTCATGGTGCGTTAGATACACTGAACTTTCCCCCTCTGGGACCGGGTGTCACAGTACGTTAGATACACTGTCCTTTCCCCCTCTGGGACCGGGTGTCACAGTGCGTTAGATACACTGTCCTTTCCCCCTCTGGGACCGGGTGTCACAGTGCGTTAGATACATTGTCCTATCACCCTCTGGAACCGGGTGTCACGTTCCTTTAGATACACTATCCGTTCCCCCTCTGGGACCGGGTGTCAAAGTTCTTTAGATACTCTGTCCGTTCCCCCTCTGGGACCGGGTGTCACAGTGCGTTAGATACACTGTCCTTTCCCAATCTGGGTCCGGGTGTCACAGTGCGTTAGATACACTGTCCATTCCCCCTCTGGGACCGGGTGTCACAGTGCGTTAGATACATTGTCCGTTCCCCCTCTGGGACCGGGTGTCACAGTGCGTTAGATACACTGTCATTTCACCCTCCGGGACCGGGTGTCACATTGCGTTAGATACACTGTCCTTTCCCCTTCTGGGACCGGGTGTCACAGTGCGTTAGATACACTGTCCTTTCCCCCTCTGGGACCGGGTGTCACAGTGCGTTAGATACACTGTCCTTTCCCCCTCTGGGACCGGGTGTCACATTGCGTTAGATGCACTGTCCTTTCCCCCTCTGGGACCGGGTGTTACAGTGCATTAGATACACTGTCCTTTCCCACTCTGGGACCGGGTGTCACATTGCGTTAGATACACTGTCCTTTACCCCTCTGGGACCGGGTGTCACATTCCTTTACATACACGGTCTGTTCCCCCTCTGGGACCGGTTGTCAAAGTGCTTTAGAACTCTGTCCGTTCCCCCTCTGGGACCGGGTGTCACAGTGCGTTAAATACACTGTCATTTCACCCTCTGGGACCGGGTGTCACATTCCGTTAGATACACTGTCCTTTCCCCTTCTGGGACCGGGTGTCACAGTGCATTAGATACACTGTCCATTCCCCCTCTGGGACCGGGTGTCAAAGTGCTTTTGATACACTGTCCTTTCCCATTCTGGGACCGTGTGTCACAGTGCGTTCGATACACTGTCCTTTCCCAATCTGGGTCCGGGTGTCACAGTGCGTTAGATACATTGTCCGTTCCCCCTCTGGGACCGGGTGTCACATTGCGTTAGATACACTGTCCTTTCCCCCTCTGGGACCGGGTGTCACATTGCGTTAGATACACTGTCCTTTCCCCCTCTGGGACCGGGTGTCACAGTGCGTTAGATACACTGTCCTTTCCCCCTCTGGGACCGGGTGTCACAGTGCGTTAGATACACTGTCCTTTCCCCTTCTGGGACCGGGTGTCACAGTGCGTTAGATACACTGTCCTTTCCCCCTCTGGGATCGGGTGTCACATTGCGTTAGATGCACTGTCCTTTACCCCTCTGGTACCGGGTGTCACATTCCTTTAGATACACGGTCCGTTCCCCCTCTGGGACCAGGTGTCAAAGTGCTTTAGATACTCTGTCCGTTCCCCCTTTGGGACCGGGTGTCACAGTGCGTTAAATACACTGTCCATTCCCCCTCTGGGACCGGGTGTCACAGTGCGTTAGATACAGTGTCCTTTCCCAATCTGGGTCCGGGTGTCACAGTGCGTTAGATACACTGTCCATTCCCCCTCTGGGACCGGGTGTCACAGTGCTTTTGATACACTGTCCTTTCCCCTTCAGGGACCGGGTGTCACATTGCGTTAAATGCACTGTCCTTTCCCCTTCTGGGACCGGGTGTCACAGTGCATTAGATACACTGTCCATTCCCCCTTTGGGACCGGGTGTCACAGTGCGTTAGATACACTGTCCTTTCCCCCTCTGGGACCGGGAGTAACAGTGCGTTAGATACACTGTCCTTTCCCCTTCTTTGACCGGATGTCACATTGCGTTCGATACGCTGTCCTTTCCCCCTCTGGGACCGGGTGTCACAATGCGTTAGATACACTGTCCTTTCCCCTTCTTTGACCGGGTGTCACAGTGCTTTAGATACACTGTCCTTTACCCCTCTGGGACCGGGTGTCACAGTGCGTGAGATACACTGTCCGTTCCCCCTCTGGGACCGGGTGTCACAGTGCGTTAGATACACTGTCCGTTCCCCCTCTGGGACCGGGTGTCACAGTGCGTTAGATACTCTGGCTTTCCTCGCCTCGCACATACCTTTCACGCGTCCTCTCTTGCTGCTCGTGATTTCATTTCCAGGATTGGCCATGACGAAGCATTGAGCTTTTGAATCCAGCACCTGCATCATGAATGGTGCTAACTCCTTGTTGGATTTCTGGAATTCCTGTGAGCAGAAGTTTACAGTGAGACGCTCTATCACTCAGTAATCACCTCCCGCAAACCTGTACTCAGTAATCCCTCTCCCGCAGTGCCCTGTGTCACTGACTGCATCTCTACTGATGTTGATCCAGCTCCCTCACACTGTCACTCAGTAACCCCCTCTCGCCCAGCGCCCTGTGTTACTGACTATCTCTACTGATGTTAATCCAGCTCCCTCACACTGTCACTCAGTAACCCCTCTCCCCCAGCGCCCTGTGTCACTAACTGTATCTCATAAGAACATAAGAAATAGGAGCAGGAGTCGGCCAATCGGCCCCTCGAGCCTGCTCCGCCATTCAATAAGATCATGGCTGATCTGATCCTAACCGCCAATCTACTATCTACTATCACAGAACCATCTCCTGCATCTAACAGAATTGCACACACGAAATAGGAGCAGAATCAGGCTACACGGTCCCTGGGCCCGCTCCACTACCCACAGGGCCATGACCGATCCGAACCTAGACTCATGTCCAAATTCCTGCCCGCTCCCCGTAACCCTTAATGCCCTTTACTTCTAGGAAACTGTCTATTTCTGTTTTAAATGTATTTAATGATGTAGCTTCTACAGCTTTTTGTGGCAGCATATTCCATGGACCTACCACCCTCTGAGTGAAGTAGTTCCTCCTCATCTCAGTTTTGAAAGAGCAGCCCCTTATTCTAAGACTATGTCCCCTAGTTCTAGTCTCACCCGTCATCGGGAACATCCTCCCCGCCTCCACCCGATCCAACCCCTTCACAATCTTATATGTTTCAATAAGTTCGCCTCTCATTCTTCTGAACTCCAATGAGTAGAGTCCCAATCTACACAACCTCTCCTCATATGATCACCCCCTCATCCCCGGGATTAACCGAGTGAACCTTTTTTGCACTGCCTCGAGAGCAAGGATGTCTTTCCTTAAGTAAGGACACCAAAACTGTATGCAGTATTCCAGGTGCGGTCTCTGATAGTAATCCAGCTCCCTCACACTGTCGCTCAGTAGCCCCTCTCCCCCAGCGCCTTGTGTTACTGACTGTATCTCTACTGATGTTAATCCAAAAATGAGAAGTCGCACAACACCAGGTTATAGTCCAACAGTTTTATTTGAAATCACAAGCTTTCGGAGCTACCGATCGCCCCTTCCTCAGGTGAAGTCAGTTAATCCAGTTCCCTCACACTGTCACTCAGTACCCCCTCTCCCCCAGCACCGTGTTACTGACTGTATCTCTACTGATGTTAATCCAGATCCCTTACAAACCCACTCACCTAGCGCCCTGTGCTACTGACTGTATCAACGCTGATGTTAATTCAGCTCCCTCACAATGTCACTCAGTAACCCCTCTCGCCCAGCGCCCTGTGTTACTGACTGTATCTCTACTGAGTTTCATCCAGCTCCCTCACAATGTCACTCAGTAACCCCTCTACAGCAGCGCATTGTGTCACTGACTGTATCTCTACTGATGTTAATCTAGCTCCCTCACACGGTCACTCAGTAACCCCTCTCCCACAGCGCCCTGTGTTACTCACTGTATCTCTATTGATGTTAATCCAGCTCCCTCACACTGTCACTCAGTAACCCCTCTTCCCCAGCACCCTGTTTTACTTACTGTATCTCTACTGATGTTAATCCAGCTCCCTCACATTGTCACTCAGTAACCCCTATCCCCCAGCGCCCTGCATTACTGACTGCTATTCCACTGATGTTAATCCAGCTCCCTCAAACTGTCACTCAGTAACCGCTCTCCCCCAGCGCCCTGTGTTACTGACTGTATCTCTACTGATGTTAATCCAGCTCCCTCATACTGTCACTCAGTAACCCCTCATCCCCCAGCGCGCTGTGTTACTGACTGTATCTCTACTGATGTTAATCCAGCTCCCTCAAACTGTCACTCAGTAACCCCTCTCCCCCAGCGGCCTGTGTCATTGACTGTTTCTCTACTGATGTTAATCCAGCTCCCTCACACTGTCACTCAGTAACCCCTCTCCCCCAGTGCCCTGTGTTACTGACTGTATCTCTAATGACGTTAATCCAGCTCCCTCACAAACCCACTCACCTAGCGCCGTGTTACTGACTGTATCAACGCTGATGTTAATTCAGCCCCCTCACACTGTCACTCTGTAACCTCTCCCCCAGTGCCGTGTTACTGACTATAAATCTACTGATGTTAATCCAGCTCCCTCACACTGTTACTCAGTAACCCCTCTCGCCCAGCGCCCTGTGTTACTGACTATCTCTACTGATGTTAATCCAGCTCCCTCACGCTGTCACTCAGTAACCCCTCTCGCCCAGCGCCCTGTGTTACTGACTATCTCAACTGATGTTAATACAGCTCCCTCACACTGTCACTTAGTAACCCCTCCTCCCCAGCGCCCTGTGTTACTGACTGTATCTCTACTGATGTTAATCCAGCTCCCTCACACTGTCACTCAGTAACCCCCTCTCGCCCAGCGCCCTTTGTTACTGACTAACTCTACTGATGTTAATCCAGCTCCCTCACACTGTCACTCAGTAACCCCTCTCCCCCAGCGCCCTGTGTCACTAACTGTATCTCATCTGATGTTAATTCAGCTCCCTCACACTGTCACTCAGTAACCCCTCTCCACCAGCGCCCTGTGTTACTGACTGCATCTCTACTAATGTTGATCCAGCTCCCTCACACTGTTACTCAGTAATCTCTCTCCCCAGCGCCCTGTGTTACTGACTGTATCTGTACTGATGTTAATCCAGCTCCCTCACACTGTCACTCAGTAACCCCTCTCGCCCAGCGCCCTGTTTTACTGACTGTATCTCTACTGAGTTTCATCCAGCTCCCTCACACTGTCACTCATTAACCCCTCTACACCAGCGCCCTGTTTTACTTACTGTATCTCGACTGATGTTAATCCAGCTCCCTCACACTGTCGCTCAGAACACCCTCTCCCCCAGCGCCCTGTGTTACTGACTGTATCTCTATTGATTTTAATCCAGCTCCCTCACACTGTCACTCAGTACCCCCTCTCCCCCAGCACCGGGTTCATGACTGTATCTCCACTGATGTTAATCCAGATCCCTCAGAAACCCACTCACCTAGCGCCCTGTGCTACTGACTGTATCAACGCTGATGTTAATTCAGCTCCCTCACACTGTCACTCAGTAACCCCTCTCCCCCAGCGCCCTTTGTTACTGACTGCATCTCCACTAATGTTGATCCAGCTCCCTCACACTGTTACTCAGTCATCTCTCTCCCCAGCGCCCTGTGTTACTGACTGTATCTGTACTGATGTTAATCCAGCTCCATCACACTGTCACTCAGTAACCCCTCTCGCCCAGAGCCCTGTTTTACTGACTGTATCTCTACTGAGTTTCATCCAGCTCTCTCACACTGTCACTCAGTAAACCCTCTCCCCAGCGCCCTGTGTTACTGACCATATCGCTTGTGATGTTAATCCAGCTCCCTCACACTGTCGCTCAGTAACCCCTCTCCCCCAGCGCCCTGTGTTACTGACTGTATCCCTACTGATGTTAATCCAGATCCCTCACAAACCCACTCACCTAGCGCCCTGTGCTACTGACTGTATCAACGCTGATGTTAATTCAGCTCCCTCACACTGTCACTCAGTAACCCCTCTCCCCCATCGCCCTGTGTTACTGACTGCATCTCTACTAATGTTGATCCAGCTCCCTCACACTGTTACTCAGTAACCCCTCTCCCCAGCGCCCTGTGTTACTGACCATATCGCTACTAATGTTAATCCAGCTCCCTCACACGGTCACTCAGTAACCCCTCTCCCCAGTGCCCTGTTTTTCTGACTGCATCTCGACTGATGTTAATCCATCTCCCTCACACTGTCACTCTGTAACCCCTCTCCCCCAGCACCCTGTGTCACTAACTGTATCTCATCTGATATTAATCCAGCTCCCTCACACTGTCGCTCAGTACCCCCTCTCCCCCAGCGCCCTGTGTTACTGACTGTATCTCTAATAATGTTAATCCAGCTCGCTCACACTGTCAATCAGTGCCCCCACTCCCCCAGCACCGTGTTACTGACTGTATCTCTACTGATGTTAATCCAGATCCCTCACAAACCCACTCACCCAGCGCCCTGTGTTACTCACTGTATCTCTATTGATGTTAATCCAGCTCCCTCACACTCTCACTCAGTGACCCCACTCCCCCAGCGCCCTGTTTTACTTACTGTATCTCTACTGATGTTACTCCAGCTCCGTCACATTGTCACTCAGTAACCCCTATCCTCCAGCGCCCTGCATTACTGACTGCTATTCCACTGATGTTAATCCAGTTCCCTCAAACTGTCACTCAGTAACCCCTCTCACCCAGCGCCCTGTGTTCCTGACTGAATCTCGACTGATGTTAATCCAGCTCCCTCACACTGTCACTCAGTAACCTCACTACACCAGCGCCTTCCGTCACTGACTGTATCTCTACTGATGTTAATCCAGCTCCCTCACACTGTCACTCAGTAACCCCTCTCACCCAGCGCACTGTGTTACTGACAATATCTCTACTGATGTTAATCCAGCTCACTCACACTGTCACTCAGTAACCCTTCTCCCCCAGCGCCCTGTGTGATTGACTGTATCTCTACTGATGTGAATCCAGCTCCCTCACATTGTCACTCAGTAACCCCTCTCACCCAGCGCCCTGTGTTACTCACTGTATCTCTACTGATGTTAATCCAGCTACCTCACACTGTCACTCAGTAACCCCTCTGCCCCAGCGCCCTGTTTCACTGAATGTATCTCTACTGATGTTAATCCAGCTCCCCCCACACCGTCACTCAGTAACCCCTCTCACCCAGCGCACTGTGTTACTGACTGTATCTCTACTGATGTTAATCCAGCTCCCTCACACTGTCACTCAGTAAACCCTCTTCCCCAGCGCCCTGTGTTACTGACAGTATCTCGACTGATGTTAATCCAGCTCACTCACACTGTCACTTAGTAACCCCTCTCCCCCAGCGCCCTGTGTCATTGACTGTATCTGTACTGATGTTAATCCAGCTCCCTCACACTGTCACTCAGTAACCCCTCTCGCCCAGAGCCCTGTTTTACTGACTGTATCTCTACTGAGTTTCATCCAGCTCTCTCACACTGTCACTCAGTAAACCCTCTCCCCAGCGCCCTGTGTTACTGACCATATCGCTTGTGATGTTAATCCAGCTCCCTCACACTGTCGCTCAGTACCCCCTCTCCCCCAGCACCCTGTGTTACTGACTGTATCTCTACTGATGTTAATCCAGATCCCTCACAAACCCACTCACCGAGCGCCCTGTGCTACTGACTGTATCAACGCTGATGTTAATTCAGCTCCCTCACACTGTCGCTCAGTAACCCCTCTCCCCCAGCGCCCTGTGTTACTGACTGTATCTCTACTGATGTTAATCAAGCTCACTCACACTGTTACTCAGTAACCCCTCTCCCCCAGCGCACTGTGTTACTGACTTTATCTCTGCTGATGTTAATCCAGCTCCCTCACACTGTCACTCAGTAACCCCTCTCCCCAGCGCCCTGTGTTACTGACCATATCGCTACTAATGTTAATCCAGCTCCCTCACACGGTCACTCAGTAACCCCTCTCCCCCAGCGGCCTGTGTCATTGACTGTTTCACTACTGATGTTAATCCAGATCCCTCACAAACCCACTCACCTAGCGCCCTGTGCTACTGACTGTATCAACGCTGATGTTAATTCAGCTCCCTCACACTGTCACTCAGTAACCCCTCTCCCCCATCGCCCTGTGTTACTGACTGCATCTCTACTAATGTTGATCCAGCTCCCTCACACAGTCACTCAGTAACCCATCTCCCCCAGCGCCCTGTGTTACTGACTGTATCTCTACTGATGTTCATCCAGCTCCCTCACACTGTCACTCAGTAACCCCTCTCACCCAGCGCCCTGTGTTACTCACTGTATCTCTACTGATGTTAATCCAGCTCCCCCCACACCGTCACTCAGTAACCCCTCTCACCCAGCGCACTGTGTTACTGACTGTATCTCTACTGATGTTAATCCAGCTCCCTCACACTGTCACTCAGTAAACCCTCTCCCCCAGCGCCCTTTGTTACTGACTGTATCTGTACTGATGTTAATCCAGCTCCCTCACACTGTCACTCAGTAACCCCTCTCGCCCAGAGCCCTGTTTTACTGACTGTATCTCTACTGAGTTTCATCCAGCTCTCTCACACTGTCACTCAGTACCCCCTCTTCCGCAGCACCGTGTTACTGACTGTATCTCTACTGATGTTAATCCAGATCCCTCACAAACCCACTCACCCAGCGCCCTGTGCTACTGACTGTATCAACGCTGATGTTAATTCAGCTCCCTCACACTGTCACTCAGTAACCCCTCTCCCCCAGCGCCCTGTGTTACTGACTGCATCTCTACTAATGTTGATCCAGCTCCCTCACACTGTTACTCAGTAATCTCTCTCCCCAGCGCCCGGTGTTACTGACTGTATATCTACTGATGTTAATCAAGCTCACTCACACTGTTACTCAGTAACCCCTCTCCCCCAGCGCACTGTGTTACTGACTGTATCTCTGCTGATGTTAATCCAGCTCCCTCACACCGTCACGCAGTAACCCCTCTCCTCACCGACCTGTGTTACTGACTGTATCTCTACTGATGTAATTCCAGCTCCCTCACATTGTCACTCAGTAACCCCTCACCCCCTGCGCCCTGTGTTACTGAATGTATCTCTACTGATGTTAGTCCAGCTCCCTCACACTGTCACTCAGTAACCCCTCTCACCCAGCGCCCTGTGTTACTCACTGTATCTCTACTGATGTTAATCCAGCTCCCTCACACTGTCACTCAGTAAACCCTCTTCCCCAGCGCCCTGTGTTACTGACATAATATCGACTGATGTTAATCCAGCTCACTCACACTGTCAGTCAGTAACCCCTCTCCCCCAGTGCCCTGTTTTACTGGCTGTATCTCTACTGATGTTAATCCAGCTCCCTCACACTGTCACTCAGTAACCCCTCTCCCCCAGCGCCCTGTGTTACTGACTGTATCTCTACTGATGTTAATCCAGCTCCCTCACACTGTCACTCAGTAACCCCTCTCCCCCAGCGCCCTGTTTTACTGACTGTATCTCTACTGATGTTAATCCAGCTCACTCACACTGTCACTCAGTAACCCCTCTCCCCCAGTGCCCTGTGTTACTGACTGTATCTCTACTGATGTTAGACCAGCTCCCTCACACTTTCACTAGGTAACCCCTCTCCCCCAGCGCCCTGTGTTACTGACTGTATCTCTACTGATGTTAATCAAGCTCCCTCACACTCTCACTCAGTAACCCCACTCCCCAGCGCCTGTGTTCACTGACTGCATCTCTACTGATGTTAATCCAGCTCCCTCACATTGTCACTCAGTAACCCCTATCCCCCAGCGCCCTGCTTTACTGACTGCTATCTCTACTGATGTTAATCCAGCTCCCTCACACTGTCACTCAGTAAACCCTCTTCCCCAGCGCCCTGTGTTACTGACAGTATCTCGACTGATGTTAATCCAGCTCACTCACACTGTCACTTAGTAACCCCTCTCCCCCAGCGCCCTGTGTCATTGACTGTATCTCTACTGATGTTAGTCCAGCTCTCTCACACTGTCAGTCAGTAACCCCTCTCCCCCAGTGCCCTGTTTTACTGGCTGTATCTCTACTGATGTTAATCCAGCTCCCTCACACTGTCACTCAGTAACCCCTCTCCCCCAGCGCCCTGTGTTACTGACTGTATCTCTGCTGATGTTAATCCAGCTCCCTCACACTGTCACTCAGTAACCCCTCTCCCCCAGCGCCCTTTGTTACTGACTGTATCTGTACTGATGTTAATCCAGCTCCATCACACTGTCACTCAGTAACCCCTCTCGCCCAGAGCCCTGTTTTACTGACTGTATCTCTACTGAGGTTCATCCAGCTCTCTCACACTGTCACTCAGTAACCCCTCTCCCCAGCGCCCTGTGTTACTGACTGTATCGATACTGATGTTAATCCAGCTCCCTCACACTGTCAGTCAGTAACCCCTCTTCCCCAGCGCCCTGTGTTACTGACTGTATCTCTAATGACGTTAATCCAGCTCCCTCACAAACCCACTCACCTAGCGCCCTGTGTTACTGACTGTATCAACGCTGATGTTAATTCAGCCCCCTCACACTGTCACTCAGTAACCTCTCCCCCAGTGCCGTGTTACTGACTATAAGTACAGGAGTAGGGAGGTGATGCTGCAGTTGTACAGGGCCTTGGTGAGGCCACACCTCGGGTATTTTGTGCAGTTTTGGTCTCCTAACTTGAGGAAGGACATTCTTGCTATTGAGGGAGTGCAACGAAGGTTCACTAGATTGTTTCCTGGGATGGCCAGACTGACATATCAAGAAAGACTGGATCAACTGAACTTGTATCCTCTGGAGATCAGAAGAATGAGGGGGAATCTTATAGAGACGTTTAAAATCCTGACTGGTTTAGACAAATTAGATGCGTGCACAATGTTTCCAATGTTAGGGAAAACTAAAACCAGGGGTCACAGTCTAAGGATAAAGGGGAAGCCATTTAAGACTGAGATGAGGAGGAACTTCTTCACCCAGAGAGTGGTGAATCTGTGGAATTCTCTACCACAGAAGGTTGTTGAGGCCAGTTCGCTAAATATATTCAAAAGGGAGTTAGATATAATACTCACAACTAGGGGGATCAAGGGGTATGGCAAGAAAGCAGGAATGGGGTACTGATGTAGCATGTTCAGCCATGAACGCATTGAATGGTGGTGCAGGATCGAAGGACCAAATGGTCTACTCCTGCACCTATTTTCTATGTTTCGATAACTCTACTGATGTTAATCCAGCTCCCTCACACTGTCACTCAGTACCCCCTCCCCCCCAGCAACACGTGTTACTGACTGTTTCTCTACTGATGTTAATCCTGCTCACTCACACTTTCACTCAGTAACCCCTCTCCCCCAGCGCCCTGTTTTACTGACTGTATCTCTGCTGATGTTAATCCAGCTGCCTCACACTGTCACTCAGTAAACCCTCTCCCCCAGCGCCCTGTGTTACTGACTGTATCTCTACTGATGTTAATCCATCTCCCTCACACTGTCACACAGTACCCCCTCTCACCCAGCACCGTGTTACTGACTATATCTCTACTGATGTTAATCCAGATCCCTCACAAACCCAATCACCTCGCGCCCTGTGCTACTGACTGTATCAAGGCTGATGTTAATTCAGCTCCCTCACACTGTCACTCAGTAACCCCTCTCCCCCAGCGCCCTGTGTTACTGACTGTATCTCTACTGATAATTAATCCAGCTCCCTCAACTGTCACTCAGTAAACCCTCTCCCCAGCACCCTGTGTTGCTGACTGTATCTCTATTGATGTTAATCAAGCTCACTCACACTGTTACTCAGTAACCCATCTCCACCAGTGCCCTGTGTTACTGACTGTATCTCTGCTGATGTTAATCCAGCTCCCTCACACGGTCACTCAGTAACCCCTCTCCCCAAGCGCCCTGTGTCACTAACTGTATCTCATCTGATAGTAATCCAGCTCCCTCACACTGTCACTCAGTAACCCCTCTTGCCCAGCGCCCATTGTTACTGACTGTATCTCTACTCAGTTTCATCCAGCTCCCTCACACTGTCACTCAGTAACCCCTCTACATCAGCACATTGTGTCACTGACTGTATCTCTACTGATGTTAATCTAGCTCCCTCACACGGTCACTCAGTAACCCCTCTCCCCCAGCGCCCTGTGTTACTCACTGTATCTCTATTGATGTTAATCCAGCTCCCTCACATTGTCACTCAGCAACCCCTAACACCCAGCGCCCTGCATTACTGACTGCTATTCCACTGATGTTAACCCTTCTCCCCCAGCGCCCTGTGTTACTGACTGTATCTCTACTGATGTTAATCCAGCTCCCTCACACTGTCACTCAGTAACCCATCTCCAACAGCACACCGTGTTGCTGACTGTATCTCTACTGATGTTAATCAAGCTCACTCACACAGTCACTCAGTAACCCCTCATCCCCCAGCGCCCTTTGTTACTGACTGTATATCTACTGATGTTAATCCAGCTCCGTCAAACTGTCACTCAGTAAACCCTCTCCCCAGCGCCCTGTGTTACTGACCATATCGCTACTAATGTTAATCCAGCTCCCTCACACAGTCACTCAGTAACCTATCTCCCCCAGCTCCCTGTGTTACTGACTGTATATCCACTGATGTTAATTCAGCTCCCTCACACTGTCACTCAGTAACCCCTCTCCCCCAGCGCCCTGTGTTACTGACTGTATCTCTACTGATAATTAATCCAGCTCCCTCACACTGTCGCTCAGTACCCCCTCTCCCCCAGCGCCCTGTGTTACTGACTGTATCTCTACTGATGTTAATCCATCTCCCTCACACTGTCACACAGTACCCCCTCTCACCCAGCACCGTGTTACTGACTGTATCTCTACTGATGTTAATCTAGCTCCCTCACACTGTCACTCACTAACCCTTCTCCCCCAGCGCCCTGTGTCATTGACTGTATCTCTACTGATGTTAATCCAGCTCCCTCACACTGTCACTCAGTAAACCCTCTCCCGCAGCGCCCTGTGTTACTGACATTATCTCTACTGATGTTAATCCAGCTCACTCACACTGTCACTTAGTAACCCCTCTCCCCCAGCGCCCTGTGTCATTGACTGTATCTCTACTGATGTTAATCCAGCTCCCTCACACTATCACTCAGTAAACCCTCTCCCCCAGCGCGCTGTGTTACTGACAGTATCTCTACTGATGTTAATCCAGTTTTCTCACACTGTCACTTAGTAACCCCTCTCCCCCAGCGCCCTGTGTCATTTACTGTATCTCTACTGATGTTAGTCCAGCTCTCTCACACGGTCATTCAGTAACCCCTCTACCCCAGCACACCGTGTTACTGACTGTATCTCTACTGATGTTAATCCAGCTCCCTCACACTGTCACTCACTAACCCTTCTCCCCCAGCGCCCTGTGTCATTGACTGTATCTCTACTGATGTTAATCCAGCTCCCTCACACTGTCACGCAGTGACACCTCTCTCCCAGCGCCCTGTGTTACTGACTGTATCTCTACTGATGTTAATCCAGCTGCCTCACACTGTCACGCAGTAACCCCTCTCACCCAGCGCCCTGTGTTACTCACTGTATCTCTACTGATGTTAATCCAGCTCCCTCACACTGTCACTCAGTAACCCCTCTGCCCCAGCGACCTGTTTTACTGAAAGTATCTCTACTGATGTTAATCCAGCTCCCTCACACTGTCACTCAGTAACCCCATTCCCCCAGCGCCCTGTTTCACTGAATGTATCTCTACTGATGTTAATCCAGCTCCCCCCACACTGTCACTCAGTAACCCCTCTCCCCCAGCTCCCTGCCTTACTGATTGCAATTCCTCTGAGGTTAATCCAGCTCCCTCACGCTGTCACTCAGTAACCCCTCTCCCCCAGCGCACTGTGTTACTGACTGTATCTCTACTGATGTTAATCCAGCTCCCTCACACTGTCACTCAGTAAACCCTCTCCCCCAGCGCCCTGTGTTGCTGACAGTATCTCTACTGATGTTAATCCAGCTCACTCACACTGTCACTGAGTAACCCCTCTCCCCCAGCGCCCTGTGTCATTGACTGTATCTCTACTGATGTTAGTCCAGCTCTCTCACACTGTCATTCAGTAACCCCTCTACCCCAGCACACCGTTTTACTGACTGTATCTCTACTGATGTTAATCCAGCTCCCTCACACAGTCACTCAGTAACCCCTCTCCCCAGCGCACTGTGTTACTGACTGTATCTCTACTGATGTTAATCCAGCTCCCTCACACTGTCACTCAGTAACCCCTCTCCCCCAGCGCCCTGTGTTACTGACTGTATCTCTACTGATGTTAGTCCAGCTCTCTCACACTGTCATTCAGTAACCCCTCTCCCCCAGCGCCCTGTCTCACTGACTGTATCTCTACTGATGTTAATCCAGCTCCCTCACACTGTCACTCAGTAACCCCTCTCCCCCATCGGCCTGTGTTACTGACTGTATATCTACTGATGTTAGTCCAGCTCCCTCACACTGTCACACATTAACGCCTCTCCCCAGCCCCCTGTGTCACTGACTGTATCTCTACTGTTGTTAATCCAGCTCCCCCACACTGTCACTCAGTAACCCCTCTCCCCCAGCGCCCTGCATTACTGACTGCAATTCCACTGATGTTAATCCAGCTCCCTCACACTGTCACTCAGTAACCCCTCTCCCCAGCGCCCTGCATTACTGACTGCAATTCCACTGATGTTAATCCAGCTCCCTCACACTGTCACTCAGTAACCCCTCTCCCCCAGCGCCCGGTGTTACTGACTGTATCTCTACTGATGTTAGTCCAGCTCCCTCACACTGTCAATCAGTAACCCCTCTCTCCCACCGCACTGCATTACTGACTGTATCTCTACTGTTGTTAATCCAGCTCCCTCACACTGTCACTCAGTAACCCCTCTCCCCCAGCGCCCTGCATTACTGACTGCAATTCCACTGATGTTAATCCAGCTCCCTCACACTGTCACTCAGTAACCCCTCTCCCCAGCGCCCTGTTTTACTGGCTGTATCTCTACTGATGTTAATCCAGCTCCCTCACACTGTCACTCAGTAACCCCTCTCCCCCAGCGCCCTGTGTTTCGGACTGTATCTCTACTGATGTTAGTCCAGCGGCCTCACACTGTCACTCAATAACCTCTCCCCCAGCACCCTGTGTGACTGACTGTATCTCTACTGATGTTAATCCAGCTCCCTCAAACTGTCACTCCGTAACCATTCTCCACCAGCGCCCTGTGTTACTGACTGTATCTCTACTGATGTTAATCCAGCTCCCTCGCACTGTCACTCAGTAACCCCTCTCACCCAACGGCCAGTGTTACTGACTGTATCTCTACTGATGTTAGTCCAGCTCCCTCACACTGTCACTCAGTAACCCCTCTCCCCCAGCGCCCTGTCTCACTGACTGTATCTCTACTGATGTTAATCCAGCTCCCTCACACTGTCACTCAGTAACCCCTCTCCCCCATCGCCCTGTGTTACTGACTGTATATCTACTGATGTTAGTCCAGCTCCCTCACACTGTCACACAGTAACGCCTCTCCCCAGCCCCCTGTGTCACTGACTGCATCACTACTGATGTTAATCCAGCTCCCCCACACTGTCACTCAGTAACCCCTCTCCCCCAGCGCCCTGCATTACTGACTGCAATTCCACTGATGTTAATCCAGCTCCCTCACACTGTCACTCAGTAACCCCTCTCACCTAACGGCCAGTGTTACTGACTGTACCTCTACTGATGTTAATCCAGCTCCCTCATACTGTCACTCAGTAACCCCTCTCCCCCAGCGCCCTGCATTACTGACTGCAATTCCACTGATGTTCATCCAGCTCCCTCACACTGTCACTCAGTAAACCCACTCCCCCAGCGCCCTGTGTTACTGACTGTATCTCTACTGATGTTCATCCAGCTCACTCAAACTGTCAGTCAGTAACCCCTCTCCCCCAGCGCCCTGTGTTACTGACTGTATCTCTTCTGATGTTAATCAGCTCCCTCACACTGTCACTCAGTAACCCCTTTCCCCCAGCCCCCTGTGTTAACGACAGTATCTCTACTGATGTTAATCCAGCTCACTCACACTGTCACTCAGTAACCCCTCTCCCCCAGTGCCCTGTTTTACTGACTGTATCTCTACTGATGTTAGACCAGCTCCCTCACACTGTCACACAGTAACGCCTCTCCCCCAGCTCCCTTTGTCACTGAATGTATCACTACTGATGTTAATCCAGCTCCCCCACACTGTCACTCATTAACCCCTCTCCCCCAGCGCCCTGCATTACTGACTGCAATTCCACTAATGTTAATCCAGTTCCCTCACAATGTCACTCAGTAACCCCTCTCACCCAACGGCCAGTGTTACTGACTGTATCTCTACTGATGTTAATCCAGCTCCCTCACACTGTCACACAGTAACGCCTCTCCCCCAGCCCCCTGTGTCACTGACTGTATCTCTACTGATGTTAATCCAGCTACCTCACACTGTCACTCAGTAACCCCTCTCCCCCAGCGCCCTGTGTCATTGACTGTATCTCTACTGATGTTAGTCCAGCTCTCTCACACTGTCATTCAGTAACCCCTCTACCCCAGCACACCGTTTTACTGACTGTATCTCTACTGATGTTAATCCAGCTCCCTCACACAGTCACTCAGTAACCCCTCTGCACCAGCGCCGTGTGTCACTGGCTATCTCTACTGATGTTAATCCAGCTCCCTCACACTGTCACTCAGTAACCCCTCTCCCCCCGCGCCCTGTGTTACTGACTGTATCTCTACTGATGTTAGTCCAGCTCCCTCACACTGTCGCTCAGTAACCCCTCTCCCCCAGCGCCCTGTCTCACTGACTGTATCTCTACTGATGTTAATCCAGCTCCCTCACACTGTCACTCAGTAACCCCTCTCCCCCATCGCCCTGTGTTACTGACTGTATATCTACTGATGTTAGTCCAGCTCCCTCACACTGTCACACATTAACGCCTCTCCCCAGCCCCCTGTGTCACTGACTGCATCACTACTGATGTTAATCCAGCTCCCCCACACTGTCACTCAGTAACCCCTCTCCCCCAGCGCCCTGCATTACTGACTGCAATTCCACTGATGTTAATCCAGCTCCCTCACACTGTCACTCAGTAACCCCTCTCCCCCAGCGCCCGGTGTTACTGACTGTATCTCTACTGATGTTAGTCCAGCTCCCTCACACTGTCAATCAGTAACCCCTCTCTCCCACCGCACTGCATTACTGACTGTATCTCTACTGTTGTTAATCCAGCTCACTCACACTGTCACTCAGTAACCCCTCTCCCCCAGCGCCCTGCATTACTGACTGCAATTCCACTGATGTTAATCCAGCTCCCTCAAACTGTCACTCCGTAACCATTCTCCACCAGCGCCCTGTTTTACTGACTGTATCTCTACTGATGTTAATCCAGCTCCCTCACACTGTCACTCAGTAACCCCTCTCACCCAACGGCCAGTGTTACTGACTGTATCTCTACTGATGTTAGTCCAGCTCCCTCACACTGTCACTCAGTAACCCCTCTCCCCCAGCGCCCTGTCTCACTGACTGTATCTCTACTGATGTTAATCCAGCTCCCTCACACTGTCACTCAGTAACCCCTCTCCCCCATCGCCCTGTGTTACTGACTGTATATCTACTGATGTTAGTCCAGCTCCCTCACACTGTCACACAGTAACGCCTCTCCCCAGCCCCCTGTGTCACTGACTGCATCACTACTGATGTTAATCCAGCTCCCCCACACTGTCACTCAGTAACCCCTCTCCCCCAGCGCCCGGTGTTACTGACTGTATCTCCACTGATGTTAATCCAGCTCCCTCACACTGTCACTCAGTAACCCCTCTCACCTAGCGCCAGTGTTACTGACTGTATCTCTACTGATGTTAATCCAGCTCCCTCATACTGTCACTCAGTAACCCCTCTCCCCCAGCGCCCTGCATTACTGACTGCAATTCCACTGATGTTAATCCAGCTCCCTCACACTGTCACTCAGTAACCCCTCTCACTTAACGGCCAGTGTTACTGACTGTACCTCTACTGATGTTAATCCAGCTCCCTCACACTGTCACTCAGTAACCCCTCTCCCCCAGCGCCCGGTGTTACTGACTGTATCTCTACTGATGTTAGTCCAGCTCCCTCACACTGTCACTCAGTAACCCCTCACCCCCAGCGCCCTATGTTACTGACTGTATCTCTACTGATGTTAGTACAGCTCCCTCACACTGTCAATCAGTAACCCCTCTCTCCCACCGCACTGCATTACTGACTGTATCTCCACTGATGTTAATCCAGCTCCCTCACACTGTCACTCAGTAACCCCTCTCCCCCAGCGCCCTGTTTTACTGGCTGTATCTCTACTGATGTTAATCCAGCTCCCTCACACTGTCAGTCAGTAACCCCTCTCCCCCAGCGCCCTGTGTTTTGGACTGTATCTCTACTGATGTTAATCCAGCTCCCTCACACTGTCACTCAGTAACCCATCTCCCCCAGGGCCCTGTGTTACTGACTGTATCTCTACTGATGTTCATCCAGCTCCCTCACACTGTCACTCAGTAAACCCACTCCCCCAGCGCCCTGTGTTACTGACTGTATCTCTACTGATGTTCATCCAGCTCACTCAAACTGTCAGTCAGTAACCCCTCTCCCCCAGCGCCCTGTGTTACTGACTGTATCTCTTCTGATGTTAATCAGCTCCCTCACACTGTCACTCAGTAACCCCTTTCCCCCAGCCCCCTGTGTTAACGACAGTATCTCTACTGATGTTAATCCAGCTCACTCACACTGTCACTCAGTAACCCCTCTCCCCCAGTGCCCTGTTTTACTGACTGTATCTCTACTGATGTTAGACCAGCTCCCTCACACTGTCACACAGTAACGCCTCTCCCCCAGCTCCCTGTGTCACTGACTGTATCACTACTGATGTTAATCCAGCTCCCCCACACTGTCACTCATTAACCCCTCTCCCCCAGCGCCCTGCATTACTGACTGCAATTCCACTAATGTTAATCCAGTTCCCTCACAATGTCACTCAGTAACCCCTCTCACCCAACGGCCAGTGTTACTGACTGTATCTCTACTGATGTTAATCCAGCTCCCTCACACTGTCACACAGTAACGCCTCTCCCCCAGCCCCCTGTGTCACTGACTGTATCTCTACTGATGTTAATCCAGCTACCTCACACTGTCACTCAGTAACCCCTTTCCCCCAGCCCCCTGTGTTAACGACATTATCTCTACTGATGTTAATCCAGCTCACTCACACTGTCACTCAGTAACTCCTCTCCCGCAGTGCCCTGTGTTACTGACTGTATCTCTACTTATGTTAGACCAGCTCCCTCACAATTTCTTTAGGTAACCCCTCTCCCCCAGCGCCCTGTGTTACTGACTGTAAATCTACTGATGTCAGTCCAGCTCCCTCACACTGTCACACACTAACGCCTCTCTCCCAGCCCCCTGTGTCACTGACTGTATCACTACTGATGTTAATCCAGCTCCCTCACACTGTCACTCAGTAACCCCTCTCCCCCAGCGCCCTGTGTTACTGACTGTATCTCTACTGAGGTTAATCCAGCTCCCTCACACTGTCACTTAGTAACCCCTCTCCCCCAGCAACCTGTGCTACTGACTGTATCTCTACTGATGTTAATCCAGCTCCCTCACACTGTCACGCAGTAACCCCTCTCCTCAGCGCCCTGTGTTACTTACTGTATCTCTACTGATGTTAGTCCAGCTCCCTCACACTGTCACTCAGTAACCCCTCTCCCCCAGCGCCCTGTGTTACTGACAGTATCTCGACTGATGTTAATCCAGCTCACTCACACTGTCACTCAGTAACCCCTCTCCCCCAGCGCCCTGTGTCATTGACTGTATCTCTACTGATGTTAGTCCAGCTCTCTCACACTGTCACTCAGTAACCCCTCTCTCCCAGCGCCCTGCATTACTGACTACAATTCCACTGATGTTAATCCAGCTCCCTCACAATGTCACTCAGTAACCCCTCTTCCCCAGCGCCCTGTGTTACTGACTGTATCGATACTGATGTTAATCCAGCTCCCTCACACTGTCACTCAGTAACCCCTCTTCCCCAGCGCACTGTGTTACTGACTGTATCTCTACTGATGTTAATCCAGCTCCCGCACACTGTCAGTCAGTAACCCCTCTCTCCCAGCGCCCTGCATTACTGACTACAATTCCACTGATGTTAATCCAGCTCCCTCACAATGTCACTCAGTAACCCCTCTCCCGCAGCGCCCTGTGTTACTGACTGTATCTCTACTGATGTTAATCCAGCTCACTCACACTGTCACTCAGTAACACATCTCCAACAGCACAACGTGTTGCTGACTGTATCTCTACTGATGTTAATCAAGCTCACTCACACTGTCACTCAGTAACCCCTCATCCCCCAGCGCCCTGTGTTACTGACTGTATCTCTACTGATGTTAATCAAGCTCACTCACACTGTCACTCAGTAAACCCTCTCCCCAGCGCCCTGTGTTACTGACCATATCGCTTGTGATGTTAAGCCAGCTCCCTCACACGGTCACTCAGTAACCCCTCTCCCCCAGCGCCCTGTGTTACTGACTGTATCTCTGCTGATGTGAATCCAGCTCCCTCACACGGTCACTCAGTAACCCCTCTCCCCAGCGCTGTGTGTTACTGACTGTATCTCTACTGATGTTAATCAAGCTCACTCACACTGTTACTCAGTAACCCCTCTCCCCCAGCGCCCTGTGTCACTAACTGTATCTCATCTGATAGTAATCCAGCTCCCTCACACGGTCACTCAGTAACCCCTCTCCCCCAGCGGCCTGTGTCATTGACTGTTTCTCTACTGATGTTAATCCAGCTCCCTCACACTGTCACTCAGTAACCCCTCTCCCCAGCGCCCTGTGTTACTGACTGTATCTCTACTGATGTTAATCCAGCTCCCTCACACTGTCACTCAGTAACCCCTCTCCCCCAGCGCCCTGTGTCACTAACTGTATCTCATCTGATAGTAATCCAGCTCCCTCACACTGTCGCTCAGTACCCCCTCTCCCCCAGCGCCCTGTGTTACTGACTGTATCTCTACTGATGTTAATCCAGCTCCCTCACACTGTCACACAGTACCCCCTCTCCCCCAGCACCGTGTTACTGACTATATCTCTACTGATGTTAATCCAGATCCCTCACAAACCCACTCACCTAGCGCCCTGTGCTACTGACTGTATCAACGCTGATGTTAATCCAGCTCCCTCACACTGTCACTCCGTAACCCCTCTCGCCCAGCGCCCATTGTTACTGACTGTATCTCTACTGAATTTCATCCAGCTCCCTCACACTGTCACTCAGTAACCCCTCTCCCCCAGCGCCCTGTGTTAATCACTGTATCTCTATTGATGTTAATCCAGCTCCCTCACACTCTCACTCAGTAACCCCTCTCCCCCAGCGCCCTGTTTTACATACTGTATCTCTACTGATGTTAATCCAGCTCCCTCACATTGTCACTCAGTAACCCTAACCCCCAGCGCCCTGCATTACAGACTGCTATTCCACTGATGTTAATCCCGCTCCCTCAAACTGTCACTCAGTAACCCTTCTCCCCCAGCGCCCTGTGTTACTGACTGTTTCTCTACTGATGTTAATCCAGCTCCCTCACACTGTCACTCAGTAACCCATCTCCAACAGCACACCGTGTTGCTGACTGTATCTCCACTGATGTTAAACCAGCTCCCTCACATTGTCACTCAGTAACCCCTCCCCCCAGCGGCCTGTGTCATTGACTGTTTCTCTACTGATGTTACTCCAGCTCCCTCACACTGTCACTCAGTAACCCCTCTCCCCAGAGCCCTGTGTTACTGACTGTAGCTCTATTGATGTTAATCCAGCTCCCTCACACTGTCACTCAGTAAACCCTCTCCCCAGCGCCCTGTGTTGCTGACTGTATCTCTACTGATGTTTATCAAGCTCACTCACACTGTTACTCAGTAACCCATCTCCACCAGCGCCCTGTGTTACTGACTGTATCTCTACTGATGTTAATTAAGCTCCCTCACACTGTCACTCAGTAACCCCACTCCCCAGTGCCCTGCGTTACTGACCATATCGCTACTAATTTTAATCCAGCTCCCTCACACGGTCACTCAGTAACCCATCTCCCCCAGCGCCCTGTGTTACTGACTGTATATCCACTGATGTTAATCCAGCTCCCTAACACTGTCACTCACTAACCCCTCTCCCCCAGCGCCCTGTGTTGCTGACTGTATCTCTACTGAGGTTAATCCAGCTCCCTCACACTGTCACTTAGTAACCCCTCTCCCCCAGCACCCTGTGTCATTGACTGTATCTCTACTGATGTTAGTCCAGCTCGCTCACACTGTCACTCAGTAACCCCCCTCCCCCAGCACCCCGTGTTACTGACTGTATCTCCACTGATGTTAATCCAGCTCCCTCACACTGTCACTCAGTAACCCCTCTCCCCCAGCGCCCTGTGTTACTGACAGTATCTCTACTGATGTTAATCTAGCTCCCTCACACTGTCACTCACTAACCCTTCTCCCCCAGCGCCCTGTGTCATTGACTGTATCTCTACTGATGTTAATCCAGCTCCCTCACACTGTCACGCAGTAACCCCTCTCACCCAGCGCCCTGTGTTACTCACTGTATCTCTACTGATGTTAATCCAGCTCCACCCACACTGTCACTCAGTAACCCTTCTCCCCCAGCTCCCTGCCTCACTGACTGCAATTCCTCTGAGGTTAATCCAGCTCCCTCACGCTGTCACTTAGTAACCCCTCTCCCCCAGCACCCTGTGTCATTGACTGTATCTCCACTGATGTTAATCCAGCTCCCTCACACTGTCACTCAGTAACCCCTCTGCCCCAGCGCCCTGTTTCACTGAATGTATCTCTACTGATGTTAATCCAGCTCCACCCACACTGTCACTCAGTAACCCTTCTCCCCCAGCTCCCTGCCTCACTGACTGCAATTCCTCTGAGGTTAATCCAGCTCCCTCACGCTGTCACTCAGTAAACCCTCTCCCCCAGCGCCCTCTGTTACTGACAGTATCTCTACTGATGTTAATCCAGCTCACTCACACTTTCACTTAGTAAGCCCTCTCCCCCAGCGCCCTGTGTCATTGACTGTATCTCTAGTGATGTTAGTCCAGCTCTCTCACACTGTCATTCAGTAACCCCTCTACCCCAGCACACCGTGTTACTGACTGTATCTCTACTGATGTTAATCCAGTTCCCTCACACTGTTACTCAGTAACCCCTCTACACCAGCGCCCTGTTTCATTTACTGTATCTCTACTGATTTTAATCCAGCTCCCTCAAACTGTCACTCCGTAACCATTCTCACCCAGCGCACTGTGTTACTGACAGTATCTCTACTGATGTTAATCCAGCTCCCTCACACTGTCACTCAGTAACCCCTCTCCCCCATCGCCCTGTGTTACTGACTGTAAATCTACTGATGTTAGTCCAGCTCCCTCACACTGTCACACAGTAACGCCTCTCCGCAGCCCCATGTGTCACTGACTGCATCACTACTGATGTTAATCCAGCTCCCCCACACTGTCACTCAGTAACCCCGCTCACCCAACGGCCAGTGTTACTGACTGTATCTCTACTGACATTAATCCAGCTCCCTCACACTGTCACTCAGTAACCCTTCTCACCCAGTGCCCTGTGTCATTGACTGCATCTCTACTGATGTTAATCCAGCTCCCTCACACTGTCACGCAGTAACCCCTCTTCCCCAGCGCCCTGTGTTACTGACTGTATCTCTACTGATGTTAGTCCAGCTACCTCACACTGTCAAGCAGTAACCCCTCTCTCCCAGCGCCCTGCCTTACTGACTGCAATTCCTCTGAGGTTAATCCAGCTCCCTCACACTGTCACTCAGTAACCCCTCTCCCCCAGCGCACTGTGTTACTGACTGTATCTCTACTGATGTTAATCCAGCTCCCTCACACTGTCACTCAGTAACCCCTCTCCCCCAGCGCCCTGTGTTACTGACTGTATCTCTACTGATGTTAATCCAGCTCCCTCACACTGTCACTCAGTAACCCCTCTCCCCCAGCAGCACTGTGTTACTGACTGTATCTCTACTGATGTTAATCCAGCTCCCTCACACTGTCACTCAGTAACCCCTCTCCCCAGCGCCAGTGTTACTGACTGTATCTCGACTGATGTTAATCCAGCTCCCTCACACTGTCACTCAGTAACCCCTCTCCCCCAGCGCACTGTGTTACTGACTGTATCTCTACTGATGTTAGTCCAGCTCCCTCACACTGTCACTCAGTAACCCCTCTCCCACAGCACCCTATCTCACTGACTGTATCTCTACTGATGTTAATCAAGCTCCCTCACACTGTCACTTAGTAACCCCTCACCCCCAGCGCCCTATGTTACTGACTGTATCTCTACTGATGTTAGTCCAGCTCCCTCACACTATCAGTCAGTAACCCCTCTCCCCCAGAGCCCTGTTTTACGGGCTGTATCTGTACTGATGTTAATCCAGCTCCCTCAAACTGTCACTCAGTAAACCCTCTCCCAGCGCCCTGTGGTACTGACCATATCACTTGTGATGTTAATCCAGCTCCCTCACACTGTCGATCAGTAACCCCTCTCCCCAGTGCCCTGTGTTACTTTCTGTATCTCTACTGATGTTAATCCAGCTCCCTCACACTGTCACTCAGTAACCCCTCTCCCCAGCGCCCTGTTTTACTGACTGTATCTCTACTGATGTTAATCAAGCTCCCTCACACTGTCACTCACTAACCCCTCTCCCCAGCGCCTTGTGTTACTGACTGTATCTCTACTGATGTAAATCCAGCTCCCTCACACTGTCACTCAGTAACCCCTCTCCCCCAGCGCCCTGTGTTACTGACTGTATCTCTACTGATGTTAATCCAGCTCCCTCACACTGTCACTCAGTAACCCCTCTCCCCCAGCGCCCTGTGTTACTGACTGTATCTCTACTGATGTTAATCCAGCTCCCTCACACTGTCACTCAGTAACCCCTCTCCCCCAGCACCCTGCTGTTACTGACTGCTATCTCTACTGATGTTAATCCAGCTCCCTCACACTGTCACTCAGTAACCCTCTCCCCCAGCGCCCTGTGTTACTGACTGTATCTCTACTGATGTTAATCCAGCTCCCTCACACTGTCACTCAGTAACCCCTCTCCCCAGCGCCCTGCTTACTGACTGCAATCTCTCTGATGTTAATCCAGCTCCCTCACGCTGTCACTCAGTAAACCCTCTCCCCCAACGCCCTGTGTTACTGACAGTATCTCTACTGATGCTAATCCAGCTCCCTCACACTGTCACTTAGTAACCCCTCTACCCCAGCACACTGTGTTACTGACTGTATCTCTGCTGATGTTAATCCAGCTCCATCACGCAGTCACTCAGTAACCCCTCTGCACCAGCGCAGTGTGTCACTGACTGTATCTCTACTGAGGTTAGTCCAGCTCCCTCACACTGTCACTTAGTAACCCCTCTCCCCCAGAGCCCTGTTTTACGGGCTGTATCTCTACTGATGTTAATCCAGCTCCCACAAACTGTCACTCAGTAAACCCTCTCCCCAGCGCCCTGTGTTACTGACCATATCGCTTGTGATGTTAATCCAGCTCCCTCACACGGTCACTCAGTAACCCCTCTCCCCCAGCGGTCTGCGTCATTGACTGTTTCTCTACTGATGTTAATCCAGCTCCCTCACACTGTCAATCAGTAACCCCTCTCCCCAGTGCCCTGTGTTACTTTCTGTATCTCTACTGATGTTAATCCAGCTCCCTCACACTGTCACTCAGTAACCCCTCTCCCCAGCGCCCTGTGTTACTGACTGTATCTCTACTGATGTTAATCAAGCTCCCTCACACGGTCACTCAGTAACCCATCTCCCCCAGCGCACTGTGTTACTGACTGTATATCCACTGATGTTAATCCAGCTCCCTCACACTGTCACTCACTAACCCCTCTCCCCAGCGCCTTGTGTTACTGACTGTATCTCTACTGATGTTAATCCAGCTCCCTCACACTGTCACTCAGTAACCCCTCTCCCCCAGCGCCCTGTGTTACTGACTGTATCTCTACTGATGTTAATCCAGTTCCCTCACACTGTCACGCAGTAACCCCTCTCCCCCAGCGTCCTGTTTCATTTACTGTATCTCTACTGATGTTAATCCAGCTCCCTCAAACTGTAACTCAGTAACCATTCTCACCCAGCGCACTGTGTTACTGACCGTATCTCTACTGATGTTAATCCAGCTCCCTCACACTGTCACTCAGTAACCCAACTCCCGCAGCGCCCTGTGTTACTGACTGTATATCTACTGATGTTAATCCAGCTCCCTCACACTGTCACTCAGTAAACCCTCTCCTCCAGCGCCCTGTGTTACTGACTGTATCTCTACTGATGTTGGTCCAGCTCCCTCACACTGTCACTCAGTAACCCCTCTCCCCAGCCCCGTGTCACTAACTGCATCACTACTGATGTTAATCCAGCTCCCCCACACTGTCACTCAGTAACCGCTCTCCCCCAGCGCCCTGCATTACTGACTGCAATTCCTCTGATGTTAATCCAGCTCCCTCACAATGTCACTCAGTAACCCCTCTCACCCAACGGCCAGTGTTACTGACTGTATCTCAACTGATATTAATCCAGCTCCCTCACACTGTCACTCAGTAACCCTTCTCCCCCAGCGCCCTGTGTCATTGACTACATCTCTACTGATGTTAATCCAGCTCCCTCACACCGTCACGCAGTAACCCCTCTCGCCCAGCGCCCTGTGCTACTGACTGTATCTCTACTGATGTTATTCCAGCTCCCTCACACTGTCACTCAGTAACCCCTCTCCCCCAGGGCCCTGTGCTACTGACTGTATCTCTACTGATGTTAATCCAGCTCCCTCACACTGTCACTCAGTAACCCCTCTGCCCCAGCGACCTGTTTTACTGACCGTATCTCTGCTGATGTTAATCCAGCTCCCTCACACTGTCACGCAGTAACCCCACTCCCCCAGCGCCCTGTTTCACTGAATGTATCACTACTGATGTTAATCCAGCTCCCTCACACTGTCACTCAGTAACCTCTCTCCCCCAGCGCCCTCTGTTACTGACTGTATCTCTACTGATGTTAATCCAGCTCCCTCACACAGTCACTCAGTAACCCCTCTACACCAGCGCCGTGTGTCACTGACTGTATCTCTACTGATGTTAGTCCAGCTCCCTCACACTGTCACTCAGTAACCCCTCACCCCCAGCGCCCTGTGTTACTGACTGTATCTCTACTGATGTTAGTCCAGCTCCCTCACACGGTCACTCAGTAACCCCTCTCCCGCAGCGCCGTGTTACTGACTGTATCTCTACTGATGTTAATCCAGCTCCCTCACACTGTCACTAGGTAACCCCTCTCCCCCAGAGCCCTGTGTTACTGACTGTAAATCTACTGATGTTAGTCCAGCTTCCTCACACTGTCACACAGTAACGCCTCTCCCCCAGCCCCCTGTGTCACTGACTGCATCACTACTGATGTTAATCCAGCTCCCTCACACTGTCACTCAGTAACCCCTCTCCCCCAGCGCCCTGGATTACTGACTGCAATTCCACTGATGTTAATCCAGCTCCCTCACAATGTCACTCAGTAACCCCACTCCCCCAGCGCCCGGTTTCACTGAATGTATCTCTACTGATGTTAATCCAGCTCCCTCACACTGTCACTCAGTAACCCCTCTCCCCCAGCGCCCTGCCTTACTGACTGCAATTCCACTGATGTTAATCCAGCTCCCTCACACTGTCACTCAGTAACCCCTCTCCCCCAGCGCACTGTGTTACTGACAGTATCTCTACTGATGTTAATCCAGCTCCCTCACACTGTCACTCAGTAACCCCTCTCCCCCAGCGCCCTGTGTTACTGACTGTATCTCTACTGATGTTAATCCAGCTCCCTCACACTGTCACTCAGTAACCCCTCTCCCCAGCGCCCTGTGTTACTGACTGTATCTCTACTGATGTTAATCCAGCTCCCTCACACTGTCACTCAGTAACCCCTCTCCCCAGCGCCCTGCTTACTGACTGTATCTCTACTGATGTTAATCCAGCTCCCTCACACTGTCACTCAGTAACCCCTCTCCCCCAGCGCCCTGTGTTACTGACAGTATCTCTACTGATGTTAATCCAGCTCCCTCACACTGTCACTCAGTAACCCCTCTCCCCCAGCACCCTGTGTCACTGACTGTATCTCTACTGATGTTAATCCAGCTCCCTCACACTGTCACTCAGTAACCCCTCTCCCCCAGCGCCCTGCATAACTTACTGCAATTCCACTGATGTTAATCCAGCTCCCTCACAATGTCACTCAGCAACCCCTCTCACCCAACGGCCAGTTTTACTGACTGTATCTCTACTGATGTTAATCCAGCTCCCTCACACTGTCACTCAGTAACGCCTCTCCCCCAGCCCCCTGTGTCCCTGACTGTATCACTACTGATGTTAATCCAGCTCCCTCACACTGTCACTCAGTAACGCCTCTCCCCCAGCCCCCTGTGTTACTGACTGTATCTCTACTGATGTTATTCCAGCTCCCTCACACTGTCACTCAGTAACCCCTCTGCCCCAGCGACCTGTTTTACTGACAGTATCTCTACTGAAGTTAATCCAGCTCCCTCACACTGTCACTCAGTAACCCTTCTCCCCCAGCGCCCTGTGTCATTGACTGCATCTCTACTGATGTTAATCCAGCTCCCTCACACCGTCACGCAGTAACCCCTCTCGCCCAGCGCCCTGTGCTACTGACTGTATCTCTACTGATGTTATTCCAGCTCCCTCACACTGTCACTTAGTAACCCCTCTCCCCCAGGGCCCTGTGCTACTGACTGTATCTCTACTGATGTTAATCCAGCTCCCTCACACTGTCACTCAGTAATCCCTCTGCCCCAGCGACCTGTTTTACTGACCGTATCTCTGCTGATGTTAATCCAGCTCCCTCACACTGTCACGCAGTAACCCCACTCCCCCAGCGCCCTGTTTCACTGAATGTATCTCTACTGATGTTAGTCCAGCTCCCTCACGCTGTCACTAAGTAACCCCTCTCCCCCAGCGCACTGTGTTACTGACTATCTCTACTGATGTTAATCCAGCTCCCTCACACTGTCACTTAGCAACCCCTCTCACCCAACGGCCAGTTTTACTGACTGTATCTCTACTGATGTTAATCCAGCTCCCTCACACTGTCACACAGTAACGCCTCTCCCGCAGCGCCATGTCACTGACTGTATCTCTACTGATGTTAATCCAGCTCCCTCACACTGTCACTAGGTAACCCCCTCTCCCCCAGAGCCCTGTGTTACTGACTGTAAATCTACTGATGTTAGTCCAGCTTCCTCACACTGTCACACAGTAACGCCTCTCCCCCAGCCCCCTGTGTCACTGACTGCATCACTACTGATGTTAATCCAGCTCCCTCATACTGTCACTCAGTAACCCCTCTCCCCCAGCGCCCTGGATTACTGACTGCAATTCCACTGATGTTAATCCAGCTCCCTCACAATGTCACTCAGTAACCCCTCTCCCCCAGCGCCCTGCCTTACTGACTGCAATTCCTCTGAGGTTAATCCAGCTCCCTCACGCTGTCACTCAGAATCCCCTCTCCCTCAACGCACTGTGTTACTGACAGTATCTCTACTGAAGTTAATCCAGCTCCCTCACACTGTCACTCAGTAACCCCACTCCCCCAGCACACTGTGTTACTGACTGTATCTCTGCTGATGTTAATCCAGCTCCATCACGCAGTCACTCAGTAACCCCTCTGCACCAGCGCAGTGCGTCACTGACTGTATCTCTACTGAGGTTAGTCCAGCTCCCTCACACTGTCACTTAGTAACCCCTCACCACCAGCGCCCTATGTTACTGACTGTATCTCTACTGATGTTAATCCAGCTCCCTCACACTATCAGTCAGTAACCCCTCTCCCCCAGCGCCCTGTTTTACTGGCTGTATCTCTACTGATGTTAATCCAGCTCCCTCACACTGTCACTCAGTAACCCCTCTCCCCCAGAGCCCTGTTTTACGGGCTGTATATCTACTGATGTTAATCCAGCTCCCACAAACTGTCACTCAGTAAACCCTCTCCCCAGCGCCCTGTGTTACTGACCATATCGCTTGTGATGTTAATCCAGCTCCCTCACACGGTCACTCAGTAACCCCTCTCCCCCAGCGGTCTGCGTCATTGACTGTTTCTCTCCTGATGTTAATCCAGCTCCCTCACACTGTCAATCAGTAACCCCTCTCCCCAGTGCCCTGTGTTACTGACTGTATCTCTACTGATGTTAATCAAGCTCCCTCACACGGTCACTCAGTAACCCATCTCCCCCAGCGCACTGTGTTACTGACTGTATATCCACTGATGTTAATCCAGCTCCCTCACACTGTCACTCACTAACCCCTCTCCCCAGCGCCTTGTGTTACTGACTGTATCTCTACTGATGTTAATCCAGCTCCCTCACACTGTCACTCAGTAACCCCTCTCCCCCAGCGCCCTGTGTTACTGACTGTATCTCTACTGATGTTAATCCAGTTCCCTCACACTGTCACGCAGTAACCCCTCTCCCCCAGCGTCCTGTTTCATTTACTGTATCTCCACTGATGTTAATCCAGCTCCCTCAAACTGTAACTCAGTAACCCCTCTCCCCAGCCCCGTGTCACTGACTGCATCACTACTGATGTTAATCCAGCTCCCTCACACTGTCACTCAGTAACCCCTCTCCCCCAGCGCCCTGCCTTACTGACTGCAATTCCTCTGAGGTTAATCCAGCTCCCTCACGCTGTCACTCAGAATCCCCTCTCCCCCAACGCACTGTGTTACTGACAGTATCTCTACTGAAGTTAATCCAGCTCCCTCACACTGTCACTCAGTAACCCCACTCCCCCAGCACCCCGTTTCACTGAATGTATCTCTACTGATGTTAATCCAGCTCCCTCACACTGTCACTCAGTAACCCCTCTGCCCCAGCGACCTGTTTTACTGACAGTATCTCTACTGATGTTAATCCAGCTCCCTCACACTGTCACTCAGTAACCCCTCTCCCCCAGCGCCCTGCCTTACTGACTGCAATTCCTCTGAGGTTAATCCAGCTCCCTCACGCTGTCACTCAGTAACCCCTCTCCCCCAACGCACTGTGTTACTGACAGTATCTCTACTGAAGTTAATCCAGCTCCCTCACACTGTCACTCAGTAACCCTCTCCCCCAGCGCCCTGTGTCATTGACTGTATCTCTACTGATGTTAATCCAGCTCCCTCACACTGTCACTCAGTAACCCCTCTCCCCCAGCGCCCTGTGTTACTGACTGTATCTCTACTGATGTTAATCCAGCTCCCTCACACTGTCACTCAGTAACCCCTCTCCCCCAGCGCCCTGTGTTACTGACTGTATCTCTACTGATGTTAATCCAGCTCCCTCACACTGTCACTCAGTAACCCCTCTCCCCAGCGACCGGTTTCACTGACTGTATCTCTACTGATGTTAATCCAGCTCCCTCACACTGTCACTCAGTAACCCCTCTCCCCAGCGCTCTGTGTTACTGACAGATCTCTACTGATGTTAATCCAGCTCCCTCACACTGTCACTCAGTAACCCCTCTCCCCCAGCGCACTGTGTTACTGACAGTATCTCTACTGATGTTAATCCAGCTCTCTCACACTGTCACTCAGTAACCCCTCTACGCCAGCACCCCGTGTTACTGACTGTATCTCTACTGATGTTAATCCAGCTCCCTCACACTGTCACTCAGTAACCCCTCTCCCCCAGCGCCCTGTGTCACTGACTGTATCTCTACTGATGTTAATCCAGCTCCCTCACACAGTCACTCAGTAACCCCTCTACACCAGCGCCGTGTGTCACTGACTGTATCTCTACTGATGTTAATCCAGCTCCCTCACACTGTCACTCAGTAAACCCTCTCCCCCAGCGCCCTGTGTTACTGACTGTATCTCTACTGATGTTAATCCAGCTCCCTCACACTGTCACTCAGTAACCCCTCTCCCCAGCCCCGTGTCACTGACTGCATCACTACTGATGTTAATCCAGCTCCCTCACAATGTCACGCAGTAACCCCTCTCACCCAACGGCCAGTGTTACTGACTGTATCTCTACTGATATTAATCCAGCTCCCTCACACTGTCACTCAGTAACCCTTCTCCCCCAGCGCCCTGTGTCATTGACTGCATCTCTACTAATGTTAATCCAGCTCCCTCACACCGTCACGCAGTAACCCCTCTCGCCCAGCGCCCTGTGCTACTGACTGTATCTCTACTGATGTTAATCCAGCTCCCTCATACTGTCACTCAGTAACCCCTCTCCCCCAGCCTCCTGTGTTAACGACAGTATCTCTACTGATGTTAATCCAGCTCACTCACACTGTCACTTAGTAACCCCTCTCCCCCAGCGCCCAATGTTAACGACAGTATCTCTACTGATGTTAATCCAGCTCACTCACACTGTCACTCAGTAACCCCTCTCCCTCAGCGCCCTGTGTTACTGACTTTATCTCTACTGATGTTAGTCCAGCTCCCTCACACTGTCACACAGTAACGCCTCTCCCCCAGCGCCCTACATTACTGACTGCAATTCCACTGATGTTAATCCATCTTCCGCACAATGTCACTCAGCAAACCCTCTCACCCACCGTCAGTTTTACTGACTGTATCTCTACTGATGTTAATCCAGCTCCCTCACACTGTCACTCAGTAACCCCTCTCCCCCAGCGCCCTCTGTTACTGACTGTATCTCTACTGATGTTAATCCAGCTCCCTCACACTGTCACTCAGTAACCCCTCTCCCCCAGCACACTGTGTTACTGACTGTATCTCTGCTGATGTTAATCCAGCTCCATCACACAGTCACTCAGTAACCCCTCTGCACCAGCGCAGTGCGTCACTGACTGTATCTCTACTGATGTTAGTCCAGCTCCCTCACACTGTCACTCAGTAACCCCTCACCCCAGCGCCCTATGTTACTGACTGTATCTCTACTGATGTTAATCCAGCTCCCTCACACTGTCACTCAGTAACCCCTCTCCCCCAGCGCCCTGTTTTACTGGCTGTATCTCTACTGATGTTAATCCAGCTCCCTCACACTGTCACTCAGTAACCCCTCTCCCCCAGAGCCCTGTTTTACGGACTGTATCTCTACTGATGTTAATCCAGCTCCCTCACACTGTCACTCAGTAAACCCTCTCCCCAGCGCCCTGTGTTACTGACAGTATCTCTACTGATGTTAATCCAGCTCCCTCACACGGTGACTCAGTAACCCCTCTCCCCCAGCGGTCTGCGTCATTGACTGTTTCTCTCCTGATGTTAATCCAGCTCCCTCACACTGTCAATCAGTAACCCCTCTCCCCAGTGCCCTGTGTTACTGACTGTATCTCTACTGATGTTAATCAAGCTCCCTCACACGGTCACTCAGTAACCCATCTCCCCCAGCGCACTGTGTTACTGACTGTATATCCACTGATGTTAATCCAGCTCCCTCACACTGTCACTCACTAACCCCTCTCCCCAGCGCCTTGTGTTACTGACTGTATCTCTACTGATGTTAATCCAGCTCCCTCACACTGTCACTCAGTAACCCCTCTCCCCCAGCGCCCTGTGTTACTGACTGTATCTCTACTGATGTTAATCCAGCTCCCTCAAACTGTAACTCAGTAACCCCTCTCCCCAGCCCCGTGTCACTGACTGCATCACTACTGATGTTAATCCAGCTCCCTCACACTGTCACTCAGTAACCCCTCTCCCCCAGCGCCCTGCCTTACTGACTGCAATTCCTCTGAGGTTAATCCAGCTCCCTCACGCTGTCACTCAGAATCCCCTCTCCCCCAACGCACTGTGTTACTGACAGTATCTCTACTGAAGTTAATCCAGCTCCCTCACACTGTCACTCAGTAACCCCACTCCCCCAGCACCCCGTTTCACTGAATGTATCTCTACTGATGTTAATCCAGCTCCCTCACACTGTCACTCAGTAACCCCTCTGCCCCAGCGACCTGTTTTACTGACAGTATCTCTACTGATGTTAATCCAGCTCCCTCACACTGTCACTCAGTAACCCCTCTCCCCCAGCGCCCTGCCTTACTGACTGCAATTCCTCTGAGGTTAATCCAGCTCCCTCACGCTGTCACTCAGTATCCCCTCTCCCCCAACGCACTGTGTTACTGACAGTATCTCTACTGAAGTTAATCCAGCTCCCTCACACTGTCACTCAGTAACCCTTCTCCCCCAGCGCCCTGTGTCATTGACTGTATCTCTACTGATGTTAATCCAGCTCCCTCACACTGTCACTCAGTAACCCTTCTCCCCCAGCGCCCCCTGTGTCACTGACTGTATCTCTACTGATGTTATTCCAGCTCCCTCACACTGTCACTCAGTAACCCCTCTCACCCAGCGCCCTGTGTTACTCACTGTATCTCTACTGATGTTTTTCCAGCTCCCTCACACTGTCACTCAGTAACCCCTCTGCCCCAGCGACCTGTTTTACTGACAGTATCTCTACTGAAGTTAATCCAGCTCCCTCACACTGTCACTCAGTAACCCCACTCCCCCAGCGCCCGGTTTCACTGAATGTATCTCTACTGATGTTAATCCAGCTCCCTCACACTGTCACTCAGTAACCCCTCTGCCCCAGCGATCTGTTTTCCTGACAGCATCTCTACTGATGTTAATCCAGCTCCCTCACGCTGTCACTCAGTATCCCCTCTCCCCCAGCGCCCTGTGTTACTGACAGTATCTCTACTGATGTTAATCCAGCTCTCTCACACTGTCACTCAGTAACCCCTCTACGCCAGCACCCCGTGTTACTGACTGTATCTCTACTGATGTTAATCCAGCTCCCTCACACTGTCACTCAGTAACCCCTCTCCCCCAGCGCCCTGTGTCACTGACTGTATCTCTACTGATGTTAATCCAGCTCCCTCACACAGTCACTCAGTAACCCCTCTACACCAGCGCCGTGTGTCACTGACTGTATCTCTACTGATGTTAATCCAGCTCCCTCACACTGTCACTCAGTAAACCCTCTCCCCCAGCGCCCTGTGTTACTGACTGTATCTCTACTGATGTTAATCCAGCTCCCTCACACTGTCACTCAGTAACCCCTCTCCCCAGCCCCGTGTCACTGACTGCATCACTACTGATGTTAATCCAGCTCCCTCACAATGTCACGCAGTAACCCCTCTCACCCAACGGCCAGTGTTACTGACTGTATCTCTACTGATATTAATCCAGCTCCCTCACACTGTCACTCAGTAACCCTTCTCCCCCAGCGCCCTGTGTCATTGACTGCATCTCTACTAATGTTAATCCAGCTCCCTCACACCGTCACGCAGTAACCCCTCTCGCCCAGCGCCCTGTGCTACTGACTGTATCTCTACTGATGTTAATCCAGCTCCCTCATACTGTCACTCAGTAACCCCTCTCCCCCAGCCTCCTGTGTTAACGACAGTATCTCTACTGATGTTAATCCAGCTCACTCACACTGTCACTTAGTAACCCCTCTCCCCCAGCGCCCAATGTTAACGACAGTATCTCTACTGATGTTAATCCAGCTCACTCACACTGTCACTCAGTAACCCCTCTCCCTCAGCGCCCTGTGTTACTGACTTTATCTCTACTGATGTTAGTCCAGCTCCCTCACACTGTCACACAGTAACGCCTCTCCCCCAGCGCCCTGCATTACTGACTGCAATTCCACTGATGTTAATCCATCTTCCGCACAATGTCACTCAGCAAACCCTCTCACCCACCGTCAGTTTTACTGACTGTATCTCTACTGATGTTAATCCAGCTCCCTCACACTGTCACTCAGTAACCCCTCTCCCCCAGCGCCCTCTGTTACTGACTGTATCTCTACTGAAGTTAATCCAGCTCCCTCACACTGTCACTCAGTAACCCCACTCCCCCAGCGCCCTGCCTTACTGACTGCAATTCCTCTGAGGTCAATCCAGCTCCCTCACGCTGTCACTCAGTAACCCCTCTCCCCCAACGCACTGTGTTACTGACTGTATCTCTACTGATGTTAATCCAGCTCCCTCACACTGTCACTCAGTCACCCATCTCCCCCAGCGCATTGTGTTACTGACTGTATCTCTACTGATGTTAATCCAGCTCACTCACACTGTCACTTAGTAACCCCTCTCCCCCAGCGCCCTGTGTCATTGACTGTATCTCTACTGATGTTAGTCCAGCTCTCTCACACTGTCACTCAGTAACCCCTCTACCCCAGCACCCCGTGTTACTGACTGTATCTCTACTGATGTTAATCCAGCTCCCTCACACTGTCACTCAGTAACCCCTCTCCCCCAGCGCCCTGTGTCACTTACTGTATCTCTACTGATGTTAATCCAGCTCCCTCACACAGTCACTCAGTAACCCCTCTACACCAGCGCCGTGTGTCACTGACTGTATCTCTACTGATGTTAGTCCAGCTCCCTCACACTGTCACTCAGTAACCCCTCACCCCCAGCGCCCTATGTTACTGACTGTATCTCTACTGATGTTAATCCAGCTCCCTCACGCTGGCACTCAGTAACCCCTCTCCCCCAGCGCCCTGTGTTACTGACTGTATCGCTGTTGATGTTAATCCAGCTCCCTCACAATATCACACAGAAACCCATCTCCCCCAGCGCCCTTTGTTACTGACTGTATATCCACTGATGCTAATCCAGCTGCCTCACACTGTCACTCAGTAACTCCTCTCCCCTAGCGCCTTGTGTCACTGACTGTATCTCTACTGATGTTAATCCAGCTCCCTCACACTGTCACTCAGTAACCCCTCCCCCCACCGCCCTGTGTCACTGATTGTATCTCTACTGATGTTAATTCAATCTCTCTTCAATCACTTTTCATGCTTTTACCTGTAAAGTCTCTTTCAGGTGTTGCTTCCCAGCTTCTTTACCACAGTCTTTGGATTCCCACCAGTCTCGAACTAGGATATCCAGGTGCTAGTTAAACAGAGACGGATTGTTTAACAAAGCAGTGTTTAGAGAAAATGGCAGTTTACAGTTGGGGCCTGGGCCTTTCCTGCTGTGTGTGTGTGTGTGGGGCTCAGTCCCACACTGGGTGTGGAATCAGCACAGGCCGGGAATGGAGCCGGGGCCGTTCCTGTTCTGTGTGTGTTTGTGGGGCTCAGTCCCACACTGGGTGTGGAATCAGCACAGGTCGGGAATGGAGCCTGGGCCGTTCCTGTTCTGTGTGTGTTTGTGTGTGTGTGTGGTGCTCAGTAACACACTGGGTGTGGAATCAGCACAGGCCGGGGATGGAGCCTGGGCCTTTCCTGCTGTGTGTGTGGGGGGGTGGGGGGTGCTCAGTACCACACTGGGTGAGGGTTCAGCACAGGCCGGGGATGGAGCCTGGGCCTTTCCTGCTCTGTGTGTGTGTGGTGCTCAGTCCCACACCAGGTGAGATTGGCACATCAGCACAGGCCGGGGAATGAAACTAGGCCCCATTTGCTCTCTCATGTGGACATAAATGATCCCGCTGCCACTATTCGAAGAAGAGCAGGGGAGATCTCCCCAGTGTCCTGGGGCCAATATTTACCCCTGAACCAATATCATTAAAGCAGATTATCTGCTCATTATCACATTGCTGTTCATGGGAGCTTGCTGTGTGCAAATTGGCTGCTGTGTTTCCTACATTACAACAGTGACTACACTTCAAAAGTACTTCATTGGACTTTGTTACCTCTAGACTTGACTATTCCAATGCACTCCTGGCTGGCCTCCCACATTCATCCTTACCTAAACTTGATGTCATCCAAAACTCAGCTGCCTGTGTCTTAACTCGAACCAAGTCCCGTTCACCCATCACCCCTGTGCTCGCTGACCTACATTGGCTCCCGGTCCGGCATCGCCTCGATTTCAAAATTCTAATCCTTGTTTTCAAATCCCTCCATGGCCTCGTCCCTCCCTATCTCTGTAATCTCCTCCAGCCCCACAACCCCTCAGAGATATCTGCGCTCCTCCAATTCTGCCCTCTTGAGCATCCCTGATTATAATCGCACAACCATTGGTGGCCGTGCCTTCTGTTGCCTGGGCCCTAAACCTCTCCACCTCTCTCTCCTCCTTTAAGACGCTCCTTAAAACCTACTGGGCAAAAATTCGTTCCTGCCCCCTTTGGGGCGCTAACTTCGCCAAGGCGTTACTTTTAGCGCCCCCGTGCCCGAAATTCACTGCTAGTGCCCCAAGAGGGAGGCGGGGCACTACTGGAACTGCTCCCCCTCCCTCCTCGGGCACAGTGAGTGAATATCGCGGCCTCGCTCTGCAGTACTGGAGGATATTCCCCTCCCTCCTGGGGCGCTGTGAGTGAATATCACGACCTCGCTCCGCGGTACTGGAAGATATTCCCCTCCCTCCTGGGGCACTGCGAGTGAATATTGCGGACTCGCTCCGGGGTACTGGAAGAGCTCCCCCTCCCTCCTGGGGCACTGAGTGAATATCACGGCCTCGCTCCGCGGTACTGGAAGAGATTCCCCTCCCTCCTGGGGCTCTGTGTGTGATTATCGCGGCCTCGCTCCACGGTACTGGAAGAGATTCCCCTCCCTCCTGGGGCTCTGTGTGTGAATATCACGGCCTCGCTCCGCGGTACTGGAAGAGATTCCCCTCCCTCCTGGGGCTCTGTGTGTGATTATCGCGGCCTCGCTCCACGGTACTGGAAGAGATTCCCCTCCCTCCTGGGGCTCTGTGTGTGATTATCGCGGCCTCGCTCCACGGTACTGGAATTGATCCCCCTCCCCCATTACTGGAATTGATCCTCTCCCCCGGTACTGGAAGAGCTCCCCCTCCCTCCTGGGGCGCTGTGAGTGAATATCACGACCTCGTACCGCGGTACTGGAAGAGCTCCCGCTCCCTCCTGGGGCGCTCAGTGTGAATATCGGGACCTCACTCTGCGGTACTGGAAGAGCTCCCCCTCCCTCCTGGGGCGCTGTGAGTGAATATCACGACCTCGTACCGCGGTACTGGAAGAGCTCCCCCTCCCTCCTCGCGCGCTCAGTGTGAATATCGCGGCCTCGTACCGCGGTACTGAAAGAGCTCCCCCTCCCTCGGTACTGCAGGCCTTCCTCCCCTTCTTCAAGTGATCGGGGCGCCGGCAAAAGAGCCCGGCACTCAAGAGAAGTGCCGGTCTGATGGACCGCAGATAGCACCCCGTGGGGGTACAGCAGGGGAGGCCGGTGCTGGCAGGCGGCCAGCCTCCCCTTTAATTATCGCCGCCCCAGCCGCACGCATGCCCCCCTGACCCTGTCGGACACAGTGTTTGACGGGAAGTCAGGGGCGCAACCGAAGATCAAGGCCGTGGCGCGAGCGGGCCGATGACATAATCGCCGGAGACGCAGTGCCATGGGACACTAACGGTTACCGCCGCTAACCTCCTGCTGAATTTCACGGGAGGTGTTAGCGGCACTGCGCCCGGGCACTAGTTGCTTTGCTCCCTGTTCGTGCCCTCTCAGGGAGGATCAAAGCAACTGAATTTTGCCCCCCACCTCTTTAACCAGGCTTTTGGTCACCTGCCCTAATTTATCCTTATGTGGCTCAGCGTCAAATTTTGTTCTTACAATACTCCTGTGCAGCGCCTTGGGACATTTTACTACGTTAAAGGTGCTATGTAAATACAAGTTGTTGTTGCTGTTGAGGTTGGGAAAGGTGCTGTAGAAATGGGAGTCTTTCTTTCACTCTCTTTATTTTCTTTCTCTCTTTTTTCGTTCTTTCACCCTCTCGCTTTCTAGTTTTCTCTCTTTCTCTGCAAAGGGATATGGGTAGGCGCAGTGAGTGGGCCTGACAGGGCGATGGGAAAGAAACAATTATGGGTCCAATACCTGAATCGGGTCCAAGTCTAAAGCCTCCCCAACTTGTTCCGCCACGTCGAGAAACATCTGGAAAGGAAGCAGAAACAAGTCACTCCTTGCCACAAGCATGTTCTCCCCCCGGTGACCCCGTGCTGCAGTATGGGTTGAGCAGACAGTGGTGACGGTCTAGTATCGGAGCGATGGCCATTCTTCAAGTGTGAGCCCAGACCATTGGAGGAACTACAACTGAGCAGGGCCCAATCATTGCCCCCCGTAACCTTTGGTGTGAGGGGTACGGAGGTCAACTGTATCATCCCTGGCACTGCCCAGGCCTAGATCGGCTAACTCAGCACAGGCCGGGGATGGAGCCTGGGCCTTTCCTGCTCAGTGTGTGTGTGGGGCTCAGTCCCACACCGGGTGAGATCAGGCTAACTCAGCACAGACCGGGGAAGGAGCCTTGGCTCCCTGCTGTGTGTGTGTGTGTGTGTGTGTGTGTGTGTGTGTGTGTGTGTGTGAATTATTCCCACACCGGGTGAGATCAGGCTAACTCAGCACATGCCTGCGATGGAGCCTGCTCCTTCCTTGCTCTGTGTGTGTGTGTGGCTCAGTACCACACTGGGTGAGGAATCAGCACAGGCCAGGGATGGAGCCTGGGACTTTCCAACTTGTGGGTGTGTTTGTGGGTGGGGGGAGGCTCATTCCCACGCCGGGTGAGATCAGGCTAACTCAGCACTAGGCCGGGGATGGAGCCTGGGCCTTTCCTGCTCTGTGTATGTGTGTGGGAGGCTCATTCGCACACCGGGTGAGATCAGGCTAACTCAGCACTAGGCCGGGGATGGAGCCTGGGCCTTTCCTGCTCTGTGTGTGTGGGAGGCTCAGTAACACACCGGGTGAGATCAGGCTAACTCAGCACTAGGCCGGGGATGGAGCCTGGGCCTTTCCTGCTCTGTGTGTGTGTGGGAGGCTCAGTAACACACTGGGAGAGATCAGGCTAACTCAGCACTAGGCCGGGGATGGAGCCTGGGCCTTTCCTGCTCTGTGTGTGTGTCGCCATGAATGGGATTTAACTTGTTGAACCCATCTAACTAAGACGTGGGTACCGTTCTGGATACGTTGTGTGAAGGGGCTTGTAGAATGGGGATAGGAGGGGCAGTGGTGTAATCAGTGAAATAAATTAAATCAGAACACCACCTCCAAATATTCCAGGTCCGTCTGGCTGATTTTCTTGCTAGTGTTAAATATCTGAAAGAGAGGAGAGAGAAAGGGGTCAGAATCGAGGTAATCCACCACTACTCGAAAAATCCTTCCTGTTATAATACACCAGATCAGCACACCCGAGAGCTTTAATATACCCCGCGTCTTAGATTATACACTGAGTGTTACAATATACCTCGAGTGTTACAATATACCCCGAGTGTTAGAATATTCCCCGAGTGTTAAAATATACCCGAGTGTTACAATATACCCAGAGTGTTAGAATATACCCGAGTGTTAGAATATACCCCGAGAGTTAGAATATACCCCGAGAGTTTGAATATACCCCGAGCATTACAATATAGCCGAGTGTTAGAATATACCCCGAGCATTACAATATAGCCGAGTGTTAGAATATACCCCGAGTGTTAGAATATAGCCGAGTGTTAGAATATAGCCGAGTGTTAGAATATACCCCGAGTGTTAGAATATAGCCGAGTGTTAGAATATACCCCGAGAGTTAGAATATACCCCGAGAGTTTGAATATACCCCGAGCATTACAATATAGCCGAGTGTTAGAATATACCCCGAGTGTTAGAATATAGCCGAGTGTTAGAATATAGCCGAGTGTTAGAATATAGCCGAGTGTTAGAATATAGCCGAGTGTTAGAATATAGCCGAGTGTTAGAATATAGCCGAGTGTTAGAATATACCCGAGTGTTAGAATATACCCGAGTGTTAGAATATACCCGAGTGTTAGAATATACCCGAGTGTTAGAATATACCCGAGTGTTAGAATATACCCGAGTGTTAGAATATACCCGAGTGTTAGAATATACCCGAGTGTTAGAATATACCCGAGTGTTAGAATATACCCGAGTGTTAGAATATACCCCGAGTGTTAGAATATACCCGAGTGTTAGAATATACCCGAGTGTTAGAATATACCCGAGTGTTAGAATATACCCGAGTGTTAGAATATAGCCGAGTGTTAGAATATAGCCGAGTGTTAGAATATACCCGAGTGTTAGAATATACCCGAGTGTTAGAATATACCCGAGTGTTAGAATATACCCGAGCGTTAGAATATACCCCGAGCGTTAGAATATACCCGAGTGTTAGAATATACCCCGAGCGTTAGAATATACCCCGAGTGTTACAATATATCCGAGTGTTACAATATACCCCGAGCGTTAGAATATACCCTGAGTGTTAGAATATACCCCGAGTGTTAGAATAAACCCGAGTGTTAGAATATACCCCGAGCGTTATAATATACCCCGAGTGTTACAATATATCCGAGTGTTAGAATATACCCCGAGCGTTAGAATATACCCCGAGTGTTAGAATATACCCGAGTGTTAGAATATACCCGAGTGTTAGAATATACCCGAGTGTTACAAAATTCCCCGAGCGTTAGAATATACCCCGAGTGTTAGAATATACCCGAGTGTTACAATATACAACGAGTGTTGGAATATACCTCGAGTGTTGGAATATACCCCGTGTGTTGGAATATACCCCGAGCGTTAGAATATACCCCGAGTGTTAGAATATACTCCGAGTGTTAGAATATACCCGAGTGTTAGAATATACCCCGAGTGTTAGAATATACTCCGAGTGTTAGAATATACCCCGAGTGTTAGAATATACCCCGAGCGTTAGAATATACCTGAGCGTTAGAATATACCCGAGTGTTAGAATATACCCCGAGTGTTAGAATATACCCCTAGTGTTACAATATACCCCGAGTGTTAGAATATACCCGAGTGTTACAATATACCCGAGTGTCATAATATACCTCGAGTGTCGGAATATACCCCGAGTGTTAGAATATACCCCGAGCGTTACAATATACCCGAGTGTCAGAATATACCCGAGTGATACAATATACCCGAGTGTCATAATATACCTCGAGTGTTGGAATATACACCGATTGTTAGAATATACCCGAGCATTAGAATATACCCCGAGTGTCGGAATATACCCGAGTGTTAGAATATACCCCGAGCGTTAGTATATACCCGAGTGTTAGAATATACCCGAGTGTTAGAATATTCCCCGAGTGTTAGAATATTCCCCGAGTGTTAGAATATACACGAGTGTTAGAATATACCCCGAGTGTTAGAATATACCCCGAGTGTTAAAATATACCCCGATTGTTAAAATATTCCCCGAGTGTTAGAATATAGCCAAGTGTTAGAATATACCCCGAGTGTTAGAAAAAACCCGACTGTTAGATTATGCACGAGTGTTAGAAAATACCCCGAGTGTTAAAATATTCCCCGAGTGTTAGAATATACCCGAGGGTTAGAATATACCCGAGTGTTAGAATATACCCCGAGTGTTAGAATATACCCGAGTGTTAGAATATACCCCGAGTGTTAGAATATACCCCGAGTGTTAGAATAAACCCCGAGTGTTAGAATATACCCCGAGTGTTAGAATATACCCCGAGTGTTAGAATATAGCCGAGTGTTAGAATATACCCCGAGTGTTAGAATATAGCCGAGTGTTAGAATATACCCCGAGTGTTAGAATAAACCCGACTGTTAGATTATGCACGAGTGTTAGAAAATACCCCGAGTGTTAGATTATACCCGTGTAAGAATATACCCCGAGTGTTATAATATAGCCCGAGTGTTAGAATATACCCCGAGTGTTAGAATATACCCCGAGTGCTGGAAGATACCCGAGTGATAGAATATACCCGAGTGTTAGAATATACCCAGAGCGTTACAATATACCCGAGAGTTAGAATATACCCCGAGCGTTAGAATATACCCCGAGTGTTACAATACATCCGAGTGTTAGAATATACCCCGAGAGTTAGAAAATACCCCGAGAGTTTGAATATACCCCGAGCGTTACAATATACCCGAGTGTTAGAATATACCCGAGTGTTAGAATATAGCCGAGTGTTAGAATATACCCGAGTGTTAGAATAAACCCCGAGTGTTAGAATATACCCGAGTGTTAGAATATACCCGAGTGTTAGAATAAACCCGAGTGTTAGAATAAACCCGAGTGTTAGAATAAACCCCAACCGTTACAATATACCCGAGTGTTAGAATATACCCCGAGCGTTAGAATATACCCCGAGTGTTAGAATATACTCCGAGTGTTAGAATATACCCGAGTGTTAGAATATACCCGAGCGTTACAATATACCCGAGTGTCACAATATACCTCGAGTGTTGGAATATACACCGATTGTTAGAATATACCCGAGTATTAGAATATACCCCGAGTGTCGGAATATACCCGAGTGTTAGAATATACCCCGAGTGTTAGAATATACCCCGAGCGTTAGTATATACCCGAGTGTTAGAATATACCCGAGTGTTAGAATATACCCGAGTGTTAAAATATACCCCGAGTGTTAAAATATACCCGAGTGTTAGAATATATCCCGAGTATTAAATATACCCCGAGTGTTAAAATATACCCCGAGTGTTAGAATATTCCGAGTGTTAGAATATAGCCGAGTGTTAGAATATACCCAGAGTGTTAGAAAAAACCCGACTGTTAGATTATGCACGAGTGTTAGAAAATACCCCGAGTGTTAAAATATACCCCGAGTGTTAGAATATTCCCCGAGTGTTAGAATATACCCGAGTGTTAGAATATACCCCGAGTGTTAGAATATACCCCGAGTGTTAGAATATACCCCGAGTGTTAAAATATACCCCGAGTGTTAAAATATACCCCGAGTGTTAGAATATTCCCCGAGTGTTAGAATATAGCCGAGTGTTAGAATATACCCCGAGAGTTAGAATATACCCGAGTGTTAGAATATACCCGAGTGTTACAATATACAAAGAGTGTTGGAATATACCTCGAGTGATGGAATATACCCCGTGTGTTGGAATATACCCCGAGCGTTAGAATATACCTCCATTGTTAGAATTTACTCCGAGTGTTAGAATATACCCGAGTTTTAGAGTATAACCCGAGTGTTAGAATATAACCCGAGCGTTAGAATATACCCGAGCGTTAGAATATACCCGAGTGTTAGAATATACTCCGAGTGTTAGAATATACCCGAGTGTTAGAGTATAACCCGAGCGTTACAATATACTCGAGTGTTACAATATACCCCGAGCGTTAGAATATACCCGAGCGTTAGAATATACCCGAGCGTTAGAATATACCCCGAGTGTTAGAATATACCCCGAGTGTTAGAATATACCCCGAGTTTTAGAATATACCCCTAGTGTTACAATATACCCCGAGCATTAGAATATACCTCGAGTGTTAGAATATACCCGAGTGTTAGAATATACCCGAGTGTCATAATATACCTCGAGTGTCGGAATATACCCCGAGTGTTAGAATATACCCCGAGCGTTACAATATACCCGAGTGTCAGAATATACCTCGTATGTTGGAATATACCCCGAGTGTTAGAATATACCCCGAGTGTTAGAATATACCCGAGTGTTAGAATATACCCGAGTGTTAGAATATACCCGAGTGTCAGAATATACCCGAGTGTCAGAATATACCCGAGTGATACAATTTACCCGAGTGTCATAATATACCTCGAGTGTTAGAATATACCCGAGTGTTAGAATATACCCCGAGCGTTACAATATACCCGAGTGTTAGAATATACCCAGAGCGTTAGAATATACCTCGAGTGTTAGAATATACCCCGAGTGTTAGAATATACCCCGAGCGTTAGAATATACCCCGAGCGTTAGAATATACCCCGAGTGTTGGAATATTTCCGACTGTTACCATATACCCGAGTGTCAAAATATACCTCGGGTGTTGCAATATACACCGATTGTTAGAATATACCCGAGTATTAGAATATACCCCGAGTGTCGGAATATACCCGAGTGTTAGAATATACCCCGAGCGTTAGTATATACCCGAGTGTTAGAATATACCCGAGTGTTAGAATATACCCGAGTGTTTGAATATACCCGAGTGTTTGAATATACCCGAGTGTTAAAATATACCCCGAGTGTTAAAATATTCCCCGAGTGTTAGAATATACCCCGAGTGTTAGAATATAGCCGAGTGTTAGAATATACCCCGAGTGTTAGAATATACCCCGAGTGTTAGAAAAAACCCGACTGTTAGATTATGCACGAGTGTTAGAAAATACCCCGAGTGTTAGATTATACCCGTGTAAGAATATACCCCGAGTGTTATAATATAGCCCGAGCGTTACAATATACCCGAGTGTCAGAATATACCCGAGTGATACAACATACCCGAGTGATACAATATACCTCGAGTGTTGGAATATACCCCGAGTGTTAGAATATACCCAGAGTGTTAGAATATACCCGAGTGTTAGAATATACCCGAGTGTTAGAATATACCCGAGTGTTAGAATATACCCCGAGCGTTACAATATACCTGAGTGTTAGAATATACCCCGAGCGTTAGAATATACCTCGAGTGTTAGAATATATCCCGAGCGTTAGAATATACCCCGAGCGTTAGAATATACCCCGAGCGTTAGAATATACCCCGAGTGTTACAATATACCCCGAGTGTTAGAATATACCCCGAGTGTTGGATTATTTCCGAGTGTTAGAATATACCCGAGTGTTAGAATATACCCGAGTGTTAGAATATACCCGAGTGTTAGAATATACCCGAGTGTTAGAATATACCCCGAGTGTTAAAATATACTGCGAGTGTTAAAATATACCCGAGTGTTAGATTATACCCGAGTGTTAGAATATACCCCGAGTGTTAGAATATACCCCGAGTGTTAGAATATACCCCGAGTGTTAGAATATTCCCCGAGTGTTAGAATATACCCGAGTGTTAGAATATACCCCGAGTGTTAGAATATACCCCGAGTGTTAGAATATACCCCGAGTGTTAGAATATAGCCGAGTGTTAGAATATAACCCGAGTGTTAGAAAATACCCCGAGTGTTAGAAAATACCCCGAGTGTTAGAAAATACCCCGAGTGTTAGATTATGCCCGTGTAAGAATATACCCCGAGTGTAATAATATAGCCCGAGTGTTAGAATATACCCCGAGTTTTAGAATATACCCAGAGCGTTACAATATACCCGAGTGTTAGAATATACCCCGAGCGTTAGAATATACCCCGAGTGTTACAATATATCCGAGTGTTAGATTATACCCCGAGCGTTAGAATATACCCCGAGTGTTAGAATATACCCGAGTGTTAGAATATACCCCGAGTGTTACAATGTACCCCGAGCGTTAGAATATACCTCGAGTGTTAGAATATACCCGAGTGTTACAATATACCCGAGTGTCATAATATACCTCGAGTGTCGGGATATACACCGAATGTCGGAATATACCCAGAGTGTCGGAATATACCCGAGTGTTAGAATATACCCCGAGCGTTAGAATATACCCGAGTGTCAGAATACACCAGAGTGTTAGAATATACCCGAGTGTTAGAATATACCCGAGTGTTAGAATATACCCCGAGTGTTAGAATATACCCCGAGTGTTAGAATATACCCGAGTGTTAGAATATTCCCCGAGTGTTAGAATATACCCCGAGTGTTAGAATATACCCCGAGTGTTAGAATATACCCCGAGTGTTAGAATATACCCCGAGTGTTAGAATATACCCCGAGTGTTAGAATATAACCCGAATATTAGAATATACCCGAGTGTTAGAATATACCAGAGTGTCGGAATATACCCGAGTGTCAGAATATACCCCGAGTGTTAGAATATACCCCGCCTGTTACAATATACCCCGAGTGTTAGAATATACCCGAGTGTCGGAATATACCCGAGTGTCAGAATATACCCCGAGTGTTAGAATATACCCCGAGTGTTAGAATATACCCCGCCTGTTACAATATACCCCGAGTGTTAGAATATACCCGAGTGTCGGAATATACCCGAGTGTTAGCATGTACACGAGTGTTAGAATATAGCCGAGTGTTAGAATATACCCCGAGTGTTAGAATATAGCCGAGTGTTAGAATATACCCCGAGTGTTAGAATAAACCCGACTGTTAGATTATGCACGAGTGTTAGAAAATACTCCGAGTGTTAGATTATACCCGTGTAAGAATATACCCCGAGTGTTATAATATAGCCCGAGTGTTAGAATATACCCCGAGTGTTAGAATATACCCCGAGTGCTGGAAGATACCCGAGTGATAGAATATACCCGAGTGTTAGAATATACCCAGAGCGTTACAATATACCCGAGAGTTAGAATATACCCCGAGCGTTAGAATATACCCCGAGTGTTACAATACATCCGAGTGTTAGAATATACCCCGAGAGTTAGAAAATACCCCGAGTGTTAGAATATACCCGAGCGTTACAATATACCCGAGTGTTAGAATATACCCGAGTGTTAGAATATAGCCGAGTGTTAGAATATACCCAAGTGTTAGAATAAACCCCGAGTGTTAGAATATACCCGAGTGTTAGAATATACCCGAGTGTTAGAATAAACCCGAGTGTTAGAATAAACCCGAGTGTTAGAATAAACCCCAACCGTTACAATATACCCGAGTGTTAGAATATACCCCGAGCGTTAGAATATACCCCGAGTGTTAGAATATACTCCGAGTGTTAGAATATACCCGAGTGTTAGAATATACCCGAGCGTTACAATATACCCGAGTGTCACAATATACCTCGAGTGTCGGAATATACACCGATTGTTAGAATATACCCGAGTATTAGAATATACCCCGAGTGTCGGAATATACCCGAGTGTTAGAATATACCCCGAGTGTTAGAATATACCCCGAGCGTTAGTATATACCCGAGTGTTAGAATATACCCGAGTGTTAGAATATACCCGAGTGTTAAAATATACCCCGAGTGTTAAAATATACCCGAGTGTTAGAATATATCCCGAGTATTAGAATATACCCCGAGTGTTAAAATATACCCCGAGTGTTAGAATATTCCGAGTGTTAGAATATAGCCGAGTGTTAGAATATACCCAGAGTGTTAGAAAAAACCCGACTGTTAGATTATGCACGAGTGTTAGAAAATACCCCGAGTGTTAAAATATACCCCGAGTGTTAGAATATTCCCCGAGTGTTAGAATATACCCGAGTGTTAGAATATACCCCGAGTGTTAGAATATACCCCGAGTGTTAGAATATACCCCGAGTGTTAAAATATACCCCGAGTGTTAAAATATACCCCGAGTGTTAGAATATTCCCCGAGTGTTAGAATATAGCCGAGTGTTAGAATATACCCCGAGAGTTAGAATATACCCGAGTGTTAGAATATACCCGAGTGTTACAATATACAAAGAGTGTTGGAATATACCTAGAGTGTTGGAATATACCTCGAGTGATGGAATATACCCCGTGTGTTGGAATATACCCCGAGCGTTAGAATATACCTCCATTGTTAGAATTTACTCCGAGTGTTAGAATATACCCGAGTTTTAGAGTATAACCCGAGTGTTAGAATATAACCCGAGCGTTAGAATATACCCGAGCGTTAGAATATACCCGAGTGTTAGAATATACTCCGAGTGTTAGAATATACCCGAGTGTTAGAGTATAACCCGAGCGTTACAATATACTCGAGTGTTACAATATACCCCGAGCGTTAGAATATACCCGAGCGTTAGAATATACCCGAGCGTTAGAATATACCCCGAGTTTTAGAATATACCCCTAGTGTTACAATATACCCCGAGCATTAGAATATACCTCGAGTGTTAGAATATACCCGAGTGTTAGAATATACCCGAGTGTCATAATATACCTCGAGTGTCGGAATATACCCCGAGTGTTAGAATATACCCCGAGCGTTACAATATACCCGAGTGTCAGAATATACCTCGTATGTTGGAATATACCCCGAGTGTTAGAATATACCCCGAGTGTTAGAATATACCCGAGTGTTAGAATATACCCGAGTGTTAGAATATACCCGAGTGTCAGAATATACCCGAGTGTCAGAATATACCCGAGTGATACAATTTACCCGAGTGTCATAATATACCTCGAGTGTTAGAATATACCCGAGTGTTAGAATATACCCCGAGCGTTACAATATACCCGAGTGTTAGAATATACCCAGAGCGTTAGAATATACCTCGAGTGTTAGAATATACCCCGAGTGTTAGAATATACCCCGAGCGTTAGAATATACCCCGAGTGTTGGAATATTTCCGAGTGTTACCATATACCCGAGTGTCAAAATATACCTCGGGTGTTGCAATATACACCGATTGTTAGAATATACCCGAGTATTAGAATATACCCCGAGTGTCGGAATATACCCGAGTGTTAGAATATACCCCGAGCGTTAGTATATACCCGAGTGTTAGAATATACCCGAGTGTTAGAATATACCCGAGTGTTTGAATATACCCGAGTGTTTGAATATACCCGAGTGTTAAAATATACCCCGAGTGTTAAAATATTCCCCGAGTGTTAGAATATACCCCGAGTGTTAGAATATAGCCGAGTGTTAGAATATACCCCGAGTGTTAGAATATACCCCGAGTGTTAGAAAAAACCCGACTGTTAGATTATGCACGAGTGTTAGAAAATACCCCGAGTGTTAGATTATACCCGTGTAAGAATATACCCCGAGTGTTATAATATAGCCCGAGCGTTACAATATACCCGAGTGTCAGAATATACCCGAGTGATACAACATACCCGAGTGATACAATATACCTCGAGTGTTGGAATATACCCCGAGTGTTAGAATATACCCAGAGTGTTAGAATATACCCGAGTGTTAGAATATACCCGAGTGTTAGAATATACCCGAGTGTTAGAATATACCCGAGCGTTAGAATATACCCCGAGCGTTAGAATATACCCCGAGTGTTACAATATACCCCGAGCGTTACAATATACCCCGAGTGTTACAATATACCCCGAGTGTTAGAATATACCCCGAGTGTTGGATTATTTCCGAGTGTTAGAATATACCCGAGTGTTAGAATATACCCGAGTGTTAGAATATACCCGAGTGTTAGAATATACCCGAGTGTTAAAATATACCCCGAGTGTTAAAATATACTGCGAGTGTTAAATATACCCGAGTGTTAGATTATACCCGAGTGTTAGAATATACCCCGAGTGTTAGAATATACCCCGAGTGTTAGAATATACCCCGAGTGTTAGAATATTCCCCGAGTGTTAGAATATACCCGAGTGTTAGAATATACCCCGAGTGTTAGAATATACCCGAGTGTTAGAATATACCCCGAGTGTTAGAATATAGCCGAGTGTTAGAATATAACCCGAGTGTTAGAAAATACCCCGAGTGTTAGAAAATACCCCGAGTGTTAGAAAATACCCCGAGTGTTAGATTATGCCCGTGTAAGAATATACCCCGAGTGTAATAATATAGCCCGAGTGTTAGAATATACCCCGAGTTTTAGAATATACCCAGAGCGTTACAATATACCCAGAGCGTTACAATATACCCGAGTGTTAGAATATACCCCGAGCGTTAGAATATACCCCGAGTGTTAGAATATACCCGAGTGTTAGAATATACCCCGAGTGTTACAATGTACCCCGAGCGTTAGAATATACCTCGAGTGTTAGAATATACCCGAGTGTTACAATATACCCGAGTGTCATAATATACCTCGAGTGTCGGGATATACACCGAATGTCGGAATATACCCAGAGTGTCGGAATATACCCGAGTGTTAGAATATACCCGAGTGTCAGAATACACCAGAGTGTTAGAATATACCCGAGTGTTAGAATATACCCGAGTGTTAGAATATACCCCGAGTGTTAGAATATACCCGAGTGTTAGAATATACCCGAGTGTTAGAATATTCCCCGAGTGTTAGAATATACCCCGAGTGTTAGAATATACCCCGAGTGTTAGAATATACCCCGAGTGTTAGAATATACCCCGAGTGTTAGAATATACCCCGAGTGTTAGAATATACCCGATATTAGAATATACCCGAGTGTTAGAATATACCAGAGTGTCGGAATATACCCGAGTGTCAGAATATACCCCGAGTGTTAGAATATACCCCGCCTGTTACAATATACCCCGAGTGTTAGAATATACCCGAGTGTCGGAATATACCCGAGTGTCAGAATATACCCCGAGTGTTAGAATATACCCCGAGTGTTAGAATATACCCCGCCTGTTACAATATACCCCGAGTGTTAGAATATACCCGAGTGTCGGAATATACCCGAGTGTTAGCATGTACACGAGTGTTAGAATATACCCGAGTGTTGGAGTATACCCGCGTGTCGGAATATACCCGAGTGCTAGAATATACCCTGAGTGTTAGAATATAGCCGAGTGTTAGAATATAGCCGAGTGTTAGAATATTCATCGAGTGTTAGAAAATACCCGACTGTTAGATTATGCACGAGTATTAGAAAATACCCCGAGTGTTAGAATATAACCCGAGTGTTAGAATATACCAGAGTGTTAGAATATACCCGAGTGTTAGAATTTTCCCGAGTGTCAGAATATACCCCGAGAGTTAGAATATACCCCGAGTGTTAGAATATACCCCGCGTGTTACAATATACCCGAGTGTCGGAATATACCCGAGTGTCGGAATATACCCGAGTGTCAGAATATACCCCGAGTGTTTGAATATACCCGATTGTCGGAATATACCCGAGTGTTAGAATATACCCCGAGTGTGAGAATATACCCCGAGGTTTAGAATATACACCGAGTGTTAGAATATACACGCGTGTTAGACTTTACCCGAGTGTTGGAATGTACCCGAGTGTTGGAATATACCCGAGTGTCGGAATGTACCCGAGTGTCAGAATATAGCCCGAGTATTAGAATATACCTCGAGTATTAGAATATACCCAGAGTGTTAGAATATACCCGAGTGCTAGAATATTCCCCGAGTGTTAGAATATACCCGAGTGCTAGAATATACCCAGAGTGTTAGAATATAGCTGAGAGATAGAATATACCCGAGTGTTAGAATATACCCCGAGTGTTAGATTATACCCGTGTAAGAATATACCCGAGTGTTAGAATATACCCCGAGTGTTAGAATATACCCGAGTGTTAGAATATACCCCGAGTATTAGAATATACCCCGAGTGTTAGAATATACCCCGAGTGTTAGCATATACCCGGAGTGTAAGAATATACCCGAGTGTTATAATATACCCTACTGTTAGAATATACCCGAGTGTTAGAATATACCCGAGTGTTAGAATATACCCGAGTGTTAGAATATACCCGAGTGTTAGAATATACCCGAGTGTTAGAATATACCCGAGTGTTAGAATATACCCGAGTGTTAGAATATACCCGAGTGGTAGGTAAAATTTTGGAGTCCATTATTAAGGAAACAGTAACAGGACATTTGGATAATCATAATTTAATAGGACAAAGTCAGCATGGTTTTACGAAGGGGAAGTCATGTTTGACAAATTTGCTGGAGTTCTTTGAGGAAGTAACATATAGAGTGGATAAAGGGGAACCAGTGGACGTAGTGTATTTAGACTTCCAAAAGGCATTTGACAAGGTGCCACACAAAAGATTATTGCTTAAGGTAAAAAATCACGGGATTGGGGGTAATATTCTGGCATGGATAGAGGATTGGCTATCTAACAGAAAGCAAAGAGTTGGGATAAATGGTTCATTCTCAGACTGGCAATCAGTAACTAGTGGTGTTCCACAGGGGTCAGTGCTGGGTCCCCAACTCTTCACAATCTATATTAACGATTTGGAGGAAGGGACCAAGTGTAACATATCAAAATTTGCAGATGATACAAAGATGGGAGGGAAAGTAGTGAGTGAGGAGGACATAAAAAACCTGCAAGGGGACATAGACAGGCTAAGTAAGTGGGCAGAGATTTGGCAGATGGAATACAACACTGGAAAGTGTGAGGTGATGCACTTTGGCAGGAAAAATCCTAGAGACATTTATTATCTTAATGGCAAGAAACTGGAGAGTACTGAAGTGCAAAGGGATCTGGGGGTCCTGGTGCACGAAACTCAAAAGGTTAGTATGCAGGTGCAGCAAGTGATTAAGAAGGCAAATGGAATGTTGGCTTTCATTGCTAGGGGGATAGAATATAAAAATAGGGAGGTATTGCTTCAGTTGTACAAGGTATTGGTGAGACCGCACCTGGAATACTGCATACAGTTTTGGTGTCCTTACTTAAGGAAAGACATCCTTGCTCTCGAGGCAGTGCAAAAAAGGTTCACTCGGTTAATCCCGGGGATGAGGGGGCGGTCATATGAGGAGAGGTTGGGTAGATTGGGACTCTACTCATTGGAGTTCAGAAGAATGAGAGGCGATCTTATTGAAACATATAAGATTGTGAAGGGGTTGGATCGGGTGGATGCGGGGAGGATGTTCCCGATGACGGGTGAGACGAGAACTAGGGGACATAGTCTTAGAATAAGGGGCTGCTCTTTCAAAACTGAGATGAGGAGGAACTACTTCACTCAGAGGGTGGTAGGTCCATGGAATATGCTGCCACAAAAAGCTGTAGAAGCTACAACATTAATTAAATTTAAAACAGAAATAGACAGTTTCCTAGAAGTAAAGGGCATTAAGGGTTACGGGGAGCGGGCAGGAATTTGGACATGAGTCTAGGTTCGGATCGGTCATGGCCCTGTGGTTAGTGGAGCGGGCCCAGGGACTGTGTAGCCTGATTCTGCTCCTATTTCGTGTGTGCAATTCTGTTAGATGCAGGAGATGGTTCTGTGATAGATTGTAGATTGGCGGTTAGCATCAGATCAGCCATGATCTTATTGAATGGCGGAGCAGGCTCGAGGGGCCGATTGGCCTACTCCTGCTCCTATTTCTTATGTTCTTATGTTCTTATGTTCTTATACCCGAGTGTTAGAATATACCCGAGTGTTGGAATATACCCCGAGTGTTGGAATATACCCCGAGTGTTGGAATATACCCCGAGTGTTGGAATATACCCCGAGTGTTAGAATTTTCCCGAGTGTTAGAATATACCCGAGTTTCGGAATATACCCGAGTATCGGAATATACCCAAGTGTCAAAATATACCCCAAGTGTTAGAATATACCCCGACTGTTAGAATATACACCGCATGTTAGAATATACCCCGAGTCTTAGAATATACCCGATTGTCAGAATATACCCGGAGTGTTTGAATATACCCCGAGTGTTAGAATATACCCGATTGTCGGAATATAACCGAGTGTTAGAATATACCCTGAGTGTGAGAATATACCCCGAGTTTTAGAATATACCCCGCGTGTTACAATATACCCAGAGTGTTAGAATATACACGCGTGTTAGAATATACCCGAGTGTCGGAATGTACCCGAGTGTAAGAATATTCCCCGAGTGTTAGAATATACACGAGTATTAGAATATATCCCGAGTGTTAGAATATAGCCGACTGTTAGAATATACCCCGAGTGTTAGAATATACCCCGAGTGTTAGAATATACCCGAGTGTTAGAATATACCCGAGTGTTAGATTATAACCGTGTAAGAATATACCCTGGTGTTAGAATATGACCCGAGTGTTAGACTATACCCCGAGTTTTAGAATATACCCCGAGTGTTAGAATATACACGAGTATTAGAATATACCCAGAGTGTTAGAATATTCCCGAGTGGTAGAATATACCCAGTGTGTTAGAATATACCCGAGTGTTAGAATATACCCCGTGTGTTAGAATATACCCGAGTGTTAGAATATACCCGAGTGTTAGAATATACCCGAGTGTTAGAATATACCCGAGTGTTAGAATATACCCGAGTGTTAGAATATACCCGAGTGTTAGAATATACCCGAGTGTTAGAATATACCCCGAGTGTTAGAATATACCCCGAGTGTTAGAATATACCCCGAGTGTTAGAATATACCCCGAGTGTTAGAATATACCCCGAGTGTTAGAATATACCCCGAGTGTTAGAATATACCCCGAGTGTTAGAATATACCCGAGTGTTAGAATATACCCGAGTGTTAGAATATACCCGAGTGTTAGAATATACCCGAGTGTTAGAATATACCCCGAGTGTTAGAATATACCCCGAGTGTTAGAATATACCCCGAGTGTTAGAATATACCCCGAGTGTTAGAATATACCCCGAGTGTTAGAATATACCCCGAGTGTTAGAATATACCCGAGTGTTAGAATATACCCCGAGTGTTAGAATATACCCGAGTCTTAGAATATACCCCGAGTGTTAGAACATACCCCGTGTGTTAGAATATACCCAGAGTGTTAGAATATTCCCGAGTGGTAGAATATACCCAGTGTGTTAGAATATACCCGAGTGTTAGAATATACCCGAGTGTTAGAATATACCCCGAATGTTAGAATATACCCGAGTGTTAGAATATACCCGAGTGTTAGAATATACCCCGAGTGTTAGAATATACCCCGAATGTTAGAATATACCCGAGTGTTAGAATATACCCGAGTGTTAGAATATACCCGAGTGTTAGAATATACCCCGAGTGTTAGAATATACCCCGAGTGTTAGAATATACCTGAGTGTTAGAATATACCCCGAGTTTTAGAATATACCCCGCATGTTACAATATACCCCTAGCTAAAAATTCAGTATCGCCCCATTTGGGGCGCAATTATCGGCCGGGCGCAAAGATTAGCGCCTGGTCTAATTATCGCCACTGACTGCAAACTTGACTTTTAACGCCCCGGGAGGTGATTGGAGCGCTAAATCAGGCGCTGCACACCTGTCTTAAGGCGCAAAGGCCAAGGAGTGAGGCGCTAACTCAGAGCGCGGGCGCAGCGCAGGTGATGTCAGTTAGCGATGGGACACAGACACACTGGCGCCGGCCAGTTTTTAAAGGGGAGGGTCGATCTTGTTCTCCAGCCACACCCTGCTCATTGCAGCCTTGAATCTCGACCTGGAGAGACCTGTACATCAAATCTGCTGGAAAGAACAATGGAGAGCCCCAGGGAAAGAGCTCAGAGTGCAGCACCCATAGTCTCTTAGCAAGCAAAGTTATGAAGGCCAAAAACCAAAGTACCAGCGAAGTTATGATCAGTAGCCAAAACTACCTCACACAGCGTTGACTCAATGCAGAAGTCTCACTTTCTCTCTCTCCAAATCTCTCTCTCTCTCTAAGAACGAGTGGTGCAAAAATGTCAACCACAGAGAAATACAGGAAGAGGCCCCCTTTAAATAGCGCCCCCCCCAGCCCCATAGCGATTGTTAGCATTCCAGTCTTCCAGTCGTTGGATGCGCCAGGCGGTAAGGATGGGGGCGCCACTGAAATTCTGCTCCGGGGTGCCACAAGGGCGTTGCACTCTCGTGTGACGTCACAATCAGCGCGCGCAGGAGATCGCGGCGATAAAGTTTAGCGCTGCCGCAAAATGTCTAGTTAAGTTCGCGAGCGGCGCAAACATCGCTGCGCCCGGGCGCTAGCTGCTTTGCGCCCCATTAGCGCCCTCTTAAGGCGCTAACGGGAGGCGCAACCAACTGAATTTCCCGCCCCCCCCCCCGAGTCTTACAATATACCCCGAGTCTTAGAATATACCCGAGTGTTGGAATATACCCGAGTGTCGGAATATACCCGAGTGTCGGAATATACCCGAGTGTCGGAATATACCCCGAGTGTTTGAATATACCCGAGTGTTACAATACAAGGACAGTAGTGGGAACTTGTGCATGGAGTCAGAAGAGATAGGAGAGGTGATGAATGAATACTTTTCGTCAGTGTTCACCGAGGAGAGGGGCCATGTTCTTGAGGATGAGAGTGTGATAAAGGTGGATAGGCTGGAGGTGGTAGATGTTCTGAGGGAAGATGTTTTAGCAATTTTGAAGAACCTGAGGGTCGATAAGTCCCCTGGGCCAGATGGGATATATCCTAGGATTCTTTGGGAGGCAAGGGAGGAGATTGCAGAGCCTCTGGCTTTGATCTTTGGGTCCTCACTGTCCACGGGAATGGTGCCAGAGGACTGGAGAGTGGCGAATGTTGTTCCTCTCTTCAAGAAAGGAAATAGGAATGACCCTGGTAATTATAGGCCGGTTAGTCTTACTTCGGTGGTTGGTAAGATAATGGAAAAGGTCCTGAGGGATAGGATTTATGACCATTTGGAAAGGGGCAACTTAATCAGGGATAGTCAACACGGATTCGTGAAGGGTAAGTCTTGCCTAACAAATTTGATTGAATTCTTTGAGGAGGTAACTAACTGTGTGGATGAAGGTAGAGCGGTTGATGTCGTATACATGGATTTTAGTAAGGCGTTTGATAAGGTTCCCCATGGTCGGCTTATGAAGAAAGTAAGGAGTTGTGGGATAGAGGGAAATTTGGCCGATTGGATAAGTAACTGGCTATCTCATAGAATTGAGAGGTCGCACAACACCAGGTTATAGTCCAACAGTTTTATTTGAAATCACAAGCTTTCGGAACTATCGCTCCTTCCTCAGGTGAAGTAAATTGGATACAGAATCGTCAGAGCATATATAGATGGAAAAAAAAGCATGTGTACTTTACAATTGCAGACCAATAAATTAAATCATCCTGACTATCTGCCGAGGTGTGATAAAGTTAATTAAGTCAGCCAGGAAGGTACCACATCAAAAGACATAGCAAGATACAACTGAGACAATGAGGTGAAGTCGCAGGGGTTCTAACGTGTCAAAAGCTGCCGTATGTATGTAAAACGAAAAGCTTTAAAAAAAAAAATTACTTTTTTACTGGGAAAATTTTTACTTTTTTACTGGGAATCACATCTGTGAACAAGCTAACGACGACTCGAGTCCGGATCACGTCATGTATCGTGACATAAACCCAAGATCCCGATTGAGACCGTCTTCATACATGACGTGATCCGGACTCGAGTCGTCGTTAGCTTGTTCACAGATGTGATTCCCAGTAAAAAAGTAAAAATTTTCCCAGTAAAAAAGTAATTTTTTTTTTTTTTAAAGCTTTTCGTTTTACATACATACGGCAGCTTTTGACACGTTAGAACCCCTGCGACTTCACCTCATTGTCTCAGTTGTATCTTGCTATGTCTTTTGATGTGGTACCTTCCTGGCTGACTTAATTAACTTTATCACACCTCGGCAGATAGTCAGGATGATTTAATTTATTGGTCTGCAATTGTAAAGTACACATGCTTTTTTTTCCATCTATATATGCTCTGACGATTCTGTATCCAATTTACTTCACCTGAGGAAGGAGCGATAGTTCCGAAAGCTTGTGATTTCAAATAAAACTGTTGGACTATAACCTGGTGTTGTGCGACCTCTCAATTTTGTCCACCCCAGTCCAACACCGGCATCTCCGCATCATATCTCATAGAAGGCAGAGGGTGGTGGTGGATGGAACATTTTCGGACTGGAGACCAGTTACCAGCGGTGTGCCACAGGGGTCGGTGCTGGGTCCTCTGCTGTTTGTGATTTTTATCAATGACTTGGAGGAGGGGACTGAAGGGTGGATCAGTAAATTTGCTGATGACACCAAGATTGGTGGAGCAGTGGATGAGGTGGAGGGCTGTTGTAGGCTGCAAAGAGACATTGATAGGATGCAGAGCTGGGCCGAAAAATGGCAGATGGAATTTAACCCTGATAAGTGCGAGGTGATTCATTTTGGTAGGGCAAATTTGAATAAGGATTACAGGGTCAACGGCAGGGTTCTGAGGAACGTGGAGGAACAGAGGGATGTGGGTGTTCATATCCACAGATCTCTGAAGGTTGCCACTCAAGTGGATAGAGCAGTAAAGAAGGCCTATGGTGTGTTGGCGTTTATTAACAGAGGGTTTGAGTTTAAGAACCGTGAGGTTATGCTGCAACTGTACAGGACCTTGGTGAGACCACATTTGGAATATTGTGTGCAGTTCTGGTCACCTCACTATAGGAAGGACGTGGAAGCATTGGAAAGAGTGCAAAGGAGATTTACCAGGATGCTGCCTGGTTGGGGGGGGGGAGGTCTTATGAGGAAAGATTGAGGGAGTTGGGGCTTTTCTCTTTAGAGCGGAGGAGGATGAGAGGCGACTTCATAGAGGTTTATAAGATGATGAGGGGGATAGATAGAGTGGATGTTCAGAGACTATTTCCTCGGGTAGAGGCAGCTGTTACAAGGGGGCATAACTATAAGGTGCATGGGGGGAGATATAGAAGGGATGTCCGAGGTAGATTCTTTACTCAGAGAGTGGTTGGGGTGTGGAATGGACTGCCTGCTGTGATAGTGGAGTCGGACACTTTAGGAACTTTCAAGCGGTATTGGATAAGCACATGGAGCACACCAGAGTGATAGGGAGTGTGATAGCTTGATCTTGGTCTCGGACAATGCTCGGCACAGCATCGAGGGCCGAAGGGCCTGTACTGTGCTGTACTGTTCTATGTTCTATACCCCGAGTGTTAGAATATACCCGCGTGTTAGAATATACCCGAGTGTTGGAATATACCCGAGTGTTGGACTATACCCGAGTGTCGGAATGTACTCGAGTGTTAGAATATACCCCGAGTGTTAGAATATTCCCCGAGTGTTAGAATATACCTGAGTGTTAAAATATTCCCCGAGTGTTAGAATATACCCCGAGTGTTAGAATATACCCCGAGTGTTAGAATATATCCCTAGTGTTAGAATATACCCGAGTGTTAGAATATTCCCGAGTGTTAGAATATTCCCGAGTGTTAGAATATTCCCCGAGTGTTAGAATATACCCCGAGTGTTAGAATATACCCCGAGTGTTAGAATATACCCCGAGTGTTAGAATATACCCCGAGTGTTAGAATATACCCCGAGTGTTAGAATATACCCCGAGTGTTAGAATATATCCCGAGTGTTAGAATATATCCCGAGTGTTAGAATATTCCCGAGTGTTAGAATATTCCCGAGTGTTAGAATATTCCCCGAGTGTTAGAATATACCCCGAGTGTTAGAATATACCCCGAGTGTTAGAATATACCCCGAGTGTTAGAATATACCCCGAGTGTTAGAATATTCCCCGAGTGTTAGAATATTCCCCGAGTGTTAGAATATTCCCCGAGTGTTAGAATATTCCCCGAGTGTTAGAATATTCCCCGAGTGTTAGAATATTCCCCGAGTGTTAGAATATACCCCGAGTGTTAGAATATACCCCGAGTGTTAGAATATACCCGAGTGTTAGAATATACCCCGAGTGTTAGAATATTCCCCGAGTGTTAGAATATTCCCCGAGTGTTAGAATATACCCCGAGTGTTAGAATATACCCGAGTGTTAGAATATACCCCGAGTGTTAGAATATTCCCCGAGTGTTAGAATATACCCCAAGCGTTATAATATACCCCGAGTGTTAGAATATACCCGAGTGTTAGAATGTACCCCGAGTGTTAGACTATACCCTGAGTGTTAGAATATACCCGAGTGTTAGAATATACCCCGAGTGTTAGAATATACCCCGAGTGTTAGTATACACCCCGAGTTTTATACTGAGTGTTATAATATACCCGAGTGTTAGAATATACCCCGAGGTTTATAATGAGTGTTATAATATATCCTGTGTTTTATACTGTGTGTTATAATATACCCCGACTGTTATGCTGAGTGTTATATCTTTCTCCCGAGGGGAGGTACAGAGTGTTGACTCACGATGTGCGAACTTATTAACATGCTGAATGCCGACAGCTGGACACTGATTTTTTTGTCTTGTTTGATGCCATCACATCCCTCCGTATCCACTAGGAAGAGGGCCATCTGTAAAGAGAGAGGGAGATGTGGCCCGTTATAAGTGGTGCCTGTCACTCTGTGCCTGGGATTTTTTACTCGCCTGCGGTCTCCCCTTCGGAACTGGAGTCTCTACTTCCAGCTCCTTCTAAAACCGAAGCGGTCTGCAATGAGCGGGATTAAACGGAGTGGACTTGAACAGAGTGTTTTATTTGGGAATTTGGAAAGTGTGGCAATATGGAGAAGAGGGGGACGGAGTTTTTGGTTTTTGCCTGCACTACTTGTAGTACTTTATGTTGCAGGTAGATATTTAATTTAATTACCCATAACTTAATCTAGATCAAGTAAGTAGTCAAGAAACTGCACTGTAATCTAAGTTATTTAAATACAAATTTTATTAAATTTAATGAAATAAAACAAGGTCATATAGGGATGGCAGTGCAGGTGGTGTGCCGCAACTGCAGCATGTGGGAGTTTGTGGAGAGCATTGTGATCCTGGACAACCACGTTTGCAGTAAGTGCCAGCATCTCGAGGAACTTCAGCTCAGAGTTTTTGAGCTGGAGTCTGAGGTGCAGACATTGCGGGGCATCAGTGATGGGGATAGTTACCTGGACACTTTGATCTAAGAGGCAGTCACACCTCTTAGGTTAGGTAGTGGTACAGGTCTGATAAGTGGTCAGGGACAGGAGGGTGTGACTGCAACTCAGGCAGGTAAGGGGACCCCAGGTGCAGTGCTGGAGGAGCCTCAGCCTTTGCCCTTGTGCAACAGGTATGAGGTTCTTGCTGCCTGTTTGGATGAGGGAAAAGCCTGCAGGATGGATGAGCAAGCTGACCATGGCACCATGGTGCAGGAGGCCATTTAAGTGGGGGGAGTGTAAGGGAATGTAGTTGTGGTAGGGGACAGTATAGTCAGGGGGATAGATACTGTTCTCTGCAGCCACGACCGAGAGTTCCGAATGTTGTGTTGTCTGCCCGGTGCCAGGGTTAAAGGTATCTCCTCGCAGCTGGAGAAGAACTTGGAGTGGTAGGGGGAGGATCCAGTATCAGTGATCCATGGAGGACCCAACAACATAGGTAGAACTAGGAATGAGGTTCTGCTGAGGGAGTTTGAGGAGCTAGGATGGAAATTAAAAAGCAGAACCTCAAAGGTAATAATCTCTGGATTGTTACCTGAGCCATGTGCAAATTGGCATAGGGACAAACAGATTAGATGTTTAAATGCGTGGTTGAAAGAGTGGTGTGGGAGAAAGGGGTTTCAGTTCATGGGACACTGGCACCAGTACTGGGGAAAGAGTGAGATGTTCCATTGGGATGGGCTCCACTTAAACCGGGCTGGGATCAGTGTCCTGGTGAACCGAATAACTAGGGCAGCAGACAGGGCTTTAAACTAATGATGGGGGGAGGGTGGGTCATGGATTGGGGGTAATATATTAGCATGGACTGAGAGTAGGAATAAACGGGTCCTTTTCGGGTTGGCAGGCTGTAACAAGTGGGGTACCACAAGGATCAGTGCTTGGGCCTCAGCTATTCACAATCTATCAATGATTTGGATGAGGGGACCAAATGTAATATATCCAAATTTTCTGATGATACAAAGCTGGGTGGGAATGTAAGTTGTGAGGCGAATGCAAAGAGGCTTCAAGGGGATATAGACAGGCTAAGTGAGTGGGCAAGAATATGGCAAATGAAATATAATGTGGAGAAATGTGAAGTTATCCACTTTGGTAGGAAAAATAGAAAAGCAGAGTATTTTTTAAATGGTGAGAGATTGGGAAATATTGGTGTTCAGAGGGACCTGGGTGTCCTTGTACACGAATCACTGAAAGTTAACATGCAGGTACAGCAAGCAATTAGGAAAGCAAATGGTATGTTGGCCTTTATTACAAGAGGATTTGAGTCTAAGAATAAAGACGTCTTACTGCAATTATACAGGGCCCTGGTGAGACCACACCTGCGGGCAACAATTCTGTCACGCCCAGTTTGGGGCGCTAAATTAGCCGGGGTGCTATATTAGTGCCCCAAAAAAGTTAGAACGCATGCGACCAGGATTCACTGGTAGCGCCGTAAGAGGGAAGTGTGACACTACTGGAGGAACTCCTCCTGCCTCCTGGGGCGCTGTGAGTGAATATCGCAACCTCTCTCTGCGGTACTGGAACTGATCCCCCTCCCCCGGTACTGGAACTGATCCCCCTCCCCCGG